>CM063606.1:5992472-6030409 GCA_032356905.1 Salix exigua
ATAATGTATTTGGATAAAATAAAAAAACTAATCTTAATGAGCTGTAGAAAAAGAACACTTATATATACACACACACAAAAAAAAATCAAAAATTAAACAATATGAGATTAAATAATATCTAAATATATAATTAATTATTTTAAATATATCAAATATGTTTTTTTTAATAATAGCATATGATTTAAAAAAAAATGAAAAACAAGGCTAGAAGTGTTGACCTTTTTGCCTACGACTTAAACTTTTTTAAAAAACTAACATGTATAAGCAAAATAGCTCAAGCCCACTTGTTTCGGACAATGTTTTTCTTTTTTAGGCATGACATATGATGCATCATTTATCAAATAATTTCTAAAACAAATAAGATAATTCATAATCTATTTTGATAGATGATACATTATCTCTAGTTTATTTCTTGAAACTTAAGATGGCTAGAAAGTTAGCACATCAACTTCTTGGATAACAAACACCTAATAAATACTTTAAAGGCCTTTAAAAACCCATTTGTGGTATTATATTTGAAAAAACATTGATCCCAAAATAAATAAATAAAACCACCCTCAATTTAAAAACTTTCAAAGTCTCGATCTTTTTTTAAAAGTAAGAGAGAGGTAAAAAAAACATTTTAATGTGATTTTTCTTTTTGAAAATATCCCATTGACACTAAAAATGATCGTTTTAATTGCTAAAAGGGGTAAACTGACAACTTTCTCAGCTATTTTGTCGCTTTTTATAACCTTTTCTTTTCTCTTCTCTCTCAAACTAGAGCCAAAATGTGAACAAAAATAAAATTTTGGCTAAAGTATTTGATCACCAAACTAAAGGAAATAAAAATAAGTATTAATAAATTCCAAGGATAAATAAAATAAAAAAAGTGAAGGGGTCATTTTTTTATTTACAATAAGGTTGCTATTTTTCTAGTTCTTGAATTTTGTCCCTTAAATTTTAATCTAGTGCAAATAGTAAAATCTCTCTCTCACACATAAATAAACACATATAGATGTGAGTTGGTATTCAAATTCAGGTTTTATCATAAGATCTCTCTCTCACACATAAATAAACACATATAGATGTGAGTTGGTATTCAAATTCAGGTTTTATCATATTTATACCTTATCCATCAAGTAATGTAACTATTTTGTTTTCAAAAAACACTCCATTCAAGTTTAGTATCCATTATATTCAGATTAAATTGTCAATCCTCAAACATAGAACTTATTCGAATCTCTCTTTTTCCACACCTTCACCTAATTTATTAATGTTACTAAAATATTCTTTATAGTAGTATATCAAATCAAAAAAAGTTATATGAGATTTGTTATCAAACCATTCATTCAATAATTAGGAGGTAAGGATATTATAATAAATTTGTTCTATTTTTTTAACTATATATGTCAATAAGGTATATCAAGTTTAAACAATTAATATATGCATTTAAATCACATAATACATGTTTTATTTTCAGCAAGGCGTTTAAAGATTTAAATAATTTTTTATTATGTGTAATTTTAACTAACAACAATTAAAAAGAGATACCATTAAGGGGGGGAATCGAATTTTCAATTACTTTACCATTTATCTTTATTATTTAAAAGCCTTCTCAGAAATATATTACATTACATACATCACTTTGGAAATAAAAAAATGCTTGTTCGTTCAATAATTAAAGTATTTGAAGTAAATGAAGTGAAAGTTTTTTGAATTTGAAACTATATAAGCTCGTCATTATCTTATGTTTAGTTTTTTTTATTAATTACAACGAAAAGGTAACAGTCAAACTCGTGACCTTTTAGTCATCAAGATTATAATATGATGTAAAAGACAATTTAACAGAAAGTTTAAGCTGCTAGGTGGGTTCCAATAATGATTTATACTATTCTCTAACATGTTTTTTATACCTTTAATTTATGTGATTTGCAAATAGAAAAACTTTCATATATCACTAACTTTTCATAGATAGATGACTTCTATGAAACTTTATTTTTATGTAGAGTTTATACATCTCTACATACATAATGAAAGGAAAGTTTGAAACAAAGTCTCACTAGGCCAAGACCTCACAACTAAAATGCTACCTAGGTACACATCTCATTGCTAAATTAGGTCTTGTCTGCACAAGATAGGTGGATTATTTGTTGTTGGAATCCGAGAGGAAAGAGGAAATCATGTCTATAGTCAATGGCTTTGAAATACAGTGGTTCAGGCCTGCTTCTATGAAATCTTTGTGCGCAGACTCAAAAGTACAAGATGTGACACCAACAATGTTGCTCTTAACACCCATTGCTCGAAGCTCTCTTGTTGCCTGCTAAACATGATGATTTGTAAATAATTACACGAGTACTAAATAAATAAACAAAAAACATACATAATATAATCACACTTGTATGAATAATCAAAATAAATTGATTTAAAAACTCATCATTTGAGTTTTTCTTAATTCATTAAAAAAAATTTAATTTTTAATTTTGGTTTAGTGATCAACAACTATTAAAACTCCCATTTTTCTCATTGGAAAATCTTTTTTTGATTTTCATACTTAAATTGTATTTAATTTAATGAAATTGAATATGTATTTGTACATATAACAAAGGAAAAATTACACTGGCCATATTATACCTTAGTTGTTTCTACTTACCATTTGTGCTCTTAAAAACTACCGTTTACATCGTAAACTATGTATACGCATCACAATATATATTTATACCATTCTATACTTTAGTTTATTCTAAACTTATAAAAGATGTAAACTGTAATTTTATAAAACACGAAAGGCAAGTAAAAACTTCTACACTATAAAATGTTCATGGTAATATTTCTATAATAAACTAAGCAAGATAGTAACAAACGCATTTGTGTTGATGAGTTGATGAAAAAACAATGCAAGTAATGGATTGAGACTTAATAAATTAAATTATTATATAATTGTTATAATTGTTATTCTTTTGATGAAAAAAATATTTGTATAGTTTGTAAGACAAATTCATCATAAAGCGAGTGAAGTTCAATTTCACAAGAACATACCGTAGGACCATTCATGATGGGCATTTCCAAATCCATGAAAATAAGATCAAAGTAAGCTCCATTGATATGAAGATCAACAGCTTCTTTTCCATTTTTGGCTTCTTGAACTTTCAACCCAAGACTTGTAATCAACATCTTATGGACCATTCTAACAACAGTACTATCATCCACAACAAGCACATGGAAATTGGTTTTTCCACCAACACTGTTCTCTTCTCCACCACCCATCATTTTGCCCCCTGCTATTGAACTTTGTAAGCTACACATGGCTATTTCAAAAACCATTTTCATGTTATTTTACTTTTTTGGATATATATATATATATATAACACTTATACACTTATCAGTGTAATAAAAACTCACAATGAACAATGAAAACCAAAATAAAATATGAATCCTAGTCACAAGTAATACCTAATAGCAAACCTCAAATTAGTGTTATAAAACATGCCCTTATTTTGATAAAAACATCAAGGAAAATACCTAGCAGTAAACAAGCAATACAACAACAATAATAAAAACATTAACAAATAATTATAACAAGATCACTCAAATACAATATGTTCGTTATTTACATGAAAGACATTCAAGAAACCTATTGAGATCTATGCAACCTCCTAGTTGATTCAATTGCATCCACACTTAATAATAATTAATTCATTATACATGTCAAAACACTTATACAACAAACCATGTTAAATACAATAATTGAAACACATTTCACAGGAATTATAACTACATATCCATTAGTTATGAAGGATTAAAAAAAACAAAATCAAAGACTAAACATTTGATAATACCTGGGCAACAAAGTTACCTAGAAAAAGAATCTAAAGACGATTGATTTTCGTTGTGCCGCTTCTTGCTTTCATAACTTGCATTATATAGGCTTAGGAAAGTGAAAGCCCTCTTATTTTGAAATTCACAAGGAGATTGTGTGATTGAATGGAGATTATCTAGTAGTTGGATTTGGATTTTGTCACCTAATTACTAAGTGGCTATACAAGGTAAAAAGAAATGAAAAGGTTGTTGAAATGTGTAAAGTGAAATTCATCAACTTTGATGTTTTCTTTTGCTATAAATATTTTGAGATTCAGAAATCTAAGAAAAAATCTAGCTTTTTCTTGAAATACAAAGTGTCATTAATGTCACTTTCTCATAAGATGCATAATAGTGAAGTATTCTACATATTTATGCATATGCATAATCTAGTTTATGGATTCTTGTATATCTTTTACAATTGTTTTAGATACGGTGGGATACATTATACTAAAGTTGTTTGTTTTTCTTTTCCAAATTAGATTTTAGATACAAAATCAGATTTTGTAATTGAGATGTTCACACGTTGTTGAAAATGTTGAACTTTCATGATACTAAAAAAACAAATAATTTTATTTTAGGTATTGATTGTATTATTATATATGTATGCATGCATATATGTATTTGTATGAACAAGTATCTAGCAATTAAATTAATTTTATTGGTTCTCCATTATCCCTTTTAAAATAAAACAATTAATTAAAACAAAACAAACAATTTTTTTTAAAAAAATTATGAAAAAGATTTATGATATCAAATGTACCTTTAAATTCAATCATTTATTGTTTTTAAACATTATGGTCTAATTTTAGTATAGAATCTATATTACAATTAGTTGGAGATTTTTTGCGGTACAAAATTAGAGTTTGTCATTATTTCATTTTTGTTTTGTTTTATATTAATGTACACTTTAAAAGTTCTTAATTTCTTCTATTTATATTTTGTTATGATGGTGTTTTTGTAATGGTTTGTTTCTTCTTTGATTATGTTTGATTTCATAAATCAATTTTAGCCCTCTATAAATGTTTTTCTTGAAAAAAAGTGCAAAAAACAATTAATTTAGAAATCATGTTTTTCTATGATTTTGATTACTTTATCAAATTCTAACTATTTTCATATTTTTGAATATTATTTTTATTCAAAGCAATGTTATTTTAATATGTTTTTTTAAAAAATGTTGATTGAGCAAAGGCAAAATTAACTTGCAACCTAAATTAATTTTTATAACACTTTCAAAGCAATGTTTTTTTTAATATTTTTTAAATAATATCATTTTGGATTGATTTACCAGTTAACTTGCTTAACCTGTAATATCTGAGCATGGTTTTAAAACCCTTTTTTTTAAATTCAAATATATAAGAATATGCAAGGCAGAGTAGAACACTAACACAATGGATGTGCGAAAATGTATAGGAAATTTCAATTATTCAACGTACATTACAAGCATAATTTTATTTTATCCTCAACGGTATAAAATTCCATGGTAGCAAACATAAATGGAATAAAAAGAACTGAAAGAACATAAATGAAACTGGATTGAATTAAGTAATGGCCATCAAGAAGGTAGATTCTTGATAGAATTATCATCTTCAGTTACAATGTTTGTAACATTGCACATTTTTATTCTCTAGTGCAGTGCTCTTATTTATATTAAATGTATGCTTACATTAGGGTGTATACAAGTGATAAGATAAGGAAAACTAAATACAAGGAAAGAGATAATTATATAGTATCATTAACCATATCTCCTATAGTCAAGGAGGATTTGGTAAATCAATATTTGATTTACTCGAATCCTTGACAGCCCCTCTCAAGCTGAGAGTGGGATTAACTGAAACCCGAAGCTTGGAACGAAAGAACACATAGATATCCCGTGAGATGCTTTTGGTGAGAATGTCAGCCAATTACAAGTGAGACGGGATATGTTGGAGATGAAGGGTGCTAGCAAAGACAAGCTCACACAAAAAATGATAATCAAGATCAATATGTTTTGCATGTTTATGGGAGAATGGATTAAAGCTGAGAAAATGGCACTTTTGTTGTCACAAAGGAGAAGAAGTTGTTGGACTAATGGCACCTGTAAGTCTTGTAAGAGATGAGTAAGCCATAAAACCTCTACAACAGTAAATGCAGTGCACAATATTTAGATTCACAACTTGATCGAGATACTGTGGGCTGCTTTTTGGCACTCCAAGAAACAAGGTTATCTCCAAGGAAGATTGAGTAACCAGAGGTGGAACGATGAGTGTCCAGACACCTAGCCCAATCGACATCTGAATATGCTACCAGACGTTGTGAAGATGAGACAGTGAATTTGAGACCAAAATACATCATTCCTTTGACACAGCGGAGTATTTTTTGACAGCTTAGAAGTGGATTTTAGTAAGGGCATGTAGGAATTGACTTACTGAATTTACAGAGTAGGCAAGATCAGGTCGTGTGATGGTTAAGTATTTTAGTGCACCAACCAATGACCGAAAGAGAGTTAGGTATGCATATAGGGCACCATTAGAGGATAAGTGCAGAGACACGACCATCGGTGTAGCGAAAAATGTGCCATCTGAAGTAGGAGATGACTCAAGGCCAAGACAATATGAAAGAGGACCCAAGGTCCTTGACAGCGAATTCAGTGTGGAGCTTGGAAATAAAACCAGTGATTCGAGAGGGATTATTTCCAGTGTGGATGATATTATCCACGTATAGGAGTAGATATAAAAGAACATTGTTGCGACGAAGAACAAACAAAGATGTATATGCACGACTGCAAGAGAAGTCATTGCTGATCAGGAAGGAACTGAAACGGTGAAACCACACACGGGGCGCTTGTTTAAGGCTGTAAAGGGCCTTTTCTAATTTGCAGACGTGAAGAGGATGAAAGGGATTAACATATCCCAGGGGCTGCTCCATGTAAATTGTTTCACGAAGGATGCCATTCAGAAACGCATTTTTAATATCCAGTTGATGTTGGCGCCATTTGTAAGAAGTAACGAGGGAGAGCACCACTCAGACGATAGAAGCCTTTACCACAGGACTGAATGTGTTGGTGTAATTAAGGCAAGGTAGTTGAGTGTACCCTTTGTCAACAAGACATGCCTTAAGGCGTTCTACAGAGCCATCAAAGAGGAACTTCGTTCTGAAAACCAACTTGGAACCAACTATATTAGCAGCAGGTGGTCGGGGAACAAGGTTCCAAGTGTCATTCTGATGGAGTGTTTGCATTTCTTCATCCATGGCAGCAAGCCAAGATGGATTTTTGGCAACTGCTTAGAACCCTTTAGGTTCAAAGCAGACAAGCAGTGCATTATCAGTGGACAATTGTTAACCGTAGTGAGATGGGCTGCATGGCACGGTTTGAAAATCCCAACCTTTGCACGAGTGATCAAATGATGAGAATTGGAGAGAGTGGAGGATGATCTCTTCTGGAATTGATTCAACTGGAATTGACGAGGAACCTGGAATTTCAGGCTCTGTAGTCTGTGAAGGCATTAGAGAGGATGAGGAATTGTCATCAGAAGGAGGTACCTGCAAAATCTCACTAGAAATGTCATCTGCACAATAATAGCATGGAGGCAAAGTATGAACCATGGTAGTAGTAGGAGCAGTGCTTGTTTGTGGTGGAGAGGAAGGTTTCAAAAAATTAGAATAACCAATATTTGCAAGAGATATGGCAGTGGAAGAATTTGAAAAGGAAAAAAATTCATCAAATCGGGCATGCCACATGATGTATGTGTGAGAAGTGCGTGTATCAAAACAATGAAAACCTTTATGCATAGAGCTATAGCCAATAAAAATACAAGGTAAGCTACGAGGAGAAATTTTATTATGGGCATAGTCACATAAACAAGGGTAAACACGACAACCAAAAAGGTAAAAAAATTCACAGTTAGGAGTCTTACCATGTAATAGCTCAAAGGGAGAGACATGATCAAGGATTGGCATAGGCAACCAGTTGATAATGTAGGTTGCTATGCTGAAGGTGTCAACCCAATAAAGAGTAGGTACCTGAGAATGGAACCTGAGAGCAAGACCAATTTCTGTTATATGACGGTGTTTACATTCTGCTCTACTATTTTGGGAAGGAGTCTAAGGACATAACATTTGATGTTGAATACCATTTTGACAAAGATGAGATTGAAAGCGATTGCTTTTAAATTTCACACCCCCGTCACTTTCAAAAAATTTTATTTTAGTGGAGTGTTGATTTTCAACTAATTTTTGAAATTGAAAAAAAATGTCAAAAAAATCGGATTTCAATTTCATGGGATAAAACCAAGTCAATCGAGAGTAGTCGTCAACAAACAAGACATAATATGTGAATCCCGAATTAGATTTAACTAGAGAAGGACCCCATATTTCACAATGTATAACTCCTAGAACAATGGAAGATCGAGTAGGATTTGGAGTAAAGGGCATTTTATGACTCTTTGCAAGTTGATAAGTGGGAGCAAAAGGATGGTTTAGGCTATACAAAAGTGAGGAATAACTGTCCTTTTTTATTTAAAAATGATAAAATATAGCGATTTACATGACCAAGGTGGGAATGTCATAATTCAAATGAAGCATGTAAATTCTTATTTCGAAGAATTATAAAATAAACTAAAAGAGTTCAGGATTTCACTGTTCATTGTGAGTGAAAACACTGTGGATTTCAACAGTGTTTAGTTTTTTTCATTTTTGAACAGTACATATACTATTTATATATTATTTCACAAAAAAAGACAATAAAAAACATGTGGCTTATTGGCAAAGAGGAGGGAAAGAGGCGTTGGGCAGGGGTTCGACCCCTGCCAAGCGCCTTTTGTTTTTACTTTTTTTTTATACTTTGCTTTTTTTTATTGTTTTTTTTATTTCTTTTTTTTTCACTTATGTTTTTTTTCATTTTTTTTATTTTGATTGTTTTTTATTGATTTTGATGTTTTTAATTTATTTTGTTTTTTTATCACTTATGTTTTTTTTTAAAAAACAATTATTGATATTTTTTATTGATTTTTTTCCAATTATTAACTCAATAAGAATAATAATATTAGTTTTTTTTTGTTTTTTTTTTCATTTGCTCTTTTGTTAATGTTTTTAGGGTTTTTTTAAGCCTTTGATTGATCCATGGCATTTAATTGATCCCATAAGACTTTGAAAAAATGAGAGTATTGTGTAACACTGCGATTTCCACATTTGAGGAGTTGCTGATCACGAGCCTTGGAAATGTGGCTGAAAGGCCAAGGACTTTAGCCATTGCTTCTTCAGTCAATGAGGAGAAAAGAAGACTCAGAAGACATTAATCTTAAATCCGCCAAGTCGCATAGGCAGGATTTGATTGGGTGGATGGTGATGAGGATGATGAGGATTTTGAAGTTATTGTGGCTGAGGGTTCTGCAATTGAGCCATCAACATGGTAGAGGAGGTTTTGGCGTTGAAGAAGGGGGAGCAATTGGTTTCGCCAGAGAAGATAATTTGTGGAGGAGAGTTTGATGGTAACCATGTGAATCATGGTGTTAAATGAGAATGAGGAATCAACCATAGTTTGATCGAGGAGGTTAATCCAAGGTTCGCTCTGATACCATGACAGTGTTTGTAAAGCTGCACATCTTTCTTCTTTGGTCCAGTGCTCTTATTTATATTAAATGTATGCTTACATTAAGGTGTATACAAGTGATAAGATAAGGAAAGCTTAATACAAGGAAATAGATAATTACAGAGTATCATAAACTGTATCTCCTATAATCAAGGAGGATTTTGTAAATCAATATTTGATTTACTGGAATCCTTGACATTCAGGACCTAGAATCCAAGTCCAAGATGGTGCTGAGGTTCATAGGTTTCATATATTGGGTGGAGCCTGTAAAGATCTGCTGTACTATAAATCTGTTTGCCTTTTCTGATGGATGGAAAGAATCCCAAAATGCATAGAGGTCCCGATTAGAGCACAAGTTTGACAGTATTGTACACAATCCTATGCCATTGTATGGTCCTTGTCCACAGCATGCTATCTTTGATGTAGTAAATCCTGCCAGATTAACCAAAACAATGGCTTTTTTTCATGATAAATCACAACAAGAATATATGATCTTTAACAGCGAAGTGGTAGAGAGTCTATTCTGAAGATATTGCGTACCATATGCTTGAGGATTGCGGATAAAATCAGTGTGCATTTGGTGAGTATTCGCAGCAATAAACACATTACTGCCCATTTTTCTGTTGACATCGTTTATCATGGTCTCAAGTTGTTGGTGATACAAGGCGGCCGCTCGCTGTAGTTCTGCTGAGCAACCACCATTTGTGCTCCTCGTGGCTAACTCTGCTGGAACACAACCTAGAGCTCCGGTGCCGGTCACCAGAACTCGGCGTGCCCCAAGATAATACAGCTTCTGAAGTGATGAAAAACGGGGAGGAATGAGGAATAACTCATGTGATAACTGTTGTGAAACATATGAATGTAATGAACGAAAACGGATTCTCGAGGCGTGTTTGTTCACTGTACTTGAGAATATTTCCAACATGATTCAACAAGTTTTTCTTATATAGAAGAGGGCAATACAAAAACAGCTTAAAAAGAAGAAAAACTAGCAAATCAGTGTCTTGTGCGCAGGGACGTAAATCGTAGGTTTTTCTCTTACTCGATTCATCCTTGTATGTGCGAGCTCACTCACAAAATGAGTGCTTGAGTTGAGCATACATTTTAGTTATGCATAAAATGTTATTCAGGTTTGTGCTTGAGTTGAGCATAGAAGATAACTCACCATCAAGAGTTTTCTGTATTCAGAAATGAGAAGCTTTACATAATCTGGTAAATCATATTGCTGAGACCTTGCAGAATATGGAACCAAGTAATAGTTGTTGACAAAATCATTCCCACCAACGGTAATCAGGACAAGAGCTTGATTGACTAGTCGCCTGGCCTGCTCGGCTCCGATGAGTGCACCGACTCGTTGCTGGTATTGTTGGAAATATTCCAACTGACTATGCATTCTTATTATGTTTATCTGAAATTGTTGAATTTTAGACCACATAAGTCAACTGTTCGGATATCTAAGGATATAGAAATTGCTTAGAATGAGTTGGTCAGTGAGAAACTCGACAGGCAGGCTACTTACAAACTGAGTTCCAGTGTCACTAAGGATTCCAATTCCGGCAGAAGCAAAGTTGGCACCGACAAGAAGTCTTTGCTCTCTTAGGTCTGGACTCAGGTAAGGCAATGGGGATTCTGAGCCAATATGTTCACCTGAAAAATTCATTTTATAACTCTTAATGAGACCAAGATTTCCTGAGAACACTGCGTGTGAGCAGTTGTGATCATCTAAAAGTTTAAACTAGTAAGTATAGTCTCAAAATATTATTTATATTATTCTCTAACACACTCTCAAATAAAAGTTTGAAACTTGCACAGACTTACACTAACTTGCACTTGATTTTTATCAAATAGAATGAGAATTGCGAGATTTGAACTCGTGACCGTCAGATCAACAAGACTCGATATCATGTTAAAGAATCATTTCACCTAAAAACTTAAACAATTAGATGAGAGTTTGAATATGATTTATATTAATCTCTAATGTTTTGACGAATGTGTAAGGATGTATGAGCTAGCTAGCTAGGTAACAGAGAAATATAGATCATATGCCACATATATAATGGCAAAATGTATAGGAAAGTTAACTGATAATATCAGGAATGTTGAGGCCATTCGAGAATCGGCCTGTTGCTTGTTGCGTTGGATAATCGATCCCGTAAGGGGGTGAGTCGGCTCGAGCAGTGGTTGCCAGGTAGTTGTTGTTGCCACTGTCGACTAGTGAATCACCGAACACGAAGAAAGCCCTGGCGTCAGCTCGGTGAACCATGGCTCCCACCACCATTGCCAGCCCTGAGATCACCCAGTAAGAACTGCAAACTAATGAGATGGCAGCCATTGAAATGGTCAACGAATCCAGGAAGAGAATACTTGTATTGACAGATGGTCAACGAATCCTGGAAGAGAATACTTGCATTGACAAAGTAAGATCCCCTAGGATGAAAGATACAAGATGGACGTGCATCTATATATACAACTTCTGGCTCTACCACCCTGGATGTAAACGACCAGCCAATCCAAACTCAAATTAGTGACGGAGAGTGTGGTTACGGTTATATTTGAAAGTATTTTTTGTTCAGAATTGAATTAAAATATTATTTTTTATTTTTTAAAATTCATTTTTTATACCAAGAAATGAAAATGATCTAATATCATAATTTTTTAATTTAAAATAAAAAAAAAATCATTTTTTTCAAAAACACTTTTTAAAATTCAGTGTCAAACAGGACTAAGTCCTGGTAGTTGTGGATGCTACCAAGTTGTACGAGCTATGAATTAAATCCTTGCCACAAAATCTGTTATGGCTTTAATCATGTAGCTGGATTTCAATCCACTGTTTATGCCTTAATATTTAAGAATGCATGTGCTTGTATAGTGTGGTTATCTTTCTGATACAAGTTCTTTTCACACATCTAACAACTACATTATCATAGAAATGATTTAAAGCCATTATACTTTCTTCAAGGTAAAGCTTATTATAGCAATATTAATTAGTTTTAGAAAATAATATAAATCATTTATAAGATAAACTTATATTTTTAGGTTGGGATGATTTTTTAATATTTTATCAAAGCTTTTCAAATCCAACTTCAATTCTCTCTTCTAATTAAAATTAATTAATATTACAAGGTAATACCAAACATGTTGCAAGCTCAAAGAGCTTTCATCAAAAGAGTGCTAAAAAATAATATAAATCATATCTTAGACCTTAGCTAATAACTTAAGCTTTTATGTGCAGATAATTATTTTACACTCAATACTAGAAAATCAACTAATTCATACGGAAAACACCAACATTTTTTCCAAACAGTATTTGTTTGTGAACATTCCGATAACAAGTTTGTGTTGCTCTTTCCGTTGGTGTTTTGAAGACACCTTTACCAATAAAATGTTTTTGTCGATAAATGTATTTAGTAAGCATTAAGGGATTTGCAGGTGGAATTATAATGGAATTCAAAATCTATGAAGTAGATGACGTGATATTTTTTCGAGAGAATTACCGGGATTTTACCAACACATATATTTCGCCAGTAATTCCAATAGTAAACACCAAAGGATTTGCAGGCATAATTACAGGGACTTAAAACCTATGAAGTATGATGATGTTACATTTTTCTAACATTATTAATGGTGTTAAAAACAATATAGTTCGACAGTAATTCCGATAGTAAACACCGATGAATTTGCAAGCGGAATTACACTGAGATTAAAAACCTATGAAGTACGATAACGTGATATTTTAATTGACAAAGCTATTGATGGAATTGTCAGTAGATATATTTTGTCATTAAATCCTTTGGTATTTTTTTAATTTATGACTTGATCATCGACACTCCTCCCTCTCCTCTTTTTTTAATTCTTCCTTTTGTATTTTTTTTCCTCTGTAATCCTAACCACCCTCTCCCTCTAATTTCAACATAGTTCAACCTCTCATAACAAATCCAGCAACCACAACACTGAGTTCTTAAGCATATTTGTTTTGTTTTGATTTTTGCATATTTTTTAAGTATATTGATTTTGTTTGGATGTTTGTTGTTTGTTTTATAGTTTTTTTATCACATAGATTTATTGTATAGATTTATGATGTGTTCGTGTTAGGGTTTTTTTTAGATTATATAAAATTTTATTTTTTAGTTAAGATATTTAATTAATGCATTATTATTGTATATAAGTAATGGAGAATTATTAATGGATATATCTTGAATCACCTAAAGGTTGTTTAGAATGAATTATTACAATGGGGTTCATAGTTTTAATAATTATGCAATATCTAATCTGAGAAACAATAGTGGAGGCGATATTAGATGCTCATGCAAAAAGTGCAAAAACATAAAGTTTATCGATCTAGATGTTGTCACAATGTATCTTCTACAAAAAAGGTTCATGGAGGAATATTTATGTTGGTATACACATGAAGAAGAATATGTTCCTCACGAGATCATGATAGAAATGATGGTTTGATCAACTTCTAGTTCTAGCAACGTGTATGGAGTTGTAGATGTCAATAGTAATTCCTATAGGAATATTGTTATGAATGTGACAAGAATGAACCAGAGTGGTGCAAGTGAATGTTCAATCATAAATGAAAAATCAATTGGTTTTTAATTCATGTTTACAAATATTGAGGTCACGATAATAATAACAATGGTCTTTAAATCATTGATGGAGACCCATTGTTTCAATGGAGTCAGATATCCAAAAATCTTAAATGGAAATTGTTGGTCAATGCATGGTTTACAAGGTTTAAGGTTAATTTGAACTTAATTTTATGATGATGTTGCGGGAAAGGTATGGGAGAATCATGTTGTAACTAGGTAATTTTGGTGATAGTAATTTTTTTTTTCAAATAATATAATTTTATTTTTTATTTACTAACAAATAATTCATCTATACAATATAGGTTGATTGGTTTCTAGTTAGAGGAACAGAAAAAAGCAAAAAAATATTTGCGAGTAAGAGAGCTTCCAAACTAGAAGAACATGGCAATCTGGAATGAGTTCAGGTCATCATACATCTCAAAGACAATATAGGCATATTACATTGAGCACATGATGTCTAACCATTTCAAGAGACTCTCACATTCTTGTGACTAGAGGCAGATGTGATGTTTTCTAGGTTCTGTTATCATGCACTTCGAAGACTCTGTGCCATTAATTTTGCATGCAAAACAAATGATATATTTTTATTTAATTACATCATTTTTTGTCTATAATTTTTCCTTTTTAATATTTGTAGCTAATAATGTTTTTTTTTTCTTGCAAGCTACAAGTCTTGGATGCAATCCATTACCGATGGAGCTTTTTGTTGAGACGCATATGCGAAGTAGAGACTGCTAAAAAGGAGTGCAACATTTTTTATAGATACTAACGCTCATCAATTCGTGGTATGTTGGTATTCTTCAATTTCTTTTTCTTAAGTTATTATTTCATTGGATTTTTTCTTACTTTTTTGTATTTTTTTTCTAGGAAAGATATAATAGCCGGTTGAAAGAGAAATACAAGAATGATCCTTCAACCCATCCAAATTTTGATGTAGATGAGTGGTTGGTGGAAGGATTGTCCGATGAACTCGATAGAAATCAAATATACAAACTTTATAACACTACGACTGAGAATTTGTGATCAGCTCTTATTGTTTTGACCATTGAAACATCCTTCAAATCGGTTCCTTTCATGCAAACTTTGGAGTTCTAGATGACTTTACTCGAGAAAGTGCATGATAAGACAGTTGAACTTCATGATAAGATGGCAGGGCTTTGTGATGAGACAATCGCACTACATCGAATGGTCATGCATATACAATGATATTATAGTGATCCATGTGCTCCTTTTATGTCTCACGATCCCGACCAACCTCCTCTAACGCCATTTATTGTACTTGAATTTTGAATGTTCAAAATTTAATAGGTTGTAACAAATATTTGAATTTTAAATTAAATTAATTTGAAATATTTTTTTCAATTTATTTTTTTTGAGAAATATTAAAATAGTAGTGACTAAATTAAAAAAGGAATTTTCTGTTGGTGTTTTCCAAATAGTTGAAATACCACTATTACCGATGATTATACCGGAAGAATGGTACATATGAAATCACTGATGAAATATTAACGATGACATCACCGATAAAATATATTAATGTAAATACTGATGGAATATTATAGTCGGTGTTTCCATCTATATATTTAATTCCGAGCGACATACAAAGAAAAGAAATCGCTCAAACAAATCTTAAATACGTAACGCTTAAAGGGGCTAATGTTTCAGATTCTTTTGCATGCTCAAACAAATCTTATGACCTCAATATCTTTCAATTACTTATCACTAAGATCACGATTCATTTCATGACATACATTGCCATGGTGATTAATCTTACAACAATTCTCTTAGAACATCATCCATCGATAACATCATCCATCGATCGGTGTGTTTAAGAATGTATTTGAAAATTGTTTTCAAGAAAAATGATTTTTTTTATTTTAAATTAAAAAAACTTGGTATTATAAGATCATTTGCTGATGTCAAAAATAATTTATTTTGGTATATTTTTAAATGAAAAACACTTTAAAAAACAACATCAACTACGAATCCAAACCAAATCCAAATCAAAGTGAAGTTAAAAATCGAGGTTCTCTTTTTCTTCAAAGCCTAGTTTCCTTGTTTTGGTGAGACAGTGACTATGGCTTTGAATTTTGAGGTTTTGACTTCGTATTGTTTGTTGATTTTTAAAATATTTTTCATTTAAAAATATATTAAAATAATTATTTTTTAAAATTATTTTTAATATCAATATATAAAAATAATTTAAAAATCTAAAAATATTTAATTTAAAATATAAAATAAAAAAAATATTTAAAAAAAACTCTTAAAACATATTATAAAACAAAGCTGTAGAACCCAGCTGGAATCAACCCACTTGGCACCTTCTAGGTATCCTTCAATTATTATAGCATATGACGTGCATATATTGGTAGTAGTTAAAGTAAGTAGCACCTCGTCTACACTTTAACTTCCACCGCCCAAGTCGTGACTCATTCTGAAAAAAAATAAAATAAAATAAAATCAGTGACCTAGAAATTACATGATCACTGCAGCTTCAAACCATATCTATAATTTAAATTAAATATTTTTATATTATTTTTATATATGTGCTGATGTTAAAAATAATTTTAAAAAATAAAAAAAATATATTATTTTAATATATTTTAGAATAAAAAACACTTTAAAAAATAATTTCAATCAAATTCATAAACAGTGATAATCCAGGACTTACTATAGAATTTTTAAGAAGTGCATTACATTCTAGTTCTTTAGTCACATCAGATAGTGCGTGGATTAGTCTGGACTAACGTCTAGAATACCGCTAGATTTATATCTAAAATTGCATTATGAGCAACAGGAATTCTACCTTTTCAGAGATCTAGAGTGTAAGTCATGTCCCTCAAAAAGTTAAAATGTGGCTCATATAATGCATTTTCTATATATCTTATTTTTTTCTCCAAATTAAATGAATAAAACTCTGATTATTTTAAATTTTTACAAGATAAATATACCTCCACTTGAACTTGAAATTTTAAATTCTTTTCCATCACGCTTTTGTGAACAATCTTTTTTATATATATATCTCCAAAAATCTAACTACAAATCACCAAAATAATAATGGTTTGTAAATGTTTTGGTTGGTGTTGACACTTTTTGTAGCACCTAAGTGACTTAGCAGTAAAAAACAGTTCAGAAAATCATTAAACCCACATAATCACAAGCTAAACTCGATTGCTTGCGAGCTAATTTTTTCAGGCTCTTAATTTCTCAACGGTGCTTTGGAATGAAAGTCACGCCCTGCCTACAACTTCCACTTCACAGAAAAAAGATTGCCTTTTTTCTTTCTAGTTGTCAAGAACTTTAATACCCACAAGATATATATGGGGGATGGACAAGTTGACAGCACAATTACTCTGAATCAAGTTATCATGTGTTGAAAATTTTCAGCATCGTGCGTTGCATAAACTGAGACCAGAAAAGTTTGCAGCAGGTGATGGGGTGAGGCAATTTCCTTTTTAGAGAGTTAATAGACTTTAACAAGTCTCATGTTCTTTATGTTAGGGAATCATGTGTTGAAAATTTTCAGCATCGTGCGTTGCATAAACTGAGACCAGAAAAGTTTGCAGCAGGTGATGGGGTGAGGCAATTTCCTTTTTAGAGAGTTAATAGACTTTAACAAGTCTCATGTTCTTTATGTTAGGGAATCATATCATCTAAAAGCTTAAACTTGTAAGTGAGGTCCCATAATATGATTTATATTATTCTCTAACACATCTCCTCAAATGAAAACTCTTTGAGCTTGAAACTTGCACAAGTCCACATCACCTTGTGCTTAGTTTTTATCAAATAGAATGGGTGTGGTGAGATTCGAACTCGTGACCGCTAGGTCAGCAAGGCTCTAATACCATGTTAAGAAACCATCTCACCTAAAAACTTAAGCTTGTAAGTGAGATCCCATAATATGATTTATATTATTCTCTAACACCTTACAGTGGCATTGTCGGACAAAACTATTTTGTAAGGTTATTAAGAGCCAAATTACGGATAATGGTTCTTTGCAAACTGTGAAATTGCGATTCATGTAGAAAATCTGGCCAGAAATAATTTTGGCTGCTTTAGTTGATGTTGTTCTACCGAACAACTTGCCAATTTGTTTATTCATGGTCTTGTTTAGTTGATGTAGTTTTGTTCTGGACAATCTATCGATTTGTTTATCTTTATGATCACAAGACTCCTATGTGATGCAGATGACAGAGCCATCAAAGTTAGATGTAGAGGTATAGAAATGTTGAGGAACTATCTCACCTAAAAATTTAAGATGTTAGGTGAGATCTTAATATATGATCTATATTATTCTTTAGTATATCTTCTCAAGTGAAAGCTTTTTAGATTTGAAACGTTCGCCGACTCACATTACCTTGTACTTGATTTTTATGAGATTTAAACTTGTGATCGCCAGGTCAACAAGACTATGATATCATGTTAAATAATTATCTTACCTAAAAATTTAAGTTGTTAAGTAAGGTATCAGAATATGATTTATATTATTCTCTAACACCCAACAAATCAAGCCGAAAGTCGATCCTTGTTAATAACACAGTTTACATTTTGTCTATTATGGGACTCTCTTCTGCAACTGCTTTATCTTCTTACAAGTGCGAATTGAGATAGTGTTAAGAAATTAAGATTAATAAGATAATGAAATTTCTCTTGACATCATTTGTGAAAGAGCAAGAAATGAAACGCATATAAATAGTTACTTTATTTAACAAAGAAAGCCATGCAGAGGATGATGATTTCATGCCATGGCATCCAAGGTCATGATTGTGCTGAGATTCATGGGGTCCATGTACTTGGTGTTGCCAGAAAACATGTTCTCCACGATCAATCGGTTTGCCTTTTCAGATGGGTGGAATGCATCCCAGAATGCATAGAGATCTCGTTTCGGGCACAAGTTGGATGATACCGTGCACAGTCCTAGACCATTGTATGGTCCTTGTCCACAACATGCTGTCTTTGAGTTGGTAAATCCTGCGAGTATTGTTAATTAATATTATTAGAGAATAATATAAATCATATTCTATTACCTTAATTAATAGCTTAAATTTTTAGATGAAATGGTTATTTAACATGGTATCGGTGCTTTGTTAACCCAACGATCACAAGTTCCAATCTTACACAAGTTAATATGGGTCTATGCAAGTTTCAAGCCCAAATAAATCATCTCACCTAAAAGATTAAGTCATTAAGTTGGGCCCCAAAATATGATATATTATTCTCCAACACACTTCTTCATGTGAAAATATTTTTAGCTTGAAACTTGTAGAAACTCATACTATATTGTGCTTGATTTTTATCAAATAAAAAAAGATTGTGAGATTTGAATTCGTGACCGCTAGGTCATCAAGGCTCTAATACCATATTAAAAAATTATCTCACTTAAAAGTTTAAATTATCAGTGAGGCTTCAGAATAGATGTTTCTGTAAAGAAATAATAGTTTTTGACAATAGAAGTTGGCATACCATATGCTCGAGGATCACTAATGAAATCCAAGTGTGATCGTTGTGTGTTCGCAGCAACAAAAACAGTTTTTCCAATCTTTCTGTTTAGTCCTTTTATCATCCCAACAAGTTGTGGATTGTACAAGGACGCAGCTCGTTGAAGTTCGGCTGAGCAACCCCCATTTGTGCCCCTCATAGCTAACTCTGCTGGAGCACAACCCATTGGCCCAGTCCCTGTCACGAGAACTCTTCGGGCTCCCAGTCTATATAGCTTCTGCAGTGATGATAGAAAGAAGATTATATTATGTTTACTTTTCCATTTTAAGATAGCTTGAAGCTTTTTTTTTCAAAATCTCCATTGTAGGGACTTACCATTAGTATTTTTCGGTATTCTGAAATGAGATAACTGACATATTTTGGTAGAGGCAATTGGCGAGACCTTGCAGAATAGGGTAACAAGTAGTAGTTGTTCACGAAATCATTTCCACCAACAGTAATCAGGACGAGGGCTCCTTTTACAAGTCTCTCAGTCTGATCAACTCCTATAAGTGCTCGAGCTCGTCGCTGGTATTCATGGAAGTATTCAAGTTGTCTATACATTCTGATTATGTTTATCTGCAAAATTTCAACGCTCTAATAAGTTGACAGTATTAAGAAACAATCTCATCTAAAAGCTCAAGTTATTAGGTGAGATCTCAAAATATAATTAATATTATTCTCTAACATGCTCTTTATCAATTAGAATGGAGGCGGTGAGATTCGATCTCGTGACCGTTGGGTCAACAAGGCTATAATACTATGTTAAAAAACCATATCATCTAAAAGCTCAAGCTATTATATGAGATCCAAAATATGATTTATATTATTTTCTAGCAGATAACAAATATAAAGTCATAAGCATCTACTGCTGGCCAGTTTGACATTCTATCAGAATAAGTATATATTTCTAGGTATTATGATCATCAGATGAACTCACAAACTGAACTCCGGTATCGTTGAGGATCCCAATTCCTGCTGAAGCAAAATTGGCACCTTGAAGTAACCTCTGTCCTCTCAGCTCAGGACTCAGGTATGGCAACACAGATTTGGATCCAATTCGCTGACCTGAGGACATTGCAGAGTTCTGTAAGATTGGAAAGAAAATTGCACCACAGGTCAAGTCACATTGCAAGAACTTAACTGATAAGGTCTGGGATGTTGAGGCCATTCGAGAAACGGCCAGTGGGACGATGAGTTGGATAATCGATCCCGTAAGGGGGTGAGTCTGCTCGGGCAGTTGTTGCAAGATAGTTGTTGTTGCCACTATCGACAAGTGAGTCACCAAACACGAAGAAAACTCGAGCCTCAGCTTGCAGAGCACCATAACTCAGTGCCAGCACAAGATTGAAAATCACCCCAACTATGGATGGAGTTGCCATTCTAGGACGACGAAACTAGACTAAGGTCTCTGTTAGTGGCAAAGATCTATGAACATGGGTATTTATAGCTTTTCCATTACAAATATTTAAGATTCATGGGAGCTTGGATAGGTAGTTGTCTGTTGCAACTACTCTTTAACAATTTCAAATTGAATCCCATGATAAGAGTTAATTGCTGGCAGAGCTAGTTTCATCTTTTTCTGGTCTTCAATTATGCCTTGCATTTTTTGCGGGGAACATGGTCTACAAACATCGTTATATCATCAGAAACTAGAGATCAATCCCCATTAACTGGTTTTTGGACTTCCAGTATTCTGAAGGTGTCAGGATAATTAGTAGGATTATGAATACATATAACAAATTACATTGTTTTCAATTTGTTTTTTGAATAATATTCAATGCCAAACGTGGTTATCTTTTAGTTATCAAGGCAGGATTAGAAAATAATAGATAAATAATTAGATATTTCTTGCTTTAAGAATATAGAAATTCATTTATAAACTATCTCATAAAAATATTTATTTTATTTTGTTGTCTCTTCAATGAAATATCTTTTTTTCAAAGACGTTAGCGATTCCATCAATAGCAGTCACTACTAAAAAACAGGGTGTTTTGTAACGGCTCGATCCGTTGCAAATTATAAAGAAAATTGTTGCTAAAAATAATTTGCAACGGCATTTGCAATGGACCCAAGCCGTTAGAAAACAATCGATGCAAATATCGTTTACAACAGATTATCCGTTGCAAAATACCCCGTTGCAAATACAAAGTTTGCAACGGCTGTGCCGTTGTAATTGCAACTGATTGTCGTTGTTGCAAGTGCAACGGCCTCCCGCTGCCATGGCAATGGTACAGCCATTGCAATTGCAAAGGCATTCCCGCTGCAATGGCAATGGCGCGCCGTTGCAATGGCAATGGCCGCAATTGCAACAGACGGATTTTATGTAAATATTTATATTTTGTTAAATCTAATTTTAATATATTTTAATTTAAATTAAATACAACTAAATATTTTAAAAGCAATATCAAATATTGAAGTATTTTTAATATTGAAAATAAAATAAATATGATGGAAATAAAAATTATTATAAATTAAAATTCTTAATACACTAGTGATTCGATTATATTTACATGACTAAGTAAATAAACATTGAACTTAAAAAACATATTTTAAAGTTTTTAAGACGGAAATGATATACGATGTTGTTGATGAGAGGAAGATGGACCATTATATGGCATTTGAGGTGGAGGTCGAGGTACTGGTCCCATTGGAGGTGATGGCATCGACGGAGCCATAGGTGATGTCGTCGACTGAAGCCCCATAGTTAGACCCATATGTCCTACCAAGAGATTTAGACAATCTTGAATGGAAGAAATTTGAGTTCTCATTTCATTAATTACCTCACGATTTTCTTCCAATTGCTCTCGATGCCCTCTAGTAGATGTGCTTGGATATGTCGAATTTACTGAGTATGTATATGATGAAGAACTCACATTAACTTTAGATTTAGGCATACAGGGTGCACCATATACTCGACCCTTGCTTAATCCCCTAAAGCTTCACACCAAGATGCTTCATCAAAAGAGGGATGATTGTCCGGATAGTCCGTTGCAATGGAAAATGCAAAGCCGTTGCATATTCATTTTGCAACGGCCGATCCGCTGCAATACTTGTTTCTTTTTTACTATTGGTTTATTCCTTTGCTAACGAATTTCCGGATGCAAATTTAGCAACGGAATTTTGTCGTTGCTAATGGCACCCTTTTCTTGTAGTGAGTGACATTTCAAGTAATTATAATTATTTTTCATCTCTCTAGAATATATCGATAGAAATTTCTATCTGTAATTCCATCACTAATATTTTTAAAATATCTTGTCAGTGATTTTATTGGTAGTAGTGATATTTCAAGTAATTATTTTTAAACCCTCTTGAAAATACTGATGAAAATTTCCATATATAATTTTGTCACAAATATTTTTTTAAAAATAAGTATACTGAAAATAATTTTAAAAAAATAAAAGTAATATAAAAATAAAAATATATGTCAAAAAAATTGTTTATATTCAAAATTCAAATACAGTAAATCTAAAACATTAGTGACACTCGGAGGAGGAGGTTCGTTAGGACCACGTGGCCAAAAGAAGTAGCATGTGGATCATCAATATGCATCTACATTAGCATTCGACACAATTTAGTTGTTTTCGAACTAAGTCCAGTTGTCTCATCATGAAGCCACTTCTCTCAACACGTACTTTCTCGACTATAGCCGCCTGGAACTCTAGAGTTTGTGTGAACATAATTGAATTGAATGAGGTTTTAATGGTCGAAACATTATGGGTTTTTCCAAAATTATTGGTTGTGGTGTTAGAGAGTCCGTAGACCGAATTTCTATTGGGTCCACCAAATGATTATGCCTCCATCCACAAATCCAAATTGAAACTGGAATGGGTCGAATGATTGTCCCTTTTTTTCTCCTTCAATCGTCTATTATATATTTCCTGGAAAGAAAAAAAGTCAGAAAAAAAAATCAATGAAATAATAACTTCTTAAAAAAAGAAACCGGTAAAAACCAACATACCATAAATTATTAAGCGCTACTATCCATGAATAGTTGTTGCCACTCCACACATGTATCTCAACAAAAAAGCTTCATGATAAGGGATTGCGTTCAAGAGTCATAACCTATAACAACAAAAAGTTGTCAAATAAAAATATTAATAAAAAAATTGAAAGAATTAAAAAATGAGAAGAGAAAAGAAGATGAGAAGTGAGACATACCTAGTTTAGGTTTAGAAGAAGAAAAAATAAGAGAAAGATTTAACAAGGAAAGAGAGAGAGAGAGAGAGCCACATTGTTGATGTGTAAGAGAGAGAGAGAGAGAGAAAAGAAGGGAGGAGGAAAAGGAAAAAGATAAAATGCCCATGGGGGTGCTGGTTGTGGTCTTTTAAACTACATTTACCACTGGACAGAAAATAAAAGTTTAATGTTTTTAATTTTTTTCATCGGTAATTTCATTGGTAAAGTCAAATGAAAACTTCTATTCTGTCTAAAAATTTTAGAGACCCTTTCAAATATTATCGATGACTTTTCATTTCGTCGATAATATTATAAGTAAATACCAATTGAATTAGTTTGTCTGCAATATCGTATATGACGTTTACAATGAAAAGTCACATGAGAAGGGGAACAATTATTATGACTACTAGACAATACTGATAGGATTAATTCATTAGCAATATCATGTGTGATGTCTACAATGAGTAGTGTTACAGATAAGGAAAACAATTCTCGTGGCTACTAAAAATACCAACATAATAAGCCTGTTGGTAATAATATGTATGATGTTCCCTCATCGGTATTCCGGTTAGTGTTGAACAGCTTAAAATACAAGATGTTATTTGTATTTTATATCCATCCACTTACAAATAATTAACACAGATGCACACACAATGTTATAACATCAATAATAATGTTGCACAATATATTTTTTTATCATTGAATAATAATTTTATATCATTGTTATTATATTGAAATTAATTAATCAAAATTTTATACTTCCTTGTCAATTGATGTGTCCTCGTCCTCATCACGATCTTTGATGTTGATTTTGTTGTTATCATTATCTTCATCGACTTGTGTATGTCTGCTAGATTTGGAGACTTCATTCAACTCCTTAGCATCAACACCAATAAAAATATTCTCGTCGATGTAAAAATATGATTTTTCTTCCAAATCGTTAGATGAAGCAACTTGGTATGGATCTACTAACTCACCGAGTTGAATGACATCTTCTCCCTATGTGATTCATCGTTGTGATGCTCATTAACTAGGACACGATCCCTGTGTTTGGTTTTCACTATGAATAACTAATCAACTATTGGTCGATTTTTTTTAAAGGAATGAGTGTATTTGTAGTAAACTTGTTGACACTGCTTGGAGAAAACAAAGACATTGTCAGGGTTGTGAGGTCTAGCCTTTGAATTAATTTTGACCAAATCATGATAAATATCTACTCTGACTCCTATTTCTTTACATTTGAATAAAAATACTCTCTTATGCTCGCTATGATACTTCAATTCAATGACCTCTTTTAACTTCTCATAGTAGTTAACTTCTCATAGTAGTTAACTTCAAACTCATTAGAAAAAGATCGTTCAACACAAACTCTATTGTTATATATCTTTCTACCATATCTATATTGTTTAGTATAAAACATGTGTCATCTGACAAAATACTCGATGTGACACTTAACTTTTTCATTTAGAAGCAGTACTTATATGTGTTCTAAACCACATGGAAATTGTTCATCTTGTAATTGAAAGATTTTAGGATTTAGTCAGTTATGTGTTTTAGGACAATAAAAGATAATGACGTTGTCTATAAGAAATTCAACAATGTATTAGTTTATAATATTTATAAGAGATAATTTGTTCTAAAACAACATGTTAAGTAGTATATTTACTAGATAAAAGGTCTCAATTAATCGCAGTTAAAAGCACATAATTATGTGCTTGTCTGAATTCTATTTCTGACAAATATCTTTACATTGCTTTGTCCATGAATATTTTTTAAAAATTATTTTTTGTTGTCATTCTTTATTTTTTTAATCATATTTTAAAGATAATCAAGAAAAAATTATAATGCCTGGTTAATAAAAAAAACAGCGTACTTTATCATTAAAAAATGTATATATATCATAATACATATACATTTCAACATTAATTTAATAACTCAATCTCAATTTCAATTTCAAGACACTTAAAACAATAGAACAGCATACATTCTCCCTATTAAACCACTGCAAACAACATAAATTAGGACATAATATATAGTAGGAATAGAAACGAGCTAGGTTTTGAAAACGAGAGGCTTATTGATTCTCTAGCTAAGTCCTTGAGTCCAAGGCCAAGATGGTGCTCAGATTCATGGGGTACATATAGGTGGTGTCTCCGGTCAGAATCTGCTGAGTAATGATTCCGTTAGCCCTTTCCGATGGGTGGAAGGGGTCCCAAAATGCATAGACGTCACGGTTAGGGCACAAGTTTGAAGCTACTGTGCATAGCCCTAGACCATTGTATGGCCCTTGACCACAACATGCTATCTTTGATGTAATGAACCCTGCATGACAGCAATATATAGCATTTACGTTAGAAAATTAGAAAATAAACTTTATATATTTATGGGCTTTTTTGCACTACACGCCCATCTGAGAGGTCATCAATTCATAAATGTATAGGCTTCAACTTGATGTATGGTGACAATTAATGAGGTGTTCTTTTCAATAATAACATTTTTTATTCCATTTATTCACATATCTTTCTTTTTCTTTGCGTCAAGCTTGCACGTAGACACAGATTAGATTTTTTTAGATTTTTTTGCATGAAACTGTTTGAGAATGTTGTTGCGGTAGTTTTTAAAGTGTTTATCGTGTCAAAATACATCAAAATAATATTTTTTTATTTTTTTAAAATCAACACATCAAAATAATCTAAAACACATAAAAATATATTTATTTAAAATAAATAAATAAATAAATTTCAACCAAAAAAAGTGAGAGCAGAATGACAAATGGACATTTAATCTTTAAGAACGTACCCCCACATTGATTATTTTTTTTTTATGCAACAGGCCAGCACATATATGCACAACACATCAAAATGATCTAAAACACACAAAATATATTTATTTAAAAAAAAATCAACCGGATCGGAATGACAAATGTACATTTAATCTTTAAGAACGTACCCCCCACATCGAAATATATATTATTTTTTTTGCAACAAGCCAGCACATACATGCACAACTGTAGTGAAATTGACAGGTATAATTTCCTAGAGGTAGCTTTCTTAATAAATGCAAATTAATGATCAGCTCTCGATAGGATGGGCTGTCTCCTAAATTTAGTATTGAAATTATTGTCATTTGTCGAGTGCGATTCAAATCATAATAATAAGTATCTTGGACATTGGTTGGGGAAAACAAAGACATTGTAGGGGTTATGAAGTCTAGCTTTTGAATTAATTATGATCAAATCATGATAAGTACCTATTCCGACTCCTTTTTCTTTATATTTCAATAAAAATACTTTTTTTATGCTCGCTATGATACTGTAATTCAATGATCTCTTTTATCTTTTTATTTTAATCAACTTTAAACTCGTTAGAAGTAAATTATTTAGCACAAAGTCTATTATTATATATTTTTCGATCATATCTATACACGTGTTTTTTTGATAAAATACTCGTTATGACACTTAACTTTTCGTTTAGATACGAGGACAAATGGCATTAACATTCCTTTCCAATTTGTAGTGTCAACCTCAATTTATAATCCCTTTTGTTTAGCACTTATCTTAGAGATTGCAAGCAGAAATAAATTTGTTGGATTTTTAAGAAATAAAAATGATTATCTCGTTAATTAATTAAATGAACGAAAGAAGTAAATATAATATGCAAGCTTGAAATAGCCTTACCATATGCTCGAGGATTGTTAACAAAGTCAGTTGCCATTTGCCTTGTATTAGCAGCAACAAAGATATCCGCACCATATTGATTGTTGAGTTCTCCGATCATTTGAGTGAGTTGAGGGTTGTACAAGGCAGCTGCTCGCTGTAGCTCGGCCGAGCACTGTCCATCTGTGCTCCTCTGCGCCAATTCTGCCGGCACGCAACCCATCGGACCTGTCCCGGTTACCAGAACCCGACGTGCTCCGAGATCATATAGCCTCTGAACAGCATTTTGAGATGAAATAATATCAGATTCTTGTAAATTTGTTCTAATTTTATACTCATGGACAAATTTTGCATGCTGGGCACGGAAATATTTGAACTGGTGTAGAAGAAAGTTACCATTAGAAGCTTCCTGTACTCGGAGATGAGATATCTCACGTAATCAGGGAGACGAAACTGGCGAGACCTGGCTGAGAAGGGCACCAGGTAGTAGTTGTTGACGAAATCATTCCCGCCGACTGTAATTAGGATCAGTGCTTCATTTATAAGTTGCTGGGTGTTCTGAGCTCCGATGAGAGCTGTGACACGGCGCTGGTATTGCTCGAAGTACTCCAATTGTTTGTACATCCTGATTATGTTCAGCTGAAAAATGCATCACCTCAAGTCAAACCATTATTATTTCAAATAAAGTAACCAATCGAGATAGATCTAGTGCGATGGTGTTCTTGCTAGTGAAAGAATCACAGTGAAAAAAATTCGAGAAATGGTCAAAGATGTAAGAAATTATTCTATATCCCTGATGACATAATCATGTTCTTGTTTATTCAAATGATAATGAAAATAAATCATGGGAATCAATTGATTAATCAAAGAGATCAATTATTTTCTCGTTGATGGAAGGAGAAAATTAGCTAACATATTAATGAGAGAGGTTCATAATCTACCTATAAATAATAGTCTGTGTATTTCATTTACAGTTACTGATAGTTATAGATCAGAAGATTTATTTCAGAAAAATTTTATGTTATTTTGAAACAACGTTGTCGCTGCTGCAACATTGGAAATTTTATTCGGAACTTGAGCAAACATTGTTGTAGATATTTATAATCTAAATTTTTTTCTGTTACGTGTTTCATAATCTACTTGTAAATAATAGTTTGTGTATTCCATTTACAGTTATCTATAATTATAGATCAGAAGATTTATTTCAGAAAATTTTTATGTCATTTTTGAAACAATGTTGTTGTTGCTGCTACAACATTGAAAATTTTATTCAGAACTTGAGCAGACATGATTAAAAATATTTATAATCTAAATTTTTTCTATGTATTTAGCATTCGATTAGATTATATAAAGTGTATAACAAAAGAATGACACTTACAAACTGAATCCCAGTGTCATTGAGGATTCCAATGCCAGCTGAAGCAAAATTGGCACCAACAAGTAGCCTCTGTCCAGTTAGCTCGGGACTGAGATACGGCAGTGTGGATTCCGAGCCAAGATTTTGACCTAGAGAGAGCATGTAACGTGTTAGTTTAAACCAAAAACATGTAACGTAAACTATATATATATATATATATATATATATATATATATATATATATATATATATATTTCAACTGGAAAAAGAAACCCAACTGATAAAATCTGGAATGTTTAAGCCATTAGAGAATCGGCCAGTCGGTCGGCGAGTTGGATAATCGATGCCATAAGGTGGTGAGTCTGCTCGTGCCGTGGTGACCAGGTAATTGTTATTTCCATTATCCACCAGTGAGTCTCCGAACACAAAGAAAGCCCTGGCTTCTGCCTGTGGAGCAGAAGCAATGGCCATTGCCACGACCAGACCTGTCAGTATGGAAATGGCGGCCATTGTTGCCGAGCCAGCAGCCATTACCATTGCTTGGAAGAAACAATTCTCGGAAGTAGGTAGGGAGGGAGGTGGAGTTACTGTGGGAGAAGATAGTTTCTTGATGCATGGATCGAAGAACATTGAAGGGATTATATAGGTAAGGGTTATTGTCAGGGGATTAAAAAATAGGCCCACTGTAAGTAAAGAAATCCGGTACCGGTTGTTGTGTGGTGTAATGCCACAAGAACAGGCTTCACCTCCACTTCATTTCAGCAGCCACATTCCATCTTTCAGCAGAGAATATTTCTACTGCCCCCTAATCATTAAATAATAATTTATATTATAACATTTTGTGTGGTTTATTAAATATTCTTTTTTCCTTTTTTTTATTGGTACTAGAAACACAACATTTTATCTTAGTATTTCATCCTAAATACAATTGAGAAATAACACATAATTAGATCTCTTCGACGAGACGGTGCTGGACAATTATATTGTTGCAGAATAATATAAATTATATTTTGAGTTTTTTTTAATAATTTTGTTAGTTATTTGGTGAGATAGTTTCTTTACGTGATATAAGAATCTTATTGACCGAGCGGTCACGTTTCGAATCTCACTACCCCTATTTTATTTAATAAAAATCAAACTCAAGATAGTGTGGGTCTGTGCAAATTTCAAGTTCAAAGAGCTTTCACTTAAAAGGGGTGTTAAAAAATATTATAAATCATATTTTTTGGTCCCGTCTAATAGGTTAACCTTTTAGGGAAAATGATTCTTTACATGATATAAGAACCTTATTGATCGAGCGGTCACGATTTCGAATCTCACTACCCCTATTCTATTTCATAAAAATCAAACTCAAGATAGTGTGGGTCTGTGCAAATTTTAAGTTTAAAAAGTTTTCACTTAAAGGGGCTGTTAAAAATAATATAAATTATATTTTTTGATCTAATCTAACAGGTTAACCTTTTAGGTGAAATGATTCTTTAATATATAGTATGTACGAGATCATATAGTATGTACCAGATCAAGCACTTAAGGCAGCAATAATCATGATTTTTATAAACTAGAAATTAAATACAGCCTTTCCAGTTATGTAAACTATTCTTTGTAATTAATTACAGAGATGAATTCTACATTCCATTGAACAGAATGGTCATGGAGAAATCAGAAAGGTCATAAAAAATAATGAGGGAATCCGAGAGGTCATGGAGAAATTAGAATGAAATTTAACAAATTTTAGTAGTTTATTTTTAAGATGAAAATGAATAATAATTATAAAAAAGGGAATTATTGATAATAATAATAATAATAATAATAATAATAAATGGTAATGTGGTGATAGTATTATAGTAATAACAATAATCATATTATATATATATATATATATAAAACAATTAATGTCAGTGTCAATCACAATAGAATGTAGAGATGATTATGCAAGAAAAGTGATGTAGATGATAGAAAAGTGGTGATGCAATAAATATTTATATATAAGAAAAAAAATATTTTCATTTCTTGTTTTTATTTACACTTTCCCCCATGCTTGTTTTTATTAAATAATTTATATATATTCTTTATTGAAAATATTATTACATAAAATTAAAATTTATAATAAAAATAAATTATTTTTTAAATTTTATTTTTAACATCAACATAATAAAACGATGCAAAAATATCAAAACAAATTAATTTTTTTTTAAAAAAAAAAAATGAAACTCGCCCCTTAAATATAGACGGCTACGACCAGGTTTTACGGCAATAATTGCAGGCTCCTGTTTTCCGGTGCTGATAAGCATTATACAGTCCTCGAAGAGGCAACATTTCTCTTATTCCTTCTCCTCTTTTTCTTCTCTAAAATTTATTTTAAAAACATCAAAATAATATATTTTTATTTTAAAACATAATTTTTAATATAAATATATGAAAATAATTAAAAAACAATTTACAATAAAAAATAAAAATAAAATCTTTAAAAAAAAGGATTTTGAAAAGTAGCCTCACTAGCTACTTTTAACGGCTTATAAATTCCTGGAAGTGATTTGAAGCTGTACTTTCAGCTTTTCGAGAGGTTATAATAATAATATTATTATTATTATTATTTTAGTTAAATAGAGTAAATAAACATTTTCTTTTCTTCCAATTTCCAAAAAAAAAAAAAAGTAAATTCCAGCGGTGGGATGAAATTAATAGCAACAAGAAGTGGCGGTGGAATTGATTGCACAAATGGAGGCTTAAATATGGAAGTCGTGGACCCATAACCCTATGGACTTTTTTTTTTATAGTTCCCTTGCCGTTTAAGGTTAAATGTGCTTCTAGGGTTTGAAAATTCAATTGTAGAGGTATGATTAAAATTAGTTTTTAAAATATTTTTTATTTATAAATATATTAAAATAATATTTTTTATTTTTTAAAAAAAATGACTTCCATACATAAATATACTAAAAATATTAATTTAATATAAAAAAATATAAATATATTTTTTTTATTTTTTTCAAAAAAACAGATTATTCTAAGTTAAATATGCGTGACCATGGTGCTTAATGCACATGTCAAAATTGCTTGGTAGTTCAACAACTACTACACATTATGGTATCAAATTTAATTCTGCTGTTTTTCTACCTATTTTTTTAGGCGCTTTAATTCATACGCATGGTTACACACATAAAGTTCATGTCCCTACTACACGTACAATAATATATACTAGTCAATACCCATTGTCTCAGTCACGGACGGTACCATATTTTTTCAATACAAAAAATATTATAATATATTTTTGGTTAAAATGATAAATTCTTGCAAAATTCCTGTGACATGCAAGTTTTCTATAAAATATATGAATTTTAAATCGATATAAATTTATTTGTTTAATATGTTTCAACGAAATAACCACATAAAATTACCATCATCATTAAAAAGCAAGAAAATTATCATCATCATTAAAAAATTAATCATATTTTTAAGTAAAATAGAAATCAGTCAAGAGTGGGACTTGAACCCCTACCTTTCGAATGGAATTGTTGTCTCCCGCCTCATAAATCCGCTCGGTCACCTCAACATTCGCTTATTTTTCTTGAAAATATATATTAATAGTAGGTGTTACTCGTGGATGAGCACAGTAAAACCAAGACGTGTTTTATTATTATATATATATATATATATATATATCTTTTCATCATGGCACAAGTAAAAACATTGTAGATTGCTACAGATGTTTTTGGGGACATAAATTAAAATTTTAGAATGATAAGTACAAAAAATAAATGAAAAAAACACAAATATATAAAATATGGATTATTTTTGTCCAAAAAGAACAAAAACACCAAAAAGAATATATATATATATATATATGTATATATATATATATATGTATATATATATATATTATCATGGCGTAGAAAACCTCGTAGATTGCTACAGATGTTTTCACGAGACCAAAAAAGTACAATGTAACCGATATAAATTAAAATTTCAAAATGATAAGTATAAAAATAAAAATAAAATCTAAAAATACAAATACAAATACATAAAATATGGATCATTTTTGTCCAAAAGAATATATATATATATATATATATATATATATATATATATATATATATATTTCTGAGACCGGAAAAAAGTACAATGTAACCGATATAAATTAAAATTTCAAAATGATGAGTATAAAAATATAAATAAAATCTAAAATCACAAATACATAAAATATGGATTATTTTTGTCCAAAAGAATATATATATATATATATATATAATAATATATTATTTATATATATATATATTATCATGATGCAGAAAACCCTGTAGATTGCTACAGATGTTTTCTCGAGACCGAAAAAAAATACAATGTAACCGACATAAATTAAAATTTCAATACGATAAGTATAAAAAATAAAATCTAAAAACACAAATACATAAAATATAGATATTTTTTGTCCAAAAGAATATATATATATATATATATATATATATAATTGCTTTCTACTTTGGGCTGTATCTTTTGGTAAGTGGTTGGATTATCTTTATTATTTGGCCCACAGAAAATTCCTGGGCCTCTTTCATTTCAAATGTGAACCCATTCCACATTATTGCTTCTGTATATGAACTTTGCACTTGAAATTTCATTTCAAAGTGTTTTTAAAAACTATTTTATTTTATTTTTATTTTAATTAAAAATATTTGATGGTATCAGATTATTTTTATGAACTGATATCAAAATTAATTTTTAATATTTAAAACAATGTTTTTGGTTGAGGATGTACTAAGTCAAATCTATACAATAAAAACCCAATCCCTTTTAATTTTCCCAATAACATTATTTATTTGGATAAATCCTTTATAATTATAATTATAATTATAATTTTGTAAGAAACTAACGTACTAGCAAGCACAAAGCTGGAAAACAACTATTTTCGCTAATAATCCTTAACATTCAACCAAATTGTCTGTAGGTAATCCAACAAATATGATTGGCATTATGTTTAAAAAAAATATTTGTTATTTTAAATTTATTCTTTATGTCTTTTTAGAATATTTTGATATACTGATTATCAAAAATAATTTTTAAAAAACAATAAACTAATCAATCTATACCTTAATTACAACTTAACTTGTTAATTAATTTGGTTTTGACTCCCCCTTGTCACAACCAATATTCAATAAGGATAGCGACTAACATCCCAATTATATGAAGACAATAGACTAATAGCATGATAAATTCAATTTTAACTTGGTTCATATAAAAAATCTAGTAAACTCATAAAATCAAACCAATTTTATTGATTTTAATGATCTTATTGATTTTGCACGAGTTAAGTCTGATTTTACTAATTTTGATTTTTTGATTTTTTAATCTGATTTTGAATGTAAATACATGTTATCTCATAAAATCATACGATTTAACTTGTGATTTTGATAACAATAATTATAACTTTACATGTTAATTAATTTGGTTTGACTCTCATTTGTCACAGGCAATAGTCAATGAGGATGGCGACTAACATCCCATTGAAGATAGTAGACTAAGAGCATGCAAATTCAATTTTGACTTGTTTCATATCAAAAATCTAGTAAACTCGTAAAATCAAACTGGATTGATTGATTTAAATGATATTATCGAATTTGCACGAGTCAAGTCTGATTTTAATAATTTTGATTTTTAATCCGATTTTGTATGAAAATATATGTTATCTCATAAAATCATATGATTTTACGATTTAGCTCTCGATTTTGATAACAATGATTACACCTTAAACATGTTAACTAATTTGGTTTGATTCCCACTTTTCACGGGCAATAGTCAATGAGGATGGAGACTAGCATCACATTTATATTGAAGACAGTAGACTAAGAGCATAACAAATTCAATTTTGACTTGCTTGATATCAAAAATCTAGTAAGCTCTTAAAATCAAACCGAATTGATTGATTTTAATGATATTATCGAATTTGCACGAGCCGAGTCCGATTGTACTGATTTTGATATTTTAATTCGATTTTGTATGTAAATACATGTTACCTCATAAAATCATATGATTTTATGGTTTAGCTCTCGATTTTGATAACAATGATTACAATTTAAACATGTTAATTAATTTGGTTTGACTCCCACTTTTCACAACCAATAGTCAATGAGGATGGCGACTAGCATCCCATTTATATTGAAGACAATAGACTAATAGCATGACAAATTCAATTTTGACTTGGTTCATATAAAAATATAGTAAAGTCATAAAATCAAGCCAATTTGATTGAGTTTAATGATATTATCGATTTTGCACGAGTCAGTCGGATTGTACTCGATTTATATTTTAATCCGATTTTATATGTAAATACATGGCACCTCGTAAAATCATATGATTTTACGATGTAGCTCTCGATTTTGATAACAAATGCTTACAACTTAAACATGTTAACTAATTTGGTTTGATTCCCACTTTTCACGGGCAATAGTCAATGAGGATGGAGACTAGCATCACATTTATATTGAAGACAAGAGACTAAGAGCATAACAAATTCAATTTTGACTTGCTTGATATCAAAAATCTAGTAAGCTCTTAAAATCAAACCGAATTGATTGATTTTAATGATATTATCGAATTTGCACGAGCCAGGTCCGATTGTACTCGATTTTGATATTTTAATTCGATTTTGTATGTAAATACATGTTACCTCATAAAATCATATGATTTTATGGTTTAGCTCTCGATTTTGATAACAATGATTACAATTTAAACATGTTAATTAATTTGGTTTGACTCTCACTTTTCACAGACCAATATTCAATAAGGATAGCGACTAACATCCCAATTATATGAAGACAATAGACTAATAGCATGACAAATTCAATTTTGACTTGGTTCATATAAAAATATAGTAAAGTCATAAAATCAAGCCAATTTGATTGAGTTTAATGATATTATCGATTTTGCACGAGTCAGTCGGATTGTACTCGATTTATATTTTAATCCGATTTTATATGTAAATACATGGCACCTCGTAAAATCATATGATTTTACGATGTAGCTCTCGATTTTGATAACAAATGCTTACAACTTAAACATGTTAACTAATTTGGTTTGATTCCCACTTTTCACGGGCAATAGTCAATGAGGATGGAGACTAGCATCACATTTATATTGAAGACGATGAGACTAAGAGCATAACAAATTCAATTTTGACTTGCTTGATATCAAAAATCTAGTAAGCTCTTAAAATCAAACCGAATTGATTGATTTTAATGATATTATCGAATTTGCACGAGCCAGTGTCCGATTGTACTGATTTTGATATTTTAATTCGATTTTGTATGTAAATACATGTTACCTCATAAAATCATATGATTTTATGGTTTAGCTCTCGATTTTGATAACAATGATTACAATTTAAACATGTTAATTAATTTGGTTTGACTCCCACTTTTCACAGACTAATAGTCAATGAGGATGGCGACTAGCATCCCATTTATATTGAAGACAATAGACTAATAGCATGACAAATTCAATTTTGACTTGGTTCATATAAAAATATAGTAAAGTCATAAAATCAAGCCAATTTGATTGAGTTTAATGATATTATCGATTTTGCACGCAGTCAGTCGGATTGTACTTGATTTATATTTTAATCCGATTTTATATGTAAATACATGGCACCTCGTAAAATCATATGATTTTACGATGTAGCTCTCGATTTTGATAACAAATGCTTACAACTTAAACATGTTAACTAATTTGGTTTGATTCCCACTTTTCACGGGCAATAGTCAATGAGGATGGAGACTAGCATCACATTTATATTGAAGACAGTAGACTAAGAGCATAACAAATTCAATTTTGACTTGCTTGATATCAAAAATCTAGTAAGCTCTTAAAATCAAACCGAATTGATTGATTTTAATGATATTATCGAATTTGCACGAGCCGAGTCCGATTGTACCGATTTTGATATTTTAATTCGATTTTGTATGTAAATACATGTTACCTCATAAAATCATATGATTTTATGGTTTAGCTCTCGATTTTGATAACAATGATTACAATTTAAACATGTTAATTAATTTGGTTTGACTCCCACTTTTCACGACCAATAGTCAATGAGGATGGCGACTAGCATCCCATTTATATTGAAGACAATAGACTAATAGCATGACAAATTCAATTTTGACTTGGTTCATATAAAAATATAGTAAAGTCATAAAATCAAGCCAATTTGATTGAGTTTAATGATATTATCGATTTTGCACGAGTTAGGTCGGATTGTACTGATTTATATTTTAATCCGATTTTATATGTAAATACATGGTACCTCGTAAAATCATATGATTTTACGATGTAGCTCTCGATTTTGATAACAAATGCTTACAACTTAAACATGTTAATTAATTTGGTTTGACTCCCACTTTTCATAGTCAATAGTCAATAAGGATGGTGACTAGCATCCTATTTATATTGAAGACAATACACTAATAGCATGAGAAATTCAATTTTGACTTGGTTAATATCAGAATTATAGTAAACTCGTAAAATCAAACCAATTTTATTGATTTTAATGATCTTACCGATTTTGCACTGAGTTATATATGATTTTACTGATTTTAATCTTTTAATCCAATTTTAAATGTAAATACATGTTACCTTATAAAAACCATATGATTTTACAATTTAGATCTCCATTTTGATAGCAATGATTACAACTTAACATGTTAATTAACTTGGTTTGACTCCTACTTGTCATAGTCAATAGTCAATAAGGATAGCAACCAAAATCCCTTATATATTGAAGACAACAGACTAATAGCATGATATATTTAATTTTAACTTGGTTCATATAAAAATCTAGTAAACTCATAAAATCAAATGGATTTTATTGATTTTAATGATCTTACAAATTTTTAACAATTTTTTATATTATCTCATAAAATCAAGAGCCATGACGAATTTCTCGATTTTCTGAAATATTGATGTGGGGACTTCCTGATCAAGGTTCCATGTGATCGAAATAAATGGGTCCTGGTTGGAACTTGGTAACTCCATAAATAATTAGGATGAGATTTATTTATTATAACCCTAATCACAGGCTACTCAGACGAAAGTCAGGAACTGAATATAAATTATTTTGATAAAAAAATAAATATGAAGCTCGTCTATACAATTAGTTTCCATTTTTTTTTATAAACCACGCGGTGTCAAGAAGTCGACTCTAGACTAATTTACGCTCACACTGGGTGGGCTCCGAAGAGGTGAAAGTGCTTCTCAAATAGCCGGCTCCATACAAGAAGAGAA
>CM063606.1:6030909-6098031 GCA_032356905.1 Salix exigua
TGGGTTATATGTGGGCTGAGGGAGAGGTTCCGTGAGGCTAAACTGTTGGTGGGGGTTTAGGTGAGGGAAAGGGGATCCGAGGGAGAAGAAAGAGATGAGGTGAGGGAGGGAGAAGACGAGGGCTAACAATCAGTCTGTGAGGGAGAGAGGGAGGTGTGGCGAGGGAGGGTTTCAGACGGCTGAGGGAGGGAGGGAGAAGACGACTGAAGGAGGTGAGCAGAAAGGCGAGGGAGGTGAGCAGAGAGGCAAGGGACCAACCCGTGACAATGGTCCTGGCAACTTTTGTAGACAATTGAGAGATGCTTTTGCATCTGCGACAAGAAAATCAGTTTTGGTGTGGGAACCACAACAAAACACTGGGTCCCGCTTGATGAAATTAATTTCAGCTTTGTTGTTCAACGCAAACGCATGAACCGCATAGCCAAACAACCATTTAGTTTGAAAAATAATAAATCAGTCCCTATACTTTAAAAATAATAAATTACTCCTTAAGTTTAACTTATTCAGTAGCATGTTTGAAAAATAATTAATTATTCATTAAGTTTACTTATCCTTAACATGTTTGAAAAATAATTAATTATTCTTTAAGTTTATATGTATATTTATATAGGAGTGAGAAACTTAGACTCAGTGAGAGGCAACCTCATTATCCAGATTCGAAAACTTACAAAAACTTTTAACTCCGGCCTAGCGTGAAAGAAAAAGTCAACTACCACCTATACAACTATACTCCTATAGTGCAACTCTTTTCTTACAAAAACTTTTAACTCTAGCCTAGCAGAAAGAAAAAGTCAACTACCACCTATACAACTATACTCCAATAGTGCAACTCTTTTCTTACAAAAACTTTTAACTCTGGCTAGGCCTTGAAAGGTGTCGTTTGTCTGTCGACTATTCCCGGGAAATCACATCACGAGCTATTTAGTTCATCGATCACAGAGAAAGAGAAAACAATTTTATAAAAGACAATATAGACATCAAGAAGCCCTTAACACAACAATTTATTTATCGATTTAGGCAAAAATATGTTTGATAAGCATTTATTCTAGTGCTAAAAATTCATTTATAGTAATATAAGGTATTCAAATCTAAATAATTGCTTCTTTAATCCAAATCCATACCTAAAGCCAAAATCTTCATTAAAAGTGCTTTAGCAAACTGAAATTCAACTTGATGTGCACTAACAAACTTATTCTGCAAATCCGAAATCCATTAGTTATAGTATTGAAGTAAATTAGTTTAAATGCCGAGTACAACAAGGCTCAATAAGTTTACCAATTATGCCACTTGCCATAAAGACTTTCTACTTACACAAGGTTTTTCAAACATCAAAAACTTAGAACGGGCTAATGTTTAGGATGAGCCGTGGAGATTCGAGCATGGAGCTGAATGCTCTCATCGCCTTATTCTCACTGTGCATACCATGAACTTAGCATGCTAAACAAGGAAGACCCATATTTAATAATCCAATTATTTTAATCACATTTAGTAAAGGCACAAATCCTTACCATTTCACCATGTGGCCTAAAATCTCAATTACACTTTGAATTTCTTGCAAGAACAATTATTTACAACCTAAACTCCTCGTAGATTATCCTATTTCCATTATTTCCAATCCATTTGAAAGCCAATCTAGTCGAAATATATCTATTTCCAAATATTCAATCATACCAAAAAAGAAGAACATAACTGATAAAGACATAAAATTATTAGCTATAAACAAAACTAAAGAGTTATGGGCATGACTTCATCTAATAATAGCAAAATTCTTAAGATTATAACAGAAATTTAGACCTTAATACAAAAGAAAAGAAACGAGTTTGCATGTACAAAACATCATGTAAAGAATCAGCAAAAAAGAAGATAAATCACAAGATATGCTTGTTTCTATACTGAGCTAAATTCAAAAGGGTGCATAAATTACCTTGGTTCCAAAAGAAACTCGAAATCCTCGACGTGAAGAGAGCCCATTAATAAATCTTTCATGGAAAATCTTGAAGTTCTTGATATAATAAAGAGGGAACAAGAATTGTAAAGCGACATACCTTTTATCGAAATCGATACCGCTATAATTAGAGCTAAAAGTTGAAGAAACCATTGAAGAGAGCCCATTACTAATGTTCAATCAGCAGAAATCGATGCCTCCTGTGCCTCCTTTTCATGGTAACCGTTGATCCGAGGAAGAAGTGTGGACTTCGTGTAGGAGTGGTCGAGAGAGGGTGGAAGGTGGGTATGGTCGAGGGGAAGGGGCGAGTGGATGTGGGTTATATGTGGGCTGAGGGAGAGGTTCCGTGAGGCTAAAGCTGTTGGTGGGGGTTTAGGTGAGGGAAAGGGGATCTGAGGGAGAAGAAAGAGATGAGGTGAGGGAGGGAGAAGACGAGGGCTAGCAGTCAGTCTGTAAGGGAGAGAGGGAGGTGTGGTGAGGAGGGTATTAGACGGCCGAGGGAGGGAGGAGAAGACGACAAGGAGGTGAGCAGAAGGCGAGGGAGGTGAGCAGAGAGGCAAGGGACCAACCCGTGACAATGGTCCCGGCAACTTTTGTAGACAATTGAGAGATGCTTTTGCATCTGCGACACTAAAATCAGTTTTAGTGTGGGATCCACAACAAAACACTGGGGTCCCGTTTGATGAAATTAATTTCAGCTTTGTTGTTCAACGCAAACGCATGAACCGCATAGCCAAACAACCATTTAGTTTGAAAAATAATAAATCAGTCCCTATACTTTAAAAATAATAAATTACTCCTTAAGTTTAACTTATTCAGTAGCATGTTTGAAAAATAATTAATTATTCATTAAGTTTACTTATCCTTAACATGTTTGAAAAATAATTAATTATTCTTTAAGTTTATATGTATATTTATATAGGAGTGAGAAACTTAGACTCTGTGAGAGGCAACCTCATTATCCAGATTCGAAAACTTACAAAAACTTTTAACTCTGGCCTAGCGAGAAAGAAAAAGTCAACTACCACCTATACAACTATACTCCTATAGTGCAACTCTTTTCTTACAAAAACTTTTAACTCTAGCCTAGCGAGAAAGAAAAAGTCAACTACCACCTATACAACTATACTCCAATAGTGCAACTCTTTTCTTACAAAAACTTTTAACTCTGGCTAGGCCTTGAAAGGTGTCGTTTGCTCATCGACTATTCCCAGGAAATCACATCACGAGCTATTTAGTTCACTGATCACGAGAAAGAGAAAACAATTTTATAAAAGACAATATAGACATCAAGAAGCCCTTAACACAACAATTTATTTATCGATTTAGGCAAAAATATGTTTGATAAGCATTTATTCTAGTGCTAAAAATTCATTTATAGTAATATAAGGTATTCAAATCTAAATAATTGCTTCTTTAATCCAAATCCATACCTAAAGCCAAAATCTTCATTAAAAGTGCTTTAGCAAACTGAAATTCAGCTTGATGTGCACTAACAAACTTATTCTGCAAATCCGAAATCCATTAGTTATAGTATTGAAGTAAATTAGTTTAAATGCCGAGTACAACAAGGCTCAATAAGTTTACCAATTATGCCACTTGCCATAAAGACTTTCTACTTACACAAGGTTTTTCAAACATCAAAAACTTAGAACGGGCTAATGTTTAGGATGAGCCGTGGAGATTCAGGCATGGAGTCGAATGCTCTCATCGCTCTTATTCTCACTGTGCATACCATGAACTTAGCATGCTAAACAAGGAAGACCCATATTTAATAATCCAATTATTTTAATCACATTTAGTAAAGGCACAAATCCTTACCATTTCACCATGTGGCCTAAAATCTCAATTACACTTTGAATTTCTTGCAAGAACAATTATTTACAACCTAAACTCCTCGTAGATTATCCTATTTCCATTATTTCCAATCCATTTGAAAGCCAATCTAGTCGAAATATATCTATTTCCAAATATTCAATCATACCAAAAAAGAAGAACATAACTGATAAAGACATAAAATTATTAGCTATAAACAAAACTAAAGAGTTATGGGCATGACTTCATCTAATAATAGCAAAATTCTTAAGATTATAACAGAAATTTAGACCTTAATACAAAAGAAAAGAAACGAGTTTGCATGTACAAAACATCATGTAAAGAATCAGCAAAAAAGAAGATAAATCACAAGATATGCTTGTTTCTATACTGAGCTAAATTCAAAAGGGTGCATAAATTACCTTGGTTCCAAAAGAAACTCGAAATCCTCGACGTGAAGAGAGCCCATTAATAAATCTTTCATGGAAAATCTTGAAGTTCTTGATATAATAAAGAGGAACAAGAATTGTAAAGCGACATACCTTTTATCGAAATCAGTATCGCTATAATTAGAGCTAAAAGTTGAAGAAACCATTGAAGAGAGCCCATTACTAATGTTCAATCAGCAGAAATCGGTGCCTCCTGTGCCTCCTTTTCATGGTAACCGTTGATCCGAGGAAGAAGTGTGGACTTCGTGTAGGAGTGGCTGAGAGAGGGTGGAAGGTGGGTATGGCTGAGGGGAAGGGGCAGTGGATGTGGGTTATATGTGGGCTGAGGGAGAGGTTCCGTGAGGCTAAACTGTTGGTGGGGGTTTAGGTGAGGGAAAGGGGATCCGAGGGAGAAGAAAGAGATGACGTGAGGGAGGGAGAAGACGAGGGCTGACAGTTAGATCTATAAGGGAAAGAGTAAGGTGAGGGAGGGTATCAGACGACCGAGGGAGGGAGGGAGAAGACGACTGAAGGAGGTGAGCGAAGGCGAGGGAGGTGAGCAGAGAGGCAAGGGACCAACCCGTGACAATGGTCCCGGCAACTTTGTAGACAATTGAGAGATGCTTTTGCATCTGCGACACTGAAAATCAGTTTTAGTGTGAGACCCACAGCAAAACGCTGGGGTCCTGTTGGTGAAATTAATTTCATCTTTGTGGTTCAACGCAAACACAGTGTGAACCGCGGAGCCAAACAACCATTTAGTTTGAAAAATAATAAATCAGTCCCTATACTTTAAAAATAATAAATTACTCCTTAAGTTTAACTTATTCAGTAGCATGTTTGAAAAATAATTAATTATTCATTAAGTTTACTTATCCTTAACATGTTTGAAAAATAATTAATTATTCTTTAAGTTTATATGTATATTTATATAGGAGTGAGAAACTTAGACTACGTGAGAGGCAACCTCATTATCCAGATTCGAAAACTTACAAAAACTTTTAACTCTGGCCTAGCGAGAAAGAAAAAGTCAACTACCACCTATACAACTATACTCCTATAGTGCAACTCTTTTCTTACAAAAACTTTTAACTCTAGCCTAGCAGAAAGAAAAAGTCAACTACCACCTATACAACTATACTCCAATAGTGCAACTCTTTTCTTACAAAAACTTTTAACTCGGCTAGGCCTTGAAAGGTGTCGTTTGCTCTGTCGACTATTCCCGGGAAATCACATCACGAGCTATTTAGTTCATCGATCACAGAGAAAGAGAAAACAATTTTATAAAAGACAATATAGACATCAAGAAGCCCTTAACACAACAATTTATTTATCGATTTAGGCAAAAATATGTTTGATAAGCATTTATTCTAGTGCTAAAAATTCATTTATAGTAATATAAGGTATTCAAATCTAAATAATTGCTTCTTTAATCCAAATCCATACCTAAAGCCAAAATCTTCATTAAAAGTGCTTTAGCAAACTGAAATTCAACTTGATGTGCACTAACAAACTTATTCTGCAAATCCGAAATCCATTAGTTATAGTATTGAAGTAAATTAGTTTAAATGCCGAGTACAACAAGGCTCAATAAGTTTACCAATTATGCCACTTGCCATAAAGACTTTCTACTTACACAAGGTTTTCAAACATCAAAAACTTAGAACGGGCTAATGTTTAGGATGAGCCGTGGAGATTCGGGCATGGAGTCGAATGCTCTCATCGCTCTTATTCTCACTGTGCATACCATGAACTTAGCATGCTAAACAAGGAAGACCCATATTTAATAATCCAATTATTTTAATCACATTTAGTAAAGGCACAAATCCTTACCATTTCACCATGTGGCCTAAAATCTCAATTACACTTTGAATTTCTTGCAAGAACAATTATTTACAACCTAAACTCCTCGTAGATTATCCTATTTCCATTATTTCCAATCCATTTGAAAGCCAATCTAGTCAGAAATATATCTATTTCCAAATATTCAATCATACCAAAAAAGAAGAACATAACTGATAAAGACATAAAATTATTAGCTATAAACAAAACTAAAGAGTTATGGGCATGACTTCATCTAATAATAGCAAAATTCTTAAGATTATAACAGAAATTTAGACCTTAATACAAAAGAAAAGAAACGAGTTTGCATGTACAAAACATCATGTAAAGAATCAGCAAAAAAGAAGATAAATCACAAGATATGCTTGTTTCTATACTGAGCTAAATTCAAAAGGGTGCATAAATTACCTTGGTTCCAAAAGAAACTCGAAATCCTCGACGTGAAGAGAGCCCATTAATAAATCTTTCATGGAAAATCTTGAAGTTCTTGATATAATAAAGAGGGAACAAGAATTGTAAAGCGACATACCTTTTATCGAAATCGAGTACCGCTATAATTAGAGCTAAAAGTTGAAGAAACCATTGAAGAGAGCCCATTACTAATGTTCAATCAGCAGAAATCGGTGCCTCCTGTGCCTCCTTTTCATGGTAACCGTTGATCCGAGGAAGAAGTGTGGACTTCGTGTAGGAGTGGCTGAGAGAGGGTGGAAGGTGGGTATGGCTGAGGGGAAGGGGCAGTGGATGTGGGTTATATGTGGGCTGAGGGAGAGGTTCCGTGAGGCTAAAGCTGCTGGTGGGGGTTTAGGTGAGGGAAAGGGGGATCCGAGGGAGAAGAAAGAGATGAGGTGAGGGAGGGAGAAGACGAGGGCTAACAATCAGTCTGTAAGGGAGAGAGGGAGGTGTGGTGAGGGAGGGTATTAGACGGCCGAGGAGGGAGGGAGAAGACGACAAGGAGGTGAGCAGAAAGGCGAGGAGGTGAGCAGAGAGGCAAGGGACCAACCCGTGACAATGGTCCCGGCAACTTTTGTAGACAATTGAGAGATGCTTTTGCATCCGCGACACTAAAATCGGTTTTAGTGTGGGATCCACAACAAAACACTGGGTCCCGCTTGATGAAATTAATTTCAGCTTTGTTGTTCAACGCAAACGCATGAACCGCATAGCCAAACAACCATTTAGTTTGAAAAATAATAAATCAGTCCCTATACTTTAAAAATAATAAATTACTCCTTAAGTTTAACTTATTCAGTAGCATGTTTGAAAAATAATTAATTATTCATTAAGTTTACTTATCCTTAACATGTTTGAAAAATAATTAATTATTCTTTAAGTTTATATGTATATTTATATAGGAGTGAGAAACTTAGACTCTGTGAGAGGCAACCTCATTATCCAGATTCGAAAACTTACAAAAACTTTTAACTCGGCCTAGCGTGAAAGAAAAAGTCAACTACCACCTATACAACTATACTCCTATAGTGCAACTCTTTTCTTACAAAAACTTTTAACTCTAGCCTAGCAGAAAGAAAAAAGTCAACTACCACCTATACAACTATACTCCAATAGTGCAACTCTTTTCTTACAAAAACTTTTAACTCGGCTAGGCCTTGAAAGGTGTCGTTTGCTCGTCGACTATTCCCGGGAAATCACATCACGAGCTATTTAGTTCATCGATCACAGAGAAAGAGAAAACAATTTTATAAAAGACAATATAGACATCAGAAGCCCTTAACACAACAATTTATTTATCGATTTAGGCAAAAATATGTTTGATAAGCATTTATTCTAGTGCTAAAAATTCATTTATAGTAATATAAGGTATTCAAATCTAAATAATTGCTTCTTTAATCCAAATCCATACCTAAAGCCAAAATCTTCATTAAAAGTGCTTTAGCAAACTGAAATTCAACTTGATGTGCACTAACAAACTTATTCCGCAAATCCGAAATCCATTAGTTATAGTATTGAAGTAAATTAGTTTAAATGCCGAGTACAACAAGGCTCAATAAGTTTACCAATTATGCCACTTGCCATAAAGACTTTCTACTTACACAAGGTTTTTCAAACATCAAAAACTTAGAACGGGCTAATGTTTAGGATGAGCCGTGGAGATTCGGGCATGGAGTCGAATGCTCTCATCGCTCTTATTCTCACTTGTGCATACCATGAACTTAGCATGCTAAACAAGGAAGACCCATATTTAATAATCCAATTATTTTAATCACATTTAGTAAAGGCACAAATCCTTACCATTTCACCATGTGGCCTAAAATCTCAATTACACTTTGAATTTCTTGCAAGAACAATTATTTACAACCTAAACTCCTCGTAGATTATCCTATTTCCATTATTTCCAATCCATTTGAAAGCCAATCTAGTCGAAATATATCTATTTCCAAATATTCAATCATACCAAAAAAGAAGAACATAACTGATAAAGACATAAAATTATTAGCTATAAACAAAACTAAAGAGTTATGGGCATGACTTCATCTAATAATAGCAAAATTCTTAAGATTATAACAGAAATTTAGACCTTAATACAAAAGAAAAGAAACGAGTTTGCATGTACAAAACATCATGTAAAGAATCAGCAAAAAGAAGATAAATCACAAGATATGCTTGTTTCTATACTGAGCTAAATTCAAAAGGGTGCATAAATTACCTTGGTTCCAAAAGAAACTCGAAATCCTCGACGTGAAGAGAGCCCATTAATAAATCTTTCATGGAAAATCTTGAAGTTCTTGATATAATAAAGAGGGAACAAGAATTGTAAAGCGACATACCTTTTATCGAAATCGATACCGCTATAATTAGAGCTAAAAGTTGAAGAAACCATTGAAGAGAGCCCATTACTAATGTTCAATCAGCAGAAATCAGTGCCTCCTGTGCCTCCTTTTCATGGTAACCGTTGATCCGAGGAAGAAGTGTGGACTTCGTGTAGGAGTGGTCGAGAGAGGGTGGAAGGTGGGTATGGCTGAGGGGAAGGGGCAGTGGATGTGGGTTATATGTGGGCTGAGGGAGAGGTTCTGTGAGGCTAAACTGCTGGTGGGGTTTAGGTGAGGGAAAGGGGGATCCGAGGGAGAAGAAAGAGATGAGGTGAGGGAGGGAGAAGACGAGGGCTAACGATCAGTCTGTAAGGGAGAGAGGAGGTGTGGTGAGGGAGGGTATCAGACGACCGAGGGAGGGAGGGAGAAGACGACTGAAGGAGGTGAGCAGAAAGGCGAGGAGGTGAGCGAGAGAGGCAAGGGACCAACCCGTGACAATGGTCCTGGCAACTTTTGTAGACAATTGAGAGATGCTTTTGCATCTGCGACACTAAAATCGGTTTTAGTGTGGGATCCACAACAAAACACTGGGTCCCGTTTGATGAAATTAATTTCAGCTTTGTTGTTCAACGTAAACGCATGAACCGCATAGCCAAACAACCATTTAGTTTGAAAAATAATAAATCAGTCCCTATACTTTAAAAATAATAAATTACTCCTTAAGTTTAACTTATTCAGTAGCATGTTTGAAAAATAATTAATTATTCATTAAGTTTAACTTATCCTTAACATGTTTGAAAAATAATTAATTTTTCTTTAAGTTCATATGTATATTTATATAAGAGTGAGAAACTTAAACTCGTGAAAAAACATTTAAGAGGATCTAAGTCTTTGATGTGAAACTTTTTCACACATAAAGGTTTTAAGGTGATCAATGGCTATAAAATTTTGTTGCTATATGATAATGAATAATCATCAACTTAAACAAGTGTAAAGGATGATCCATGAGAAGAGTGGTAGAGAAATAAGGAATAATCAGTTAGCCTTGCTTGATATGTAATTAACATCAATTATAGAACTTTTGTTTTTGTGAATTAGTTAACCTATTCTCTTCTTTGTATGAATTCTTTTATTCTTTTATTTTTCCTTTTATATTATCTACCTTGTTACTAATTACTTTTTATAGCAAATAACCCTTACTTTTTACATATCTCTTGACAACCTAGAAACCATTGTCTTCTTTCATTTATTGAGTTATCAAACTTATAATACTTGGTATCACTCTATGTCTTAGTTCATCAAGCTAAAAATAAATTTAGATTTGTTGATGACTTAATTTTGCTACCCAATCCCTCATTTATGGTTTATCCTTGATTCTTTTACCTATTCAACCAAACTTTGCTTAGAGTATTATCTATGCCGACACTACTCGAGAAACTCGAAATGATCTTCACTTAATGCATCTGTAACTATAATCCTATAAAAGCTATTATTAACTTGATTGTTGTTACTCATTTTGGGGCCACACATAGAATATATATATAAAAAGAGAGAGAGAGTACATAAATTGTTTTTGAAAAAATAGAAAAAACATTTATTTGTGAGAAGAGTATATTAGAACACCTAAAAATTGTCAAAATATACAAGATCGGAAAATCTGATAAAAATATTTTTTATTGTTGAAGGCTCTATTTATAAAAAACAAATCAACTCAATTGGTAAATTTCAAAATTGGATGTTTGAGGACTCAATTAGAATATTTCAAGTTTTTTTAATTTTTAATTGAAACAAGCAATTGATTTTTAAAGTCAATTTAGGCTTTAATTGAAATAACTTAAAGTTTGGGGATCAAATTTCATTTTTAAGAGTTAATTTGTTCAAATAAGGGATTTAATTGCATAAAATTTAAAGTTCTATGGACAATTAATGACTTAATTAAAGATTTCCAATGCTAAGTACCAAACTAGAAAAAAGATGTGAGAATATAAGGGCTTAAAGTAATTGAATCATGGGCTAAATTAAAGAAATTAAAATGTTGTTGATTGATCAAGGGTTAAATTACATAAATTTAGAACCAAGGACTACAATAAATAGAACGATCAACTTAGAAGATGGAATTTGAATTCGATGGGGTTGAAATTAAAGAAAGTGAAAGTTTATAGGTAATTATGAGTGTAAATAGAAGGGATTAGAAGTATAGAAACTGAATTGAAAATTTCCATATCCCAAATTAAAAACCTAAATCTTATATGGATGACACATCGTTTAATGTTAAAGAAGAGAAGATTAATGACATGCATTTAGACTCTATTTTGGAAATTTTGGTTGTTCGGGTGGAAACTTAAATGCATGAATATGGAGCTAGATACCTTCAAATTGTAGTTTTAGTTTTAGTTCTTTTTGTTATATATAATGTTCTTTTCTTTAGTTTATATTTTAACCTAATTGATGCATGCTTGATAAAATGATATTCATCCTTAGCATGTTTGAGCCTATTCATGCACAAAATGAATTCAGAAAACCAATTATGAATCAATGTTGCTTGAATACATAAGCTATCCAATGTTTTGATTATTTGGTTCATAAGCTTAATTTTAATGTCTTGATTTTTTAGGGTTTTGATCCAAATGTGTTTATATAACTTGGTATGACCTTTTGAAATAAAAAAATGCATGTTTTGAAAGCCAAAATACTAACTTTAGAGGGTGGGAAATGGCTAGTAATATTCTGGATAGTGGGTGGGTTTTTGTTCTTACTAAGAACATTGCCTTAACTATTTGTTTTAGGACAATTTTGGTCCATTTATTTTCCCATATTTCTTCCATATATTTCAGTAGTCAATATTCTATGTTTAAATTGCATTGAAGACATGGTTTGATATGTTTAATTTGTGTTTTCCTTTTCGGTTTCTTGGCATGTTCTTCGAGTTCTTTTAAGAACATTGTCTTAACTATGTATTTTTCAATTAAACAAGAAACAATGATATAAAATAGGAAATAAAATAGAAATTAGTATGCGACGTTGTTAAACCTGAACCACAAAAGCTTAAGCTTGCCTTTGGGCTAGTAGCCTGCGAGTGAGAGGTGTCTAGCTAATATACCAATTTTATACATGTAAAAATCAAATAGTTTTCTGATGTGGCTGAATAAGCCAAGACCAACAATATCAAGATCTTTGTTCAAACACAAAACACACTTGATTTATAAAAAGAATTAAAGAAATGTAAATATGAACAAAAAGTTCAAGGAAATTGACCATTATTTGTATGATGAAAATTGGAGATGTATACAGGAGATAAGGGTCTACAGTTTGGATATGTGTTTACAGGTGAATGTAAATTGGTACAATATTTTTCTTTAAACTTTGATTAATCAATAATTAAGTTTATCATGAAGAAAAGTCACCACTATTTATATCGAAAATATTGGTGAATATATAATAATAATAATATAAGTGTCTCTGTGTGTGTGTGTATTTCAACATGATTATAAACTGATTGATTCATAAATCCAAAAGAATTACTTTTATATTCAATATAAAAATATATTAAAAAACACATGAAAATACCATAAATGAAGAGCATACACAAGAAACTTGAATTACAATTAAAAAATCAATTAGGATAAAAAATATATGATTAACATAATATTATTTTGCAAAAAAAAATGTCATAAGTAGAATCCACACAAAAATATAAATTAATAATTTAAATATAGGAAAGTAAAAAGGAAATAAACTTATTTACTTGCTCGAAGATTGTGTACTAAAACAATATTAGAAAATATTATTAAATTAGTTTTGAGAAATATTATATTGTTTCAAGAATGATTTTCTTATGTTATATTAATTCGTTTTGAGTAATATTATATTTACTTGCTGGAAGATTGTTGCACATCACCACGTGACGTCCCCGGGAGGGTTTTTCTTATGCAATAGAGTTGAGGAGTCGTCACCTGGCTATTGAGGGTCACTAGGAAAACCCGGTTGCACTAGTTTGGTTAGAGATTCAAGGGTAGCGAGTCAGTTGCATAAAGAGAAGATATTTAAACCCCTAATACACCTTACCTGAGGTAAGTTGCATTGCATATCTTGACGTGATTTGAACGTTTTGATGGGTAGAATTTATTCATGTGAATAAATCTTGCTTTTGAGATTTTTTTAATACTTTGTGAACTCAAATAAAATATCAAGAAACAGATCCATGTAGATGTCTTAAAAGGATCATCTATCGTGGATGAGTTTTCCGCGATTTTATGCCTCGTAAAAAGAATATTTGTAACAGATCCATGTTTAGGGTTTTTTGATGTGTGTATTTTTTGGTCAGCTGCAGCTAACAAGATATTTTTGAATTTTTGTCTTTTTTTATTTTATTTTTTTATTCTTTTTCCAAAACATAAAAATAAGTGGGTCAAAAATTAGATAATAACAATATATATATATATATATAACAACGCATGAAATTGTAGATGGTTGGCTAGTTTCTAACAAAGTTTTGGTGCTGGAATAATATAGTAACATTGAATTTCTGAATTTATTTAATTACTTTCACAGCATGTATAACAATAGTGAAGAGACAAGAGAGTGTACTGAATACTCAGCACCTTAATTTTCATAGGCTTCATCATGAATATTACACAGTCCCAGATAGGAAATAACAAATAAGTTAAAGAAAAATTAAAACCTAAGAACCATATTGATTGCTTCCATCCATCCATCGAGAACCTCATTTTATTTATTTGTCTTACCCGATGAGTTCATAATTATATTCCATTTTCAAGGGACTTCACAGCCATAACAGCCGTCCACTGTTTCTGCTACAAAAGTTTGGTTTTCAAGGGTTTTAACAGCTACGTTGGTAACGAGGACAACGCTTTCTTTGTCCTCCCTTACAGTATCGTTGACCCCTACCGCAGTTGAATGGATTGGAAGGGTTGAGTGAACCGTAGCTACCTGCAAGATCGACGACCACATATCCGTGCACGTTAGCTTGTTAAAGGTTTTTAATTAATAGTAGTAAGGTCTTTTCCTACAAAGCCTTTTGGAAAATTCCAAGCAATATTAGATTTTATTAACTAGTTTTATTTAAAAAGTAGGGAGTTTTTTTCGACGGATTATTCAAAAAAATAAAAATAAATAATCCCAAATGAGATCGATAAGTCCAAATAAAAAATAAAAAGACGAAACGAGTTTGCTCGGTGAAAATAAGATAGCATTTAAATTGATTATTAGACAAGGTTGATATAATTTAGTGAAGTAGAAGGGATTATATCTGTTCAGTGACCAGAATCTTGATCCTAAATGTAAATGTTGAACCATCAACTCTATAAAAATAAAGTTTTTGCATGAAAAGAGCAGGCAGAGACAGAATATATATATACACAAACACGAACTGTTTTCTCAGGTGAATGTTGGGAATAAAATCTCACCTTTCTTCTCGGCCAATTCTCGAGCAGTGCAAAGGGACAGGGGAGAGAAGACAACGGTAGCCAAGAGAATGAATGCGATAAGGAAGGCCTTCATCTTGAAATACATGCAGGTTTTTAGCATGCTTCTGCTCTCCTATCTACCCCGGCCCTCTTATTTATAGCAGCGTATATTCGAAGAGAACTGCTCTAAGATACATGATGAACGTATCCAACACTTCGCATTATTGAATAAGCCAACTTTGAAAAGTCATAGTGCATGATTTCTATCCACATAAAATCTGATTGTGGACCTTAATTAAGATTAGAATTATATGGCTCACGGCGACAGGCTGATGCAACACATTTTGTATAAGCTCCATGCATGATTATAGTGACAAAATATTGCCAGCCGCGTACGTAAATTCTAGCCTCCTTATCAGTGCAGCCTTGTAGGCGACGTTAGCCTGTAAATATCGCCTTGCTGGGTCCTTGTATACTCTACCTGCTTCCATGCACGTTGACTCCAAGTCAATATAAAAGAGTTATATATATATATATATATATATATATATATATATATATATATATATATATTCTGCGAAGATGCCTTACGTGTATAAAAATCAATCAAGTTGGAATATACATACATCCAGACATATATATATATGTCTGGATGTATGTATATTCCAACTTGATTGATTTTATACACGTAAGGCATCTTCGCAGAATCATCCTGTGCTTATATCAAGCCACGCTATAGTGAAAGCGTAGCCCAGACCCGACAGGCTAACCGGGTCAACATGGAAGACAACAACCCCAAGTCCAAATATAATATTCCAACTTGCTGGCTCCTTCATCTTCATTTCATGCCACGCAATATTTAGATACACTTGGCAAGAAAGTCTGTTGATGTGATTATTTCGTCCATACACAAAATAAAAATATTTTTGTCAGAACGTACTGCCCTATAACTGCTAATTCAATTGTTCAAAAGCTAATTAAAGATTCTAAACTTTTAGTTATTCACAATTTTGCCTTTGATGAACTTCAACTCGACCTATAAATTTCGATGTCTCTTGCAAAATGGGAATTGACTATGAATTTCTTTAATATAGATTTTAATTGGCCCCTAAACTTTCCATTTTCTTGCAATTATGCCTCTGTTTTCCATTAATTAGCTTGCTAAAAATTAAATTTGGTTTCCTAAAATTCTAATATTCCCAATCAAGCTCAAATTAGGCTCCCAAACTTGTTTTTTCACAATTAAGTCTAATAAATTAATTTGACAGATTAAAAGTATAATTAAGTTTTTGCACCTTGTTAAATCCTTTAATTGGACCAAAATAAATTCTTAAAATAAGTTAAATCTTAATTTTATCTATGATTAAATCAAATTGGTCTACTAAAAATCTAATTATGTCTTTGAACTTAATTTTTATTCATATTTGTCAAATAATAATTTATTTTGATGTTGAGTCTGCATTTCTTTTTTGTCTTGGTCACAGAAGTTAACATTAGACTCAAAATTTCTTTCAAAATTTTAGCTTGATTTTTCCACCTTGTTAGTCCCTTTTATTTTTCATTTATGTTAATTTTTATTTTATTTTTAGTGAATGTAAAATATAACCAGAAATGAGCTATAACAGGAGAGATGAAAAATATATAGATCATTAAAAAGATACTTAAACCATTACTGATCAAAGGTAACTTGTGCCATAACACAAGAATTTATCTAGGAGCGAGACACCTAGTTCAACTTCTTATTTTGAAAAATAATAAATTAGTCCCTGTAGTTTAAAAAAATAATAAATTACCCCTTAAGTTTAACTTATCCTTAGCATGTTTGAAAAATAATTAATTTTTCTTTAAGTTCATATGTATATTATATAGGAGTGAGAAACTTAAACTCGTGAAAAAACTTTTAAGAGGATCTAAGTCTTTGATGTGAAACTTTTTCACACATAAAGGTTTTAAGGTGATCAATGGCTATAAAATTTTGTTGCTATATGATAATGAATAATCATCAACTTAAACAAGTGTAAAGGATGATCCATGAGAAGAGTGGTAGAGAAATAAGGAATAATCAGTCAGCCTTGCTTGATATGTAATTAACATCAATTATAGAACTTTTGTTTTTGTGAATTAGTTACTTAAAGCTTGTTTCCAGCCATATATTGACTTGATGAGTTTGAAAAACCTATTCTCTTCTTTGTATGAATTCTTTTATTTTTTTCTTCTATATATATTATCTACCTTGTTAATAATTACTTTTTATAGCAAATAAAATAGCGACTCAAAGCCAATCAAGTTATAGTAAATCATAAGAATAGTGAAGAGACAAGAGGGTGGACTAAATACAAAGCACCTTGAATTTCATAGGCTTCATCATGAGTATTCCAAAGTCCCAGATGGGAAATAGCATGTAATTAAGATAAATAGAAATTAAAACCTCAAAAACATATTGATTGCTTCCATCCAAAGAGATCGTGGACTTGTATTTATTTATTTTTCTCCCACAGAGAGTTCATAATTATATTCCATTTTCAAGGGACTTCACAGCCATAATAGTCGTCCACACCTCGCTGCTTCTGCTCCAAAACATTCCGTTTTCAAGGATTCAACAGTTACGCCTGTAAACACTATGACAACGCTTTTTTGGTCCTGGTGTTACGCAATACCGGTTACCCCTACCGCATTTGAATGGAGCTTTAGGCCGGTTGAGTGGATCGTTGCCACCTGCAAGATCGACGACCACAACGAAATCATGGAAGTTATTAAACTAGTATCAAAATACATGGTGAAAGGTTTTTATTTAATAGTAGCAAGCTCTTTCCCTACAAAAACGTTTTTGACAGAAAATATATATATATACATGCACGAACTGTGAATATTGGGAATAAAATCTCACCTGTCTCGGCCAGTTCTCGAGCAGTGCAAGTGGGCACGGGAGAGAAGACCACGGTGGCCAAGAGGAAGCATACGATAAGGAAGGCCTTCATCTTGAAATACAGGCTTCTTTACATGCTTCTGCTCTCCTATCCACCCCTCTTATTTATAGCCACCTTTATTCGAAGGGAACTGCTTTAAGATGCAAGATGAACGTATCCACCACTTCGCATTATTGAATAAGCCAACTTTGAAAAGATAGAGTGCATGATTTCTATCCACATAAAATCTGATCTGGTTGACTCACGGCCACGTACAGGCTGATCCAACACATTTTGCATCAGCTCAATGCATGATTTTTTGTACACGGAAGGCATCTTCACATGACCATCCTGTGTTTATATCAAGCCACGCTATAGTGAAAGCGTAGACCTAACCCGACAGGCTAACCGGGTCAACATGGAATACAACAACTATGGGGTTTACCCCACGTCCAAATATAATATTCGAACTTGCTGGTCCCTTCATCTTCATGTAACCATCTTCATTTCTCGCCACGCAATATTTAAAGAAACTTGGTAAGAACGTCTGTTGATGTGATTATTTGGAGAATAAGAAGATAGCCACAGAGAAAGCAAAAAGACAACAGAAAGAAGAAGAGAAGAAGTCATTTTAGTAAACAGATCATCTTCCAAAATAACCCCCTTTTTTTCTTATCTTCAAAACATTTTAATTATGAGTTTTGAATTTACTTCTGTCTTTTAATTGCTTCAATTACTCTCCTAATTGATTTTAAACTGTTAAATATTTATAATTTTGGCTTTTATGAACTTCAACTTGACCTCTAAATTTTGATTTGTTTTACAAAATGGTGATTGACTATGAATTTCTTTAATATAGATTTTAATTGACCACTAAACTTTCAATTTTCTTGCAACTATGCCCCTGATTTCCATTAGTTACCTTGCTAAAAATTAAATTTGGTTTCCTAAAATTCTAATAATATTCTCAATCAACCCCAAATTAGGCTCTCAAACATATTTTTTCACAAATTAAGTCTGCAATCGATTAATTTGATTAATTGAAAATATATTTAAGACATTGAACCTTATTAAATCCTTTAATTAGACTCAAATTAATTCTTAAATTGAGTAAAATCTTAATTTTATCCATGATTAAATCAAATTGGTCTAATAAAAATCTAATTATGTCTTTGAACTTTGTTTTTTTTTACAGATTTGTACAATAATAATTTATTTTGTCTTGGGCACAACAGGTTGTAAAGCAATGGAATATAAAAAATAACACAACACACGCAAGTACTGTAGATGATGGGCTACTGTCTTACTAAGAACCTTGACTTTCATAGGCTTCGTCATGAATATTACACAGTCCCAGATGGGAAATAACATCTAAGATAACTAGAAATTAAAACCTAAAAAACATATTGAATGCTTCCATCCATCGAGAACATCGATTTATTTATTTTTCTCCCACAGAGAGTTTATAGTTATATTCCATTTTCAAGGGACTTCACAGCAATGACAGTCGTCCACACCTCGCTGCTTCTGTATGTTCCGAAATGTTCCGTTCTCAAGGGTTTACACATTCACGCTTGTAAGCAGGACAACGCTTTTTCGGTCCTAGTCGCGCTACACAATACCGGTTACCCGGAGCACACTTGAATGGATCTTTGTGGGATTCTGTGTTAAAAAATAATATAAATTATATTATAAAATTTTATTTATAATTTTAAAATTTTAAATGAGATAATTCTTTAACAACCTGCAAGATCGACGAACATATATCGTTGCAAGTTAGGTTGTTATGATAACATCGAAATCATGGAAGTTATTAATAGTACCAAGGGTTTTTCCTACTAAGCCTTTTGGAAAACTCCATGCAATATTAGGTCTTGCAATTACAATATTGAATATCAAGGAGTTTTCTTCGACGGTTTTTTCAAGAAAATAATATTAATCCCAAATGAGATCGATATGTACTCCAAATCAAAGAATAATGTCGAAACAAGTTTGCTGATGGAAAATAGAATAACATGTAAATGTTGAACCATCAATTCTATAAAAAATAAAGTTTTTGAAGAGACAGAAAACATATATATACCTCTCGTGGCCAGTTCTCGAGCAGTGCAAGTGGACAGGGGAGAGAAGACCACGGTAGCCAAGAGGAAGCATACGATAAGGAAGGCCTTCATCTTGAAATACACGCAGGCTCTTAACATGCTAGCTTCTGCTCTCCTATCTACCCCTCTTATTGAGTTAGAGTGCATGATATCTATCCACATAAAATCTTATCGTCGACCTTAATCTTAGAATTATATGGCCCAACACATTTTGTAAGAAAATATTGCCAGCCACGTAAATTGTAGCCTCCTTACCATTGTTGCCTTGTAGGCGACATAGCCCTGTTAATATCGCCTTGTTGGGTCCTTGTATGTTAGGTCCTTGTAAACTCTACTTGCTTCCATGCACGTTGACTGCAAGTCAATATAAAAGAATCATCCCGTGTATAGTCCTCCAACTTGATAGATTTTTTTTATAAACGAAAGGCATCTTCTCAGAATCATCCTTTGTTTCTATCAAGACACCCTATAGTGAAAGCGTAGCCCTGACCCGACAGGCTGACCGGGTCAACATGGAATGCAACAACTATGGGGTTTACCCCACGTCCAAATATAATATTCGAACTTGCTGCTGCTGTTAACTATGAACGAAAACAACTAAGAAACGAAAAACAAAACTTGAGGCGTGATTAACATTGTGATTAAGGATATTCTTCCAATAATAAGGTATTCTCCAGGATTCAACAAGATCTTTCTAAAATAAGGGAACACAACTGTCGCACGTCCCCGCGCGGCGTCCCGGGAGGGATCCTGGCTCTCGCAATGTGGAGTTTTGATGAAGGAGTCGCCACCTTGCAGTTGAGGGTCGCTAGGAACACCCGATTTGTACTGGTCTGCTCAGAGATTCAAAGGTAAGGGACTGGTTGCGTAAATGGAAGGTATTAGCACCCCTAATACGCCTTACCTGAGGCAAGTTGCATTGCCTATTTAGATGTGATTTGAAATGTTTCAATAAGTCTATATAAAAAATAAATGTTACAACTGAAAAAAGAAATCGATCATCGCTTAAAAATCCAATAAAATTTATTGATTATTATTATCATTACGACCAAATATTTTGGGTAAAATCTTTAGAATTTATTTGTCCAAACACCGAAAAGTAAATAATAGCATACTATTCCGTCGAATATTTTGGATAAAATTTATTTATCCAAACACCGAATAGTAAATAATAGCATATCATTTCTCCGAATATTTTGGGTATAAACCTTTAAAATTTATTTATCCGAATATTAGCAGTGAATAATAAATTCCCAAAAAAGGATTTACACTTTTGAAACATTGGTTTCAAATTTTTACAAAAAAAACACATTTTTTATTTTATTTTTATATTCTTTTTCTTAACAAAACAACATTATACGGAATAAATAAAACACACCCACACAATCTTTTTTTTATTCCTTTTTCATCACATTTAAAAATAGAATACAACTCACACACCCATTGTCTTTTTTTCCTTTTTCTCATTACATTTCACAAATAATAATTAAACTACAATAAGTTTACATCAAACACATAAACATAAGGGAAAATACACAAAAGGCCTTGGGGGGAAGATCTGGAACAGTGGCAGCAGGAGAAGGGCTGGTGGCGCGTCTGCCCACGCGCCACCGTCACTGGCGGCGCGTGGTCCCACGCGCCGCCGCAGATGGAGCACTGGACAGGAGGGGCTGGATCTGCCTCTTCTCTTCCTCTTCATGCCGGTGATGGCCTCAGGCGACCTGCAAACGCAAAGAAATACACACAAACAGAGGACAAGAATCAAAACTTGAATTTTTCAGATCTGTGCTCGAAACCTCTTCTTCTTCCTCTACCGCTGCTGCTGCTTCGCCGGTAAAGGCATTCTCCGATGACCTGCAATCAACACAAAAACCACAGGCACAAACACAAACAAAAGGAAATCAGTTAGTTTTGTCCTTCTCGGGTATGTCGTTGGGTTCGTTTTTCTCCTTCAGATCGGACCATTCTTCTTCTTCTCTTTCTCCTCGCCGGCAAGGACTTCCCCAAGGACCTGCAAACCAGACAAAATCCACAGACAAAGAACACAAAATCAAATTATTCTCTTCTGGAAATTTCGGATCTATCTTTCTCGGCGATCGATCTATCCTGCTCGGTGATTTGTTCTTCTTCTCGGATCTGCTCGTCTTCCTTCGTGGTGGCCGGAGCTCATGTTTGACAGAGCAAGAGGGTGCTGTGGGGTCCGAGGAGTGAGGCAGGGGAGGTCGTGGTGGTGGCTGGTTCTGGTGGAGAATGAGGGCTGTCAACGGCGAGAAGGAGAAAGAGTAGCTGCTGGGGCTGGGACCGTCGACGGTGAGGGAGGCTGTGGTGGCCTGTTGGGAAGAGGAAGATGAAGGCAGGCTCGGGCGAGAGGGCTGTGATGGGGAGGGAGACGGGAAGAGAAGAGAGTGACAGAGGTGAGGGGAAGAAAAGAGATGAAAATAAAATAAAATAAAAGAAAAGGGGCTGCTTGATCGGAGAAGAGAATGAGAGGGGATTGGGGCTTGCAGAGATGAAGGCTGTGTGTGATAGGCGGCAAACGAGGTCGTGGGGCTGAGGGTAAATGGCTGTGAAAAAAAATGAAATGGTGGCTGGAACGAAAAGAGTGGGTCTGCTGTGGGGCTAAGGATAAATGGCTAGAAGGTCGATGGCTGTGGGGAAAATGGCCATGGTCGCCGGCAGGGAGATGGGGAGAAAAGGGAGGAGATCGGAACTAAAAAATGAGATGGTGGGGGCTGCAGCAGCCCTCAAGGGTGTGACTAGCTGCAGCCCTTGGGAGAGAAAAGATGCTAGATTTTTTTAGGGGTTAGGGTTTTGAATGAGTGTCTTTCTCTATCTTTTTCTTTTGCCTCTTTTTTGGTCCTTTTTCTATGTTGATTAAAACCTCTATTTATAGACTTTTTATATTCAAAATTCCAAACCAGTCTTCAACTTGCGTATCCTTTTCAATTTAGTCCTTTGATTTGCAATTTGCACGATTTGACTATTAAACACTCAATTTGCCCAATTTTCCCTCTAACAAGATATTTTTGGATTTTTTTTTGTTTTTTTCTATTTTTTTCTTTTTCTTCCGAAACATAAAAAATAAGTTGGTCAAAATTTGGGTAGCAACAGATGCCCCCTCTTTACAATGCTTACGACTAAAGTCTTGCAAAAGACTTTAAATAGTAAGTGTTGTAAAGAAAAATAAAGAAAATAAAATAAATAAAGCATATGATGGGTGACCTACACAAATAAAAGAATTTAGATAGAATAGTCTCTATAGTGACGGATGACTTACCCGGTCCGATTATGACGGGTGACTCGCCTAAGTTGAAAGAGTCTCGACAGTGACGGATGACTTACCCGGGTCTGATTATGACGGGTGACCTGCCCTAGTAGAAAGAGTCTCGATAGTGACGGATGACTTACCGAGTCCGATTATGACGGGTGACTCGCCTCGATGAAAGAGTCTCGATAGTGACGGATGACTTACCCGGTCCGATTATGACGGGTGACTCGCCTCGATGAAAGAGTCTCGATAGTGACGGATGACTTACCGGTCTGCTTATGACGGGTGACCTACACAATTGAAAGAGTCTCGATAGTGACGGATGACTTACCCGGGTCTGATTATGACGGGTGACCTGCCCTGATGAAAGAGTCTCGATAGTGACGGATGACTTACCCGGTCCGATTATGACGGGTGACTGCCTCGATGAAAGAGTCTCGATAGTGACGGATGACTTACCCGGGTCTGATTATGACGGGTGACCTGCCCTGATGAAAGAGTCTCGATAGTGACGGATGACTTACCCGGGTCTGATTATGACGGGTGACCTGCCCGGGTTAACAGTTAGAAGGGTCTCATTTTTCTGGGTGACCTACCCGTGTTAGCAGTTAGAAGGGTCTCATTTTTCTGGGTGACCTACCCGTGTTAGAAGTTAGAAGGGTCTCATTTTTCTAGGTGACCTACCCGAGTTAGAATGTTAGAAGGGTCTCATTTTTCTGGGTGACCTACCCGAATGGAAGATGGAAGGGTCTCATTTTTACGGGTGTCCTACCCGGATGGAAGATGGGAGGGTCTCATTTTTACGGGTGACCTACCCGGCTGGAAGATGGAAGGGTCTCATTTTTACGGGTGACCTACCCGGATGGAGGATTGGGTCTCATTTTACGGGTGACCTACCTGGATGGAAGATTGGGTCTCATTTTTACGGGTGACCTACCCGAATGGAAGATGGAAGGGTCTCATTTTTACGGGTGACCTACCCGGCTGGAAGATGGAAGGGTCTCATTTTTACGGGTGACCTACCCGGCTGGAAGATGGAAGGGTCTCATTTTTACGGGTGACCTACCCGGATGGAAGATGGAGGGTCTCATTTTTACGGGTGACCTACCCGGATGGAGGATTGGGTCTCATTTTTATGGGTGACCTACCCGGCTAGCGTGGTCTCATTTTTCTGGGTGACCTACCCGGCTAGCTTGGTCTCATTGTTCGGGTGACCTACCCGGCTAGCGTGGTCTCGTTTTTACGGGTGACCTACCGGATGGATGATGATGAAAAATGGGGTCTCATTATTATGGGTGACCTACCTAGATGAAAGTCGATGAAGATGGGGATGCAATGCATGATGATGCATGGATATTTACCTAGGAAATATAGGTCCCTTTTTTCTAATGCAATGCATGGTAATGCATGTATACTTACCTAAGAAATATAATGCAATGCATGGTGATGCATGTATACTTACCTAAGAAATATAGGTCCCCTTTTTCTGATGCTCCATTGTCGTAGAATGTTTTTGCCCAGCCTCCAAAGCTTTGTTGTCATTCATTCATCAAGTCTCAAGCGCATTACTTCTTCTGGCGTATCTGCGATGATCTCTGCTCTCAGTGCTTATCAAGTTTAACATTGCCCCAGGTGTGGTATTGTTTGATTCACCGTGAAGAAGTGTAACCAACCATCAATTTCTTGGAATCTCTCAATAACAACTCCTGGGTTTGCGTGTGTCCGCTAACAATCATTGCAAAGCTTGCTAGTGCCAACCTTATCTTCGGTTGTCGATCGGTTAATTAATCAATCGAGTCATGTTTCTCTTGCAGTATGTCATCATCAACCTTCATGGAATTTTCAAGTCATCCATAAATGCATCAAAAACACATCGGTGCATGCTCCATGCTATCATCAATAAATTTCTCTTAGCTTGTGATCAATCTCGCCTGAGCGGATGCAAATGTTCAGCCATGCAATCTTAAACTCTTCATCATAGACTCAATTTCTTCTAAACAAATCCTTTTGTTTGCAAAGAAATATGATATTGTCATTAACGAGGTTTTTACTGTCTCTCATATTCATGCGGTGAATCGAACCTTGAGTCGACTAGCTTCACAACAATTATCTCATGATCAACCTTTACGACATGTATACTTTTCAACATTTATCAAAATGCAACCATGCAACAAATCCTTGGAGACAGACAAATCTGCAAGTAAGATGATATTTCGAAATCGAAGTTGCCCTTCAAATGCAATCTTATTCTCAATCATCACTGAAGCTTACCACACCATCACTCTCTATTAAGCCATGTTGCCTCGAGTTGAATCCGTTGGTTCTCATCGATGAATTTCACTAAATCAATCATCCGCTTACGCTTCGCTTCCTTGCCCCAAGTCGATGAGAAATTATTTGCATTCCAATCAAGATCCACATTCGGCCTCTAACTGCTGAGCATTCCGATGATAGCCGAGAATTGTCAATGTCAAGGATTCTTCAAATTCGGTCAATATTTTCTCTAAATCTTTCTTGTTCTAGAATTAAGTCACCGACTTCAAAGATCATGTGCTTCCAAAGTCTAATCATTGCAATAAAATCAAAGAGATGTCATTTGTTGAAAATCAAATTCATTTGGTCAAATACCCAACACACGATATCCAATAAATGCAGACCTGAAAATATTTCGTATTTTGCAAACAGTAATTGACTCATTGTGAGATTGAAATGGTTTTTGGGTTTCAATTCTAATCTCAGATTTTGGGGTATGTACATGCTGAAGTGATGATTTGTGGCTTTCAAACATTTAGAGCTGAGTAAAAACTTGTAGTTCAGTTGAAAAATTTGCCTCATCTTTCAGTACTTACCTTATCAATATGCATAACAACTTGCAACTTTTTCATGAAATTATAACCCTTATGGAAAAAACTCTAACAAATTTTGAGAGCGCCACATATCAGTTAAAATTGCTCGCTTGATCAAGAAGGACTTTTACAAGCATGTAATGAGGCTATGGTTCATGGCTATAAAAGAAAGGGATATTCATAGGCTCAAAACGTGTTTAAGGGTTTCAAAGACCTAGGATCACCATCATCTAGTCATTAACTATTTTTCTCTTATTGTCTTAGTATAAGAGAGCACATCAAAATACGTTAATTATCTCAACCTGATTCTTTAACAATCAACCAATGCTCTAGGAATCTCTACAACCATGTCATTCCTTTCATTGACAATTTCAAACTTAAAAGGGGGATTCTAAAACTCGAACCATCATTTGTCATCTAATATTATTTCATCTCTTGTTGTACTCAACATAGTATAACAAAACAATTCTGCACAATCTTCATTGATGGACAACTTATCTTGAAGACTCAAAAAATCTTATTAACATTTCTTCCCACATGAGGTTTGACCACAAATACTAACGGCCATGGCATAGTTCAATATTCTCTTTTTTCTTCATTTTTTTCTCTCTTTTTTTTGAACTTATCCTTAGCATTGACTCTTGGTTTTTGACATGTCCTATCTCAATTTGATTGCTCCCAATGTTGGGTTTTCATTGTTGAACGTCATCCCTTCTATTGATTCTCATGTTGCCACTGCATCCTCAAACTACAAATCTCTTATTGCCCCCTACTGTATTTGCCCCTTAGTGTATTTGCCCCCAGTGTGAGGGTGTGATCCATGTCGGGTGTTTTCGAAGAAATATAATATCAGGCTCAAATTTGGGGTTAACTAGGGATACATATTTCAAGAATAGTGAAGGAAATAAACAAAAATGGCCTTTTGTCATTTCAAGCAAAATTGGTTTTAACTGATAAATTTTGACCTCGTCCAATGTAATGATTTGGACATGCAAGAGTCATGATTCACGGGTCCATAAATACCAAATCCATTACATGTACATATGCAAACTAATAAAGCTTAGTACTATGATGAGGTTCAAAAACTCGGTGTATAGGCTCAAAAATTGTTCGGTCACCTGGTATCGATCATGTCTTTTAACAAAAGTTGGGTCAATTTCGCAATCAAAATACTTTCAAAAAATGAGAACTTCAAATTTTGCATGTTGGAGTTTGATCAAAATATTTTGCCCAAAATAAGAATGTCAAACATCTCTTGATTTCAAAACAACAAAAGACAAGAAAAACACGTGCTTCAAGGAAATGATGATTTAACCCCATAACAAAGTGATAGACGATGAAATTCCATAAGAAAATTATTGACGATGCGACACTTTCTCGGACTCTCCAAACAATCATTTCTGCATTGCCATCGCTCATTTATCTCGCTCATGCTCGCGATAGTTTATTGTTGACATTGTCGACTGATAACATCATCCACTAAACTTGACTTGCCTTTTGCTGATTATTAACTTTCACACTTGATCACCGATATTCGGCAATTGTTCATCTCTCATCTAGATTATGTTGCGCTCCACCGCGCACCTTATTGGACATAAAAACTGAATCAAGCCTCGTAAGCACTTCTTGTCAAAACACCAAAGCTACGCAAATCATTAAAAAATTCATCATACACTCGAAAAGACTCTTTTGGCGTAAATTTTCGCTTCTTCGAGCAATGTAATCTTGCAGTGCACATACTTTGACTTCTCAGACACCGGATCAAATTCAACAGTATCATGTTATGTCTTCTCTCTCAAGATATTCATCTTCACTTTAACAGACAAAATTGTGCTCAAAATGACATGGTCTTCTGTGCATGGCGGCATAAAACTTTCCGGAGAGAAATCAATTTGATACTTTAAGCAGGCAGACAACTTCTTTCACTGATGCTTGCTTCCGAAAATGGATTACTCGCACTCTCTCAAAAGAAAACCTGAATTTCCCATGATCCCCATTGATGATTGCACTAACACTCTCCAAATAATATCTGGGCATATGTCCCACTTGATTTCACTAGAGAGCAGAGAACTTTGTTGTGGGCTTGTAGAAGAAACATGAATGATGACTTTGTATCGGAACCGGTTCTTCTAAGCAATATCAAATGTCCAATGACTATTGACTCTTCGGAGGATGACAAATTGAGGGACCCTTATTTCAAAACTATAGAAATGCATGTTGAAATGCATATGCATGTTTTTTTTTTTTGACAATCTTGCCCTTTAAAGAGCGACACGTGGTTGTAATGATTGCATGCTAAACAAAAACTGTGAGAATACATGTTGAAATGTGCACGCATGAATTTTTTTTTTACCAACTTGCCCTTTAAAGAGCGACACAATGTTGTAATGAATGCATGCTAAACAAAAATATGAGAATGCATGTTGAAATGTAAATGCATTTTTTTTTTTTTGGGCTCGACCCTCGAGGAAGGACGCGCGATCGTAATAATTGCATGATAAGCAAAAACAATGGGAATGCGTGCAGAAATGTATATGCATGCTGACCTTTTTTACTCTTTCGAGGAATGACACGTGATCATAAAAATTACATGTTAAACAAAAACAATGGGAAGGCGAGCGAGAAATGTATATGCATGCTTGACTTCTTTTTTTTTTGCCTTTTTACTTCTTCAAGGAATGACATGTGATCATAAAAATTACATGATAAACAAAAACTTGTGAGAATGCATCTTGAAAAGCATATGAACTTGATCGTAACAATTACATGATATACAAAAAACTATGGGAATGAATGTTAAAATGCATATGCAAAAAAATTTACAAACTCGTCTATGATATACAAAAACTATGGGAATGCATATAAAAATGCATATGCAAATTTTTATTTATTTATTTTTTTTTTTGACGAAATCGTCTTTCAAAGAATGACACATGCTTGTGACAACTGTACGATACACAAAAACCTTAGGAATGCATATAAAAATGCATATGCAAATTTTTTGTTTTTTTTTTTGACAAACTCGTCCTTTGAGAAGTGACACATGCGTTTAACAATTGTATGATACACCAAACTATGGGAATGCGTATAAAAATGCATATGCAATTTTTTTTTTTTACAAATTCAGCCCTTCGAGGAGGGACACATGCTTTTGACAACTGCATCGATACACCCAAAACCATAGGAATGCATGTAAAAATGCATATGCAATTTTTTATTTTTATTTTATTTTATTTTATTTTATTTTTATTTTTTTGACAAACTCGTCCTTTGAGAAGTGACACATGCGTTTAGCAATTGTATGATACACAAAAACTGTATTTTTGCTTAAACCCAACAATGCAAATTTTCTAAGCGATGATTACTGTGTCACTTATTGAATTTAAATTGCCTCGGGAAGAGTTTGCCGTAATGCAAAACAGAATGAAGGTAACACACACCCTAATTATTGGTTCTAATCTTTACACAACAAAGGATGAGTTTGCTACATTGGACTCAAAACAAGGTCTCTTGCTGCCCAGTGATCACCTTCGTAAAGGCAATATAGGGTCTTAGCAGATAATTGGATGGTACGTATACCAATCACTACCGTCTAAGCTCTCAGCGAAGAGTTGGGGTTTACACAACAAATGATGAGTTTGCTACTTTTAGCTCTAAACAGGGTCTCTTGCTGTCCCAGTGATCACCTTCGTAAAGGCAATATGGGGTCTTAGCAGATAATGGGATGGTACGTATACCAATCACTACCATCTAAGCTATCAGCGTGAGTTTGCTACTCTTGGCTCTAGACAGGGTCTCTTGCTGTCCCAGTGATCACCTTCGTAAAGCAAATATGAGGTCTTAGCAGATAATGGGATGGTACGTATACCAATCACTACCATCTAAGCTCTCAGCGTGAGTTTGCTACTTTTGGCTCTAAACAGGGTCTCTTGCTGTCCCAGTGATCACCTTCGTAAAGGCAATATGGGGTCTTAGCAGATAATGGGATGGTACGTATACCAACCACTACCATCTAAGCTCTCAGCGAAGAGTTGGGGTTTACACAAACTTCAACCTTGACTCAAGTCATAGGTAAGCTGCTAGTCCCCCACGTAACTTAAAGTTGCAAACTACAATGATATAATTGAAATAAATTGACAACACATGAACATACATATATACATATGCACAAATTAAAATGCAAAAGACTTGCAAAAAATAAACACCTAAAATTCAAACAGATTGAAACAAATAAATCACATCAAAATATTCAAAGCTTAGTCCAATATTTTTCAGAAAAAATACCTTCCCCAGTGGAGTCGCCATTCTGTCGCACGTCCCCGCGCGGCGTCCCGGGAGGGATCCTGGCTCTCGCAATGTGGAGCTTTGATGAAAGAGTCGCCACCTTGCTGTTGAGGGTCGCTAGGAACACCCGATTTGTACTGGTCTGCTCAGAGATTCAAAGGTAAGGGACTGGTTGCGTAAAGGGAAGGTATTAGCACCCCTAATACGCCTTACCTGAGGTAAGCTGCATTGCCTATTTAAATGTGATTTGAAATGTTTCAATAAGTCTATATAAAAATAAATGTTACAACTGAAAAAGAAATCGATCATCGCTTAAAAATCCAATAAAATTTATTGATTATTATTATCATTACGGTCGAATATTTTGGGTAAAATCTTTAGAATTTATTTGTCCAAACACCGAAAAGTAAATAATAGCATACTATTCTCGCTGAATATTTTGGATAAAATTTATTTATCCAAACACCGAATAGTAAATAATAGCATATCATTTCTCCGAATATTTTGGGTATAAACCTTTAAGATTTATTTATCCGAATATTAACAGCGAATAATAAATTCCCAAAAAAAGGATTTACACTTTTGAAACATTGGTTTCAAATTTTTACAAAGAAAACACATTTTTTATTTTATTTTTATATTCTTTTTTCTTAACAAAACAACATAATATGGAATAAATAAAACAACACACACCCACACAATCTTTTTTTTTTTATTCCTTTTTCATCACATTTAAAAATAGAATACTCACACACACATTGTCTTTTTTTCATTCTTTTCTCATTACATTTCACAAATAATAATTAAACTACAATAAGTTTACATCAAACACATAATCATAAGGGAAAATACACAAAAGGCCTTGGGGAAGATCTGGAACAGTGGCAGCAGGAGAGAAGGGTTGGCGGCGCGTCTGCCCACGCGCCACCGTCACTGGCGGCGCGGGGTCCCACGCGCCGCCGCAGATGGAGCACAGGCCAGGAGGGGCTGGATCTGCCTCTTCTCTTCCTCTTCATGCCGGTGATGGCCTCAGGCGACCTGCAAACGCAAAGAAATACACACAAACAGAGGACAAGAATCAAAACTTGAATTTTTCAGATCTGTGCTCGAAACCTCTTCTTCTTCCTCTACCGCTGCTGCTGCTTCGCCGGTAAAGGCATTCTCCGATGACCTGCAATCAACACAAAAACCACAGGCACAAACACAAACAAAAGGAAATCAGTTAGTTTTGTCCTTCTCGGGTATGTCGTTGGGTTCGTTTTTCTCCTTCAGATCGGGCCATTCTTCTTCTTCTCTTTCTCCTCGCCGGCAAGGACTTCCCCAAGGACCTGCAAACCAGACAAAATCCACAGACAAAGAACACAAAATCAAATTATTCTCTTCTGGAAATTTCGGATCTATCTTTCTCGGCGATCGATCTATCCTGCTCGGTGATTTGTTCTTCTTCTCGGATCTGCTCGTCTTCCTTCGTGGTGGCCGGAGCTCATGTTTGACAGAGCAAGAGGGTGCTGTGGGGTCCGAGGAGTGAGGCAGGGGAGGTCGTGGTGGTGGCTGGTTCTGGTGGAGAATGAGGGCTGTCAACGGCGAGAAGGAGAAAGAGTAGCTGCTGGGGCTGGGACCGTCGACGGTGAGGGAGGCTGTGGTGGCCTGTTGGGAAGAGGAAGATGAAGGCAGGCTCGGGCGAGAGGGCTGTGATGGGGAGGGAGACGGGAAGAGAAGAGAGTGACAGAGGTGAGGGGAAGAAAAGAGATGAAAATAAAATAAAAAAAGAAAAGGGGCTCTTGATCGGAGAAGAGAATGAGGGGATTGGGGCTTGCAGAGATGAAGGCTGTGTGTGATAGGCGGCAAACGAGGTCGTGGGGCTGAGGGTAAATGGCTGTGAAAAAAAATGAAATGGTGGCTGGAACGGAAAAGAGTGGGTCTGCTGTGGGGCTAAGGATAAATGGCTAGAAGGTCGATGGCTGTGGGGAAAATGGCCATGGTCGCCGGCAGGGAGATGGGGAGAAAAGGGAGGAGATCGGAACTAAAAAATGAGATGGTGGGGGCTGCAGCAGCCCTCAAGGGTGTGACGGCTGCAGCCCCTTGGGAGAGAAAAGATGCTAGGTTTTTTTTAGGGGTTTAGGGTTTTGAATGAGTGTCTTTCTCTATCTTTTCTTTTTTTCTCTTTTTTGGTCCCCCTTTCTATGTTGATTAAAACCTCTATTTATAGACTTTTTATATTCAAAATTCCAAACCAGTCTTCAACTTACGTATCCTTTTCAATTTAGTCCTTTGATTTGCAATTTGCATGATTTGACTATTAAACTCTCAATTTGTCCAATTTTCCCTGTAACAAGATATTTTTGGATTTTTTTTGTCTTTTTTCTATTTTTTCTTTTTCTTCCGAAACATAAAAAATAAGTTGGTCAAAATTTGGGTAGCAACAACAACAACAAAAAAATATAACAAGAGAAGTCAAGCAAATGAGATGAAAAAAGAGAAGTATTTTCGGATGTGCTTGTAGGTTACAATAATGTAACAACTATGCCATATTTAATTTATAAATTCAGAGAGTATAGGCATTGCCTCGCATGCAGGGGGTAAATCGGAGGTTTTCCTCTTACTCAACTCATCCTCATGTGTGCGAGCTCACTTCTACTTCTTTTGTTGGTTACTACCCCATCTCAAGTTTTAGTATATAAACACTTGATGAGAGTCTTCTTTTACCAATGTGGGATAGTAGGTCTTATATATACTCTCTACACTCAAGGGGTCTTTTATGTTTTACCAATGTGAGATAGTCTTTTAAAATATCTATTTATATTTTTTACAACAGCTGCCTCTGCTTCCACAGACTCCAAGTACCGATGTATTTTACCATGGAAGCGACCTTGAAGATCTAGAGTACCGATGAATTCCCACAGACTCCAAGTACAATCAAGTAAAGAGAAGCTAATTGCCATGAATGTTTCTGAATTTTTCAAATCTCATTTGTAGCCCATTAGCATCAGCAGTTCTTTATCTTTTGGGGGATTTTGGGCCTAGGCAACACATCGAGGCTATTTTCGAATTCACCTTTACTGAATAATGACGTCTGTAATTTGAAATTTTCATTTATTAATCATGGTAATAAAAATGATATCATTAATCATAATGATAATAGAAATTTTAGTTTATTATAGTTATAGTGTTTATGGTGTTAATAATTATGATTTGATGATAATACTACCAATAACTCATGAAATAATATGAATATTATTAATAATGACAAAAACATTTATAATAATGATAATAATACTAATTATAATTTTAATTATATTAATAAAAATATTAAAGAAGAAGGTAAAACCAGGCAGAATGGCGCTAGATTTTTTAACATGTAAAAAATATTAATGATGCTAGATTTGTTTTTTGATGTTGTACATCCGAGCTGAAATAATCAACTTAAACAGAATTTTAATTAGGTAAAGTCAAAAACATTAATTATAGAAAAACATTTGTGCTGAATACTAATTTTAAATAATATAATTTAAAATAAATATGGTAAGAACCTAAAGATAACATTGAGTTATTCTTAATAATTATTAGATTTGAACCATTATATATAGAGAAACAGTATAAAATAATTCTTAATAAATACAAAATCAGTTAATAAATTATTTCAATTGTTATTATCATTTGTATTATTATGATTGAGGAAAAATAAAATATTTTCACCATAAAATTTTTTATTTCATTTGAAGAACAAAAGAATAAAGTTAGAGGAAAGAATCAAAAAACAGAGCACAATTTATATTATTACCATTATGAATATAATTATTATAATCTCTTGGTTTAGAATAATTTTTTTTGTTTAGTATTAATATTAATTCATATAATTTTAAATAAATAAAATAAAAAATAAAAACAATATTGAATCATAAAAAAATTTCAAATCATTAATCCAAGATATAAAATTTGAAACATTATATGTGGAGAAGTTGCAAGACATAATTCTTAATCAAGACAACATCAAATGATATATCACATGAAATATTATTTTTATTGTTATTATTATGATTGAAAGTAAAACAAAAACAATATTAGCAGCATTAAAAAAAATATATGAAGAACAAAATTAAAGGAAAAAAATAAAATTATTATCATTATCATTATCATTATAAGATATTATCAAACTATCAAACACACTCTAAGTTAATGTGTTATTTTTTTGTATTTTTCTAAAAAACTTGTAACGATTTGGTTTTTTATATATTAATTTTATTATAGATAATGTGTTGAAAATAATATTAATAACTATTTTGAAAGTATATTAAAATGAGACCAAAACAATTTAACCCGTACCGAAGCGCACATCAAATAGCTCGTCGTCTAATATGAATCGGTGACAACAAAGTGTTGTCGTTTAACCAAAGAAAGTCAGCAATATCATGCCACCGAATTTGTGATGGATATTCAGATGCCGATGAGAGCGTAATGGTTACGGGATAGACTTGCAAGTCGTAAAATTAGCTGTAAAGGAGATTTGGAGTGATTTCTTTTGACTAAGTTAATTTAGCATTATTGTATAAATATGTATATTTTGATTTAATAATATATAAACCCTTAAAAGCAAAGTGTTTCTTTTTTATCTCTTATCAAACACTTTGAATTATTTAACAAGCCACCTTTGAAAAGTGTGGTTGCAATTCTATTTATCCTGTGTGTATAAGGTAAAGATTGTAATGCATGTCCCATCATATCTCCCGGCTGAATCATAAAAAAAATATAATGAAAAAAACAAAAAACTTATTGTTAGTGCTGTTGTGCTTTGTTCCATCGTATCTCACCTAGAAAATCTGGTCCCTACACACGTTGCAAAGACTCTCACCTTCCCGAAAATTATACTTGTGAGTAAGGTAAACAAATAAAATTTTGATTATTTTAAATTTTTACAAGAGATGCATACAATGTCTTGACTTACACTTAAAATCTATTATGCACATCTCAATTTATTATCATGACATGATCCTTGAAAACGTCGACTTGTAGACGATGTTACTCAAGACATGTTATGTTGCCTTGCTAGCTCCTTATATACTTAACTTTTTTATTTATGTCAGAAACTTCTTTTTTAGGTATTATTTATCAACTAGGGTTAAGTGATTGAAACTAAGTATGTCCTGACTTGAATTCAATATTTGTAAGATAAATCACGAATTTTTTACCACCACACTGCATCCTTTGAAACTCCTTATATACTAAACTTGCTTCCATGCATCTTGACTTCAAGTCAACATAAAAGAAACAATTTCACTCAAGTCCATATATGCAACTTGCTGGATCCTTTCTACACAATAGGCATATTCGTGTAATCAATATAAAAGAAACATTTTCACTCAAGTCCATATATACAACTTGCTGGATCCTTTCTACACAATAGGCATATTCGTGTAATCATTTTAAGTGTATCATCGTCAAAAGTGTTTATGGAAAAAAAAAAAAAGTTTTTGATACTTTCATATATGTGATGCCAAGATATGATGAAAGAACCTTACAAGAAAGTCAGTTGATGTGTTTACTTCCCATTTTGATTCATGAAATTGAAAAGAAAGTGAAAGCATTACCGTGGGATGGCACAGAACCGACTGAAGTTTCCTGCTTTTAATTAGAATGTTTTTTTGAAGTAATTTTAGTTTAAAAATATATTAGAATAATATTTTAGTAATCTTGAAGGAAGACTCCCACCAAACAGTTTGAAATTGGTGATTTTTACGAAGAGGTCTACGTTTCAAGCCTATAAAATGTCTGTGAGCCTATTAGGATCGTGAGAGAAGTGTAGCCCGATACATCTTAATTACAGTCCCCGTAAAACAGAAGATGATGTATAACACTCACATGAACAACAGATGAGATAGCTAGAATATAGCTTAGCTAATTAAACACTTTATTTATTTTGCATCACTTCATTAAAGATTATACAAACTCATGAGATTAAAACCGCAGAAAATTAAAACCTAGTGATGCAAACCGCAGAAAACTCTCAGGGTTTTGCCTATATGCAAATCCGCTTGTAAGCATTACTGTGAACCGGGAGGTGGCTTCTTTCCACGAGGTGGCTTCTTGGGGCCATGATGAGGAGGCTTCATGTAGTCATGTGGTGTTTCGATTGGGCCACGAGGAGGCTTCCTGGGGTCGTGTGGTGGCTCAGTGGGGCCATGAGGTGGCTTCATGGGGCCACGAGGAGGCATCATGGGGCCACGAGGAGGCATCATGGAGTCATGTGGTGGCTCGATGGGGCCACGAGGAGGCTTCTTGGGGTCGTGTGGCGGTGGCTTGACGGGGCCACGAGGTGGCTTCACGGGGTCACGCGGTGGCTTCACGAGGTCACCTGCAAGATTCACTTCGACATGTGTTAACGTGTTACGAAATTTATCACAAACTCATAGTAAATATACGGTGCCGTAATGAAAGCAGGCGTAGATGCAGTGTTATACATAAACATATGAATTTACATGCAAAATCATAAGATCAATGGAAACGAAAGCAGATAGAAGAGGTGAGCTCACCTTGATCGGATAATTCCCGAGCGGTGCTAGTGGACAAGGAAGAGAAGACAGCGGTAGCTAAGAATATGCATATGATTAGAAAGGCCTTCATGTTGGAAATATTAATGTGTCTAGAATGGTTATTACCTCTTCTCTAGAGCTCTTATTTATAGCCACCAATACATTATTATCCTAATCACAATTAAAAACTTTACAACAGCAATATCTGTGGGCATTTAAATTTATTGTTTATTGGTAAATATCTTACTGATATTATCGCGGATAAAAATCATCAATTATTGTTCTATTAGCGATTTTATTTGTATTGAATATACTAATAGCTTTTCGATATATCCATCGATATATTGAACATATCATCAACAAAAAACTTTATTGTTAATGTTTCCCTCAGTAATATTTTGATGGTAATTCTATCAATAATAGTAGCCTTTTAATAATAATAATATTTTAAATAGTAGTATTTCTGTTAGAGAATAATATAAATCATATTCTGGAGCTTTACGTATCAGTTTAAACTTTTAAGTGAGATGGTTCTTCAATATAATATCAAAGTCTGGTTGACCTAGCGGTCACGAGTTCAAATCTCACTATCCTTATTTTATCTGATGTGGACTTATGCAAGTTTCAAACTCAAGGAGTTTTTACTTGAAAATATATGTTAAAAAATATAAATTATATTCTATAACATCATTTATTAATTTAATTTTTTAATTGGACATTTTCAACACCAAAAATTCTGTCATGGAGATTGACCGATCTCAATTAGCCGCGGCCCTGCAGTTCCTACACCAGGGAGAGGCCCCGTTGTCTGCTCTCTTTTGGTACATGAAGTGACTTTTGCTTGCAGCACCACGGCAGAATTTAATTATTTATGAATTATTTGGTTTTTATGATGTTTTTTTTTTATTATTCTCAGGGGAGGTTTGGGTCTATTTTCTTAAAGAAAAGTTGTTTGAGGAGGAGGACTGGTAGCTGGATGGTTGCGGGTTTTTCTTTCATCAATTCAAAACTCATAAAGGTTTGTTGATGAGTTTATTTTAGAGGTAGAAGTTTTCAGAGGAATATATTAAATATAATTTAAATTATCTATGTCTAAGTAGTCACCTCATCTAAAAATTTAAGCTATTAGTTAAAACCCTGGATATGATTTATATTATTTTCTAACACACTCTCTCGAATAGAAGTCATTTGACTTTGAAACTTACACACAAACTCACATTACCTTGTGTTTATTTTTTATCAAATAGAATAAGGATGATGAGATTCGAACTCGTGACTGTTGGGTCAATAAAACTATATACCATGTTAACAAATCATCTTACCTAACAACTTGAACTGTTAGGTAAGGTTATAGAATATGATTTATATTATTCTCTAACAATATATTAATTTTATTTAATAATTTAAGTTTTTTTATTAAGATAATGTTTTAATATAATATAAAAGCTTTATTAACTAAGTAATTACAAGTTTCAAACTCATCATTTCTATCACATTTGATAAAACTAAATATACCACATCAATAAATCATCCTATTATTTGGTTAAAAAACAATATTTACCATCAACAATTATCTTTGGATCCATCAATTTATAAAAATTGAAAAGAAAGTTAAAGCAGAATCATGGAATGACACGGAACCGTAATGAAGTTTCTTGTTTTTAGCTTGTTTTTTAATGTATTTTTAATTTAGAAATATATTTAAATACTATTTTTAAAATTATTTTTACATCAATACATTAAAATAATTTTAAAATATAATGTAAAATATAAATAATTTTTTAATTTTTTTAATAAAAAAACCACTTCTCTCACACATTACCAGACCAACCTGCCTTCAATCGTAAAGTAACACTCCCGACAAACGTTTGAAATATGTGATTTTTAAGGAGAGGACCTCGTTCAAAGCCTATAAAATGTCGGTGACGTATTAGGATCGTGAGAGAAGTGTATATACAACACTCACATGAACAACAGAAAAGCTAATCAAACACTTTATTTATTTTGCATCCACTTCATTACGATAATACAAACTCATGAGATCAAAACCGACGGAAATTTCCCATGATGCAAACACAAGGTTGTCGACATGTAATGACAACTTCATAGATTATTTTTCTTACATAAAATATTCTCATATCAAACTATCATGTTAATAAAGATACGAGTAGCTGCCGATCGACACTTCTAATCCAAAGTGTTCCATTTTCATGGGATTTCACAGATCCGCTTGTAAGCATTACTGTGACCCGGGAGGTGGCTTGTAAGGGTCACGTGGTGGCTTGATGGGAACATGAGGTGGCTTAGTGGGGTCACCTGGTGGCTTGATTGGAGGTGGCTTGATTGGAGGTGGCTTGACAGGAGGTGGCTTGATGGGGTCACTTGGTGGCTTGACAGGAGGTGGCTTGATTGGATCACCTGGTGGCTTGACAGGAGGTGGCTTGACAGGAGGTGGCTTGATGGGGTCACTTGGTGGCTTGACAGGAGGTGGCTTGATTGGATCACCTGGTGGCTTGACGGGAGGTGGCTTGACGGGAGGTGGCTTGATTGGATCACCTGGTGGCTTCACGGGGTCGCGGGGTGGCTTCACGGGGTCACGAGGTGGCTTGGAAGTGTAAAGACGTGTTCTGTCTGCACCTGCAAGATTCACTTCGACATGTGTTAACGTGTTATGAAATTTATCACAAACTCATAGTAAATATACGGTGCCGTAATGAAATCAGACGTAGATACAGTTTTATACATAAACATATGAAATGTACATGCAAAATCATAAGATCAATGGAAACGAAAGCAGATATATAGAAGAGGTGGGTTCACCTTGATGGGATAATTCTCGAGCGGTGCCGGTGGATAAGGAAGAGAAGACGGTGGTAGCAAAGACTATGCATATTATAAGAAACACCTTCATGTTGGAAATATTCATTTGTTTAGAATGGTTATTACCTCTTCTCGAGCGTTCTTATTTATAGCCACCAATAAATTATTCTCCCTATTTATCATATTCAGAATTAAAATTTTACAAACAGCAATATTTGTAAGTATTTAAGTTTATTGTTTAATTATTGGTAAATATCTTACCGATATTATTGCGGACATAAATCAGCCGTCAATCAAATCCTCGTCGTTAATTATTGTTTTATTAGTGATTTCATTGGTATTGAATATACTGATGACTTTGTCCATGCGTAAAACACACAAAAAATAAGTAATCGCTCAATTTGTTCGGTATATCCATCGGTATATTAAACATATCATCTATAAAATTTTGCTAATATTTCCACGAGTAATATTTTGATGGTAATTCTATCAATAATAGTAACCTATTAATGATAGGAACATCTTCAAATAATTATATTTTTAACATTGAAATTTCTTTCATGGAGATTGACCTTATCTCAATTAGCCGCGGCCTCCGCCGGTGAGAGGCCCCCCTTATCTTCTCTCTTTTGGGACATGAAGTGATTTTTGCTTGTAGCCCTTCGGCAGCATTCAAAATTTCAAAAATCAAAATAAATTTTTCTGTCTCTTAGCCATTCTGTCTTAATTATCATATTCAATAATATGGAAACTCGGTATCATCTTTTTTTATGTCGGTGCATCTATATATATATATAAGATTATTTATTAAGATGTGTATGCGATTACACTCTTTATAGTCTAAAAATTATATTTTATACATGAATTCAATATACTAAATTATAATTGAAAGATAATAATACTTTTTTTCTATATATAATATCACTTCACAAATCAACTCATTACTGTAAAATAATCAATCCATCCAAAATAAAAAAGTAACACGATAGAAATCGGTGCACGTGTTGCATGTTAGATAGAAAAAAAAATCTTGCACCTAGGTTTTTTTTTTTTTTTTTGTCTTTATCGTCGTGACCGAAGTTACTTTTGCATGGAACAGTCAAGGGAGCAAGCTTTACTTTTGAGATTCATGCACGTGATTAGCAGATCTATCTAACTTGTTGAAAATCGTTTAGAAAGTACTTTAAAAAATAAATCAAAAAATTATTTTAAAATAATTAAATTTTATGTTTTAAATTATTTTAATGTATTAATATTAAAAATAAAATTTAAAAAATCAAAAAATATGATTTTAATAAATTTTTAAATAAAAAATATTTTCAAAAATAACTTCAACCGCACTAAAACACTCAATTCATATACTAGCTTGGCGACACATTATTTCCCAAGAAAAAAATAAGTTTTTTTTCTGGCATAGTGGTAGAAGGAATTTATTCTCTTTTTTTGTTTTAAAATTAAAGTTCTATCATGCATTTCTGTTATAAAGTATAGTATATTTACCTGGTTATTTAACTTGCAAAATATACCATCAATTCAAATATTAGTATTGACTGACGGTTGCAAGAAAAACAAAAGCTACAAGCCCCAACAATGTGAAGCCGACCACAAGCAGGGCCCAGAATGAATTGACGAGTAGGATGGAGCTTACAAGTCAAGAATCGCTGTTCACCGTTGATAATTGACGACCTTACACTCACATGGCCATGATACACCGCCACTACTTTATTCGTCATGTACCTTCACATATGTTGACGGTTGTAAGAACACGAAACCTGCAAGCCCCCAATAATGTGAATTGTGAAACATATCACGCACCGCTCGATAGAAATTTTAGAGCAAAAAATGATAAGGCGCATATCACGAGGACAATCATTAAAATATAAATAAATAAATAAATAAATAGCTATAAATCAGTCCTCGATCTTTAAATTATGAGCTTGAAAAGTTGTGTAATTAGCTAGAAAGTCAATACTATATGATCATGTATCAAAGCGTATTTAGCTACATCCACGGCAGGAAAAGGGGATTGAACTTATGGGAGAATTGTTTTTATATAAATTTTTACATATATATTAGCATGTAATTACATATTAATCATATTAACTTACACAAAAATTAAACATACTCAATATAATTAAAAAATAATCATTATTCAATAAAGGAAAAAAAAAAACTAAAAAGCTCATTTAGAAGGGATAGTAATAGTAATTAAGATATAACTCTATAGATGATTTTAAAAAAAAAAACACATAAGAAAAGGCATTAATATATAAAAAAGATAAAAAGAATAAACAATGAGGATAAACTTCTATTTTTTTTATACAAAAAATATTTTCAACCCATACTTGACCTCAATAAGCTATGAAACACCTTGAAAACTTGTTAAATCAATTAAAACCAAAAAAATTACCCAAAACAAAAAATCTTTTGAATCTTAGATCTGATTTTCTAGATGCTTTCAAGATACAACACACCTAATTTTAACTCTACTTATTATATGGAACATTTGACACAAAAAGGTGGTTAAATTCCTCACCTATAAAAACCATTTCTCTTTAAGTCGAAATTTGATAGCCTTCTCCCTCTTCTTCAACCAAAAAAGAGTTGAAAGATGATGAAATAAAGTTCAAAACCAAAATTCAATTTTGTAAAATTCAAGAGACTGATCACCTAATAGCTAAAAAAGATAAAAGACTATTATGAACTTTTGAAAGAAATTTTCAATCTACCATTTATGTGATTCATCTTTTATTACTTCGATTCTATTTCTTTCAATTCAAAAATTTAATCTATAAAAAATATGCAATTGGGGGTTAATTTGGGCTCAAAAGGGCTCAATCACACAAAATATAAGTTCAAAGACTGAATTGAAGATTATAACAACATTGCTCCAATCCATAATGAATAGGTGAATAGTAACTCCAAAAACTGATTTTTTTTCCTCTTAGTATATTGTGTAATAATTGACATAATATGTTTTGGGTCTAATTAAAATTATATTTAAAATAAAAAATAAGTCTTTGACTATAGGAAATTATGTAATAGTAATGTTAAATTTGACTCATCATGTCAATCTTGAAATATTTTAACCTGAGTTTCAAATTAAATCATATGAGAGTTATCTTGATATAGCCTAATTGACTTGACAGATCTACAAATAACTGAGATAACTAGTAGAAATTTGATTTAATTCTAAAAATAAATTTCAAGATGCCCTTTTTTTTTGTTCAAATATTTAATTATATGATATAAAAATATATTCTAGTGAAATTAAGCATCAACTCAATATTAAGATGTATGTTTTAGAGTGTAATAACCTTATATAAAACAAATCAAAATAAACAATGAAACATAACTTTCAATCAATTTAATATTGGAAGAAGAAGCTAAAATATAAGTAACAAAAAATTATCATTGGTTAACTTGTTAAACTCACGACTTAGGTTATAGACTTCATTGGATTTAATAACTTTGGTTAATTCATTAAGCTTGTGACCTTAGTCTATAAACTTAACTGGATTTAATAATTTTGTGTTTTCTAAACTATGATATAGCTAATGACATAGAAATGAAAGAAAATTGTCAAATTATATAAATAAAAGATAATAAAAATTAAACATGGTTGAACTGAAGCCGTATCACTGGATTTACCATTCAAGTTCATCTCAAATTCTAGATCTATACTCAGACTTTGATGCAAATGGATTCAACATAATTAATTTGAAGTCAATACAAATTATGAACAAATTAAACATACAAAGATGACATGGTACACGCACAAACCCCAGAATAAATAAATAAATTCTAGATCTCTACCATCATCATTAATCAAAGATACCCGGATCAATTATGTGTATTCTTAAATCTTTTATAAAATTCCATAAAAGAGAAATTCACATCAATTCACCCAATTACACAATTATATTTGAATGAATCTATTTAAAATCTCAAAAACATCATGAATTTTCAAAGACCACTATAACCAAGAACAACACCATGATCATCACGTCAAATTAAACATCATGATATAGCGGATCTAGATTAATGTTGAATGGGTTCTAATCGAGAGAGAGATATTGATACTGTTTTTGTTTAAATTTTCATGGAAGTTATTGAGCCTTCTACAGCCTATGTTCTGAATACATTGCAACCAGCTATTTGGAGTTGATGGTCTGAATCATGTCAGCAAACTATAATTTAAGGCCAGTGAAATTCAAAGACAGTATCCTCTCTCTCGATACTCTTTATAAATGGTGATAAATCTGATGCATTAAAATGAAAACTTTCTGATCCCGAACCAAGACAGTAGAGGGAATGGAAAGAGGAACGTTTGTGATCAACAGTCAAGGTTTATCCATCCAGGACCAAGATGGCTCATTGGCCACACATCTAGCTTTGGTTTTTTTTTTCTTTCCAATAAGAACGAACATCTCATGAGTCTTTCTTCCTTTCTCTCCATTGCTATCTTTGCACATTTACCTCAACCACCATCTTTGAACAGCAGCAAGTGGAGTGTTCAGGAATGGGCAGTAACGGTGGATTAGCTTCAGTAGCTGTCAGAAAAATTCAAAAACAAGAAAGAAAGGCTTAGTTAGGTCATGTTTCTAAAATATTTTAGATCCCAGGATGAGGTTGTCTGTAGTGAAATAAAACGTCATTTTAGCTGTAAGCAAGATATGTCATCAACTAAACACAAAAAGAGAATTTAAGAATCCCGTGAAAATCAGAGAACAGTCCACATTCTAACACAACTACCAATGACATGTTTAGGAGCAGAACCTAATAGTAGCCCTTCCTCAACACAAACTCTCACATGTTTTTGGTCACTTTCTTCATTTGATCAGTACTATACGAACATAATTGTACTATCAATTTCTCATTGTTTGCTTCAGTCATTTTGATTTTTGCAGGATCAACAATTTTCAAGCTGGCTCCAAGTTCTTTAGTAGTAATCCAATTTCATTAGACCACAACCTCACAATCCCATTAAATTTCCATGAATTATATAAGAGGAACACATTTGTCCACACCCTCACAATCCCATGAAATTTCCATGAATTATATAGGAGGAACACATTTACCTAAGTATATGTGTGAATATTCTCCATCTTCTTGGCTTCATTTCTTAAACTGTGCCACTACAGGGCACTTATATAAGCACGCCACTTTTCAAAAGATCATTTTTTCCATCAAAGCTCTGATTCAATTTAAATAGATGAAGACCAATTGTTTTCTTACTTCCCCACCAGGAATGTTTGGACAATAAGCATGTCCTATTCAGACCCCCAACCCCCACAACAACAAAAAGGAAAGGAAATGAAAAGAAAAGAAAAGAAAGGGGAAGGAGGGATTTGTGTACATTTTCAACAATGAAATTCATTCATCACACTCAAAATAAAATCTCACCCTAAAAATTTAAGTTATTAAGTGAGACTCTAAGATATAATTCATATTATTCTCTAAGGTCAGAAAGTAATTTACCTGCCAGTACATGAATGTTTGTATTATGTTGCGTTGCCACCTGCATACATCAAACATATAATTCCAAAAAGATAAAAGGTCAGATAAAAAAGGTGGGAATAGGTTTAACTTTAACAGCATATAATTCCAAAAAGATAAAAGGTCAGAACAAAAATAATGAAATAAATTTTTAACTTTAACAACTTACGACAACAGGGAAACGATTAAGAGGAAGCCAAGCCCAATTTCAGAATGAGAGGACAGGATGCTGAGGGTAGTTGTGTTAGACTCCACCCATACACAAGGATCTTCAAGGTACTTCCTACAGAACCATATAGAAGCTTTTTTAGAAGAAAATTAAAAAGAAGAATTACAAGATGGCTGCTACAACTTCATTAGTTAAGAAAACAATCTTATTGAAACAACAGTAACAATAAATCAACTCTACTGAATACCAAGGACAAACTATAAGAACTTGTGCTAGTCAAACTACTGAAACTAAATAAAACATGTTAATATCTACCTGTACAAGGTGGAACGACTGAAATTACACCTCAAGAATTTGGCAACATGTTCCAGTGATCGGCACAGAATGGGAATCAAAGCAACTGAAAAAAGGTCAGCATCAATATTCCACATAACATTGAAACAAAAATAACTGGCCATTTAATGGAAATCAGAATCAGAAAATTATTAAACTGGGAAAATAGAGAATCAGAATAAAAAAATTGAAGCCAATTGATGCTCACATCTGAGGCAAAGATGTGAAGTGACAAATGTAAGGCAGTAGATGACGGAGATAAACTCTCTGGTCGCAATTATTGTCTGCAAGTAAACTTGAATACCCTGCAAGTTCCATGCCCTGGGTCTCTACAAAAGACACGACCCTAGTTAGTGATGAATAACAACAACTGAAATAATAGGAAGATAAGACTTTAACCTTATGATTTTGTGCAATTATACCCTCGGTTATAATTTTGATACCAGCCTTGACTTTTGCGCGTCATTTTATTTCGGTCCTTGCCTTTTGATTTACGCGATTTAACCCTCAATTGATCATTAAGCCCTCAATTTAGTTCAATTTGGCCCCGATTTCACATAATTGGCTTGGCAAAATTCAAAACGGTCTCCAAAATTCCAATCTCATCCATTAAATTCAAAACTTGATTTTTCATCGATTAAGCCTTTACTAAAAATAATTTGGCCAATTTAAAGTATAATTAAGTAATCGCGCTTAATTAAATCATTCAATTGGACTATAAATTAATTCTCAAATATAATTACACTTGTAAATTAGCCAACGAATAAATTGAATTGACCCATGAAAATATAATTATGTCTTTCGACTTAATTTTTACACAAATTTATGCGATAATAAATTACATTAGTCGTGAATCTGCGATTTCCCTCACTTTGGCAACGAAAAAAAGGTACGATCGAGCTCTCAAAAACATCTAAAATTTCACCTTGATTTTCCTACCGATATTGACCCCTTCTATTATATTTTTTATTATTTTCAGATAATTTTGGAGAACAAACCAAAATTGGGTTATGACACTATTTATGAGTTTGATATGTCCTTTGTGTATAGGGTAAAGATTATAATGCCCCATCATATCTTGCCTAGAAAATCGGTCCCGACACACCTTGCAAAGGCTTCATGCATGATTAGAGGAAGATTATTGCTTCATTTCATAAATATTACCAACTACGTTAATTTTAGCCTCCTTACCATTGTTGACTTGTAGACGATGTTACTCGGATGTCATCGAAACATCTGATCAATTATTACGTTGATGAAATTTTATAATATGATTTATATAATTTTTAATATATTTTTCAAGTAAAAATTTTTAGATTTGATATTTGTATATAAATCTATAGTATCTTATACTTAATTTTTATAAAATAGAATGAGATTGATAAGATTCGAACTCGTGACCATCTGGGTCAATCTGACTTTGATGTCATGTTAAAGAATCATCTCACTTAATAGTTTAAGTTGTTAAATGGAACTCTATAATATGATTTATATTATTCTTTAATAACTCGGGACATGTTGTGTTGCCTTGTTGATTGCTTATATATTAAGAAAAAATTAATTTGAGGAAACTTTATCTCCTTTTAAGTATTATTTATGAATCCGAGTTGAGCGAGCAAAACCTTAATTATTCGAGTAATCTTTCAAAATGAGTACGTCTTAACTTAAACTCGAAACTTACAGAACAGTGTCTTAAACATTTTGACGCCACATCATGCGAATTGAGAACTTCTTGAATACTCTTGTATACTAAACTTGATTCCATGCATCTTGACTTCAAGGCAATATAAAAGAAATATTTTCACTCAAGTCCATATATACAACTTGCTGGATCCCTTACACACGAATAGGCATCATCGAGTAATCATTTTAAGTGTATCATTCCATGTTAAAAGATTTTTTGAGAAAAAAATAAATTTTTTGGTAATTTCATATTATTTTGAAGTTTTAGTGTAAAACATAATTTTTTTAATAAATTTTAAACAAAAAATAATTTCAAAACAACATTACCTACTAAACTTCCAAACAAATTATAAGTTTATGTGTGTTAAATGCACTGGATGAAAAACTCTCAATAGATGAAGGTCGGGTATTTAAGACGCAAGATATTGACAATGAATAGTTCAATCTTCATTAGGCTCTTGCTCGGCTTATATAGAAATGCACCGAGCAGAGTAAAACAAGGGAAATGGAAAAGCTTGACATGCTACACGCATGTGAGCTGAAATATGAAAGAACAGAAAACAAATTGTAACAAATTACTAACGAGTGCTTAATGAAATAGATCGTGACTAACCGAAATACCCTTTCAAACCCTCCCTTAAGCCTAATTGCTGTAACAACAATTAGCTTAAATCTACAAGATCATAAACCCTAAGTGAGCTTCGAAGCCTCTGAAAATCTTCAGCCTTCAATGGCTTGTCATTATGTCAGCCAATTGATCCATACTTCCACAGTGCACCAAATCAATCAATCCTTCTTTAGTGAGATTTCTTAAGAAATGATATCTCACGTCTATATGTTTGTTGCGTCCATGTATTATAGGATTTTTTTGTGAGCTTTATTGTGGAACTATTATCACACCATATGAGAGTGCAATTATACCTCAGCTCAGTTAATATTCTCTTTATCCATATGGCTTGACATGTACACATTGCCGCGGACACAAATTCAGCTTCGATGAGTGGATAAAGTCATAATTGGTTGCTTCTTTGAACACCATGACATCTGCACCACCATTCAACAGGAAGACATAACCACTAATACTCTTCCTATCCTCCACATCTCCAAGCATAATCACTGCATCAGTATAGACCAGTAATTCACAATTTCCATCTTTTCTTTAGTAGATACCATAGCTCACTCGTCCCTTCAAATACCGAAGTGCTCTCTTTATAGTCTGAAGATGTAAGTTAGTAGGTTTAGCCATATATCCGCTTATCAAACATGTGACAAACATCATGTCTGCAGTCGTGTGGCTGTGAGGTACATCAAACTCCCTACTAACTGCTTGAAATATGTCTCATCTACTGGAGTTCCATTCTTATCTTTCTTGACTTTAACTCCGAAATGATTGGATCGCTCACTTCGTTACTTTCCAACATCCCAAACTTAGTCAGAATCTCCAAAGCGTATTTTTGTTGACAAATGAAAATACCATCTGCTCTTTGCAACACCTCAATTCGAAGGAAGAAATGCATGTGTCCCAAGTCAGACATGTCAAATTCTTTCAACATGGAACTTTTGAATTCGGCCAGCATATCATTATCATCCCCGGTGAAAATTAGATCATTAACATAAACACTATCAATCACAATCTTACCCCCTTTGCTTTGTTTTGTGAACAATGTTTGTTCACTCTCGCATCTCTGGAATCCTTCCTTATGAAAGTATGCTTCAATTCAATTAAACCAAGCTCGCGGAGCCTATTTTAATCCATACAAAGTTTTGTGCAACTTGTAGACCATCTGCTCCTTCCCTCTCTTTACGTATCCCTTTGATTGTTCAACGTAAACATTTTCGCATAACTCCCCATGAAGGAAAGCGGACTTCACATCAAATTGGCCTATTTTTCACCCCTTCAGCATGACCATGGATATAATCATCCTCACCGTATCCATTCTAGCTACTGGTGCAAATACTTCGGTATAGTCTATACCGACCTTTTGTGAATAACCTTTTGCCACCAGACGCACCTTGTGTCTTGCAATCTCCCCATTTTCATTGTACTTGGTTTTATAAACCCATTTTACCCCAATCTTTTGACATCAACTGGTAAATCTACTAGTGACCAAGTGTTATTTTTCTCAATGGACCGAATCTCATCATCCATTGCTTGTACCCACTTCTCTTCTTTCACGACTTCTTCATAATAAACCGGATCTTTAGCTGCCATCTGCATAACATACACCTCATCTTCACTCAAACCTTCTCCATCCACATAATTTGTCATCCATCCTGGAACATGACATGTTCTTTCTTTAGTCTCCCCATTACCCCTCTCTGTCACAGCGAGTTACCTCTTCATTTTCTTCTACCTCAACTTCAACTGCAACTTCAGTAGTGACTTCATTTTCCCTCACACTCGGTTGGTCTTCATTGCTTGACTTATTCACTTTCTTCCCCACTGTTAGTTTCAACGGCCCCATCATTTTCTCCTTCTCGATGCTCACCCCATTCCAGGTCCAACAAAATTTGTTCTCGGGATTTTTACCCAGTCCCACTCCTTCTCTTCTTCAAAAGATACATCCCTGCTCATTACCACCCTTTTTTATAGGATCATACAACCTATAGCCCTTGGTTTCTTCACTATATCCTAACGAATACAAGTGAAGCTTCAGTTATCCAGTTTGCCTCTCTTTTCGTGTGGAATGTGGACATGTGCAACACATCCAAACACGCGAAAATGTTCCACAATGAGGTTTCAACCCACTCCATGCCTCCCGAGGTGTCACCTCCTTCACTCGCTGCAGATGGGCATCGGTTCAACACATAGCGAGTCCACATTATCGCTTCAGGCCAAAAACTCTTAGGCATCTTCTTATCGACCAACAAGCAACGAACCATATTCATCATGGTTTGGTTCTTCCTTTCAGCTACGCTATTTTATTGTGGCGTATATGCAACGATTAATCGCCTTTTGATTCCATTTTGCTTACAAAAATCGGTGAACTCCTTTGAATTAAACTCTCCCCATTATCCGTTCTTAAACACTTCACAGGTAGTTCTTTCTCCTTTTCAACCAACTTCGAAAAGCTTTAAATTGTTGAAATGCCTCACTCTTCTCTACTAACAAGTACACCCATGACTTCTTGCTGTAATCATCAATAAAACATAGCATATACCTCTTCCCCCATTGGACCTTGGTGAGATAGGGCCACAAATATCTACATGAATTAGCTCTAGTGGATGTGATGCTCTCCATATGCTTTTTTAGGAATTATATTCCTACGTTGCTTGCCTACAAAACATTTTGTGCATGTCATACTTGCAACTTGAAAATGGGTGTCGCACCCCAAAACGCCAAGTGGCGGCGTCGTGGCAACTGGTCCCCATGAGCGGGGAGAGATTATTATGTCGGGGGATTATTTATTTTTTTATAACAAAAGGAGTCGCCACCTAGTATTATGGTTACTAGGAAACCTATGACTGGTCTTTCAGAGATTCTAGGGTAAGGGACTGGTTGCGTAAAGGGAAGGTTTTAGCACCCCTAGTACGCCCTACCTAAGGCAAGCTGCTTGATGTTTTTGTTTGTCTTATAATTGCTAAAATATTTACATGTTAAAGATATATCATTTATACCGAATATTTTGGATAGAATTTATCCAAACTCCGAAAAGAAAAAAAGAAAAAAAAAAAAGAAAAAAAATATATATATATATATATAAATCACCGAAAAGTTTTTTTATATTTTTTTGAATATTGGCCAATACCCTTTGGATTTTACAAACATGTTGTAAAATCTCAAAATGCAAGAAATGATTTTTCTTTAGCAAAATCCATGCTAAAACTCATTTTTCTTTAAAACCCAAGATAATATATATTTTTTTTGTAAAAGAAAACAATTTTTAAAATATGCTAGTGTATTGGCCTTATGCAAAAAAAATAAACACATTTTTTATATTTTTTTGGTATATAAAAAAAACGAAAATCTTTTTTTTTTTTTACATTTTTTTATATATTTTTTTATATATTTTTTTATTTATATTATTATTTTATTATATTATTATATTATATATTATTATTTTAATATTTCCGGGTGAGTTGGTGCCACTACCAGATTTAATCTGAAATCTGTCGACCAGTTGTCTTGGTTGCCAGCCAGTGCTTAAGGAGTCCGGCCGTGGCCCAGACGTCATCGAGTCCGGGCCGTGGCCCGATGAATGATCAGTGCCGGCCGTGGCCCGGTACGAATGACTAGTCCGGGCCGTGGCCCGATCCGACTCGACTCGACCGACCGGTTACCCTCAACGATGAATCAGGCGAGTTTTTTCAGATTTTTCGAAGACGATGTACAGTGCCCAATTGTATGCAGATTTTTCAAGTATGAAGAAAAGGGAAATGGTTGATACCTGGATGTAGAGGACGTCGAGGGGAATCTTCTGGTCGTGGTGGTTTCGAAATGGTCACTTTGTGCTCGCTGGAAAGAGAGCTGGAAGTCACGAGTTGGAAGTGTCTGTGTGGGGCTGTTGCTCGGTTTTCTTCGCCGGCGATGGGGGCTGAGCTGCTGAGGGTCTTGGGGAGTTAATGGCGTTGAAAGGTGGTGATTTTAGGTTGTCCGGGGTGATGGTTTAAACAAAACCGAAATGTAGAGAGAGAGGAGGAAGCTTCGGTTTTTTATTAGAGAGAGAGAGGGAGACCGAGGCTGAGCAGAGGGAGGAGTTTTGTTTCGATGCCTGAGGGAGAGATGATGATCGAGAGGGGGAGGGAGACCAACCAGAGAGAGACAGAGGCAAAGGGAGAAAGAAGAGAACCAGGGGTCGAGCGAGAAGGCTTGATCGTGGTCCTCTGGTGGTCTCTGTTTTTGAAACCGAAAGGGAGCTTCTCGAGCCAGAGGGAGAGTGTGCCGAGAGGGAGATGACCAAAAGAGAAGAAAAAAAATGCCCCTGGAATCGATCTCAAAAAAAAACCAAAAAAACTCGAATTTCCAACAAATTTTCGTCTCTCTTTCCCCCCCTTTTCATTTCTGTTTCTCCTTTCTTTATATGGCGACCAGTTCTCAAAACAAGACCGGGGTGTCTGGCTCAAAGTATTTTCGAAACATGGAGTTTTTTGGGTGGCTCAATGTGCATGTTTTGTCCATAAACTAGGGGATTTCGGGTGGCTTAATTTATTTGTCTCTCAATTTCAAATGGTGGTGGGGAATTTTGTCTTCAAAGTGGGGTGTTTTGAGTGGCTCAAGTTTTGTTGTTTTTGGGTATAAAATACAGTTTGGTCCTTCAATTAGTTACTCTCTTAATTGCATCCTCCATTGAATTTAAATTTATGATCGTGTGCAATTATATCCTTGTGAAAAATTCAACGTTAATTTTATTTTGTGCACATTTGGTCCTTGATTTTTATCTGTGCAATATAATTCCCCACTCGACCGTAAAACTCCTATTTTTTCAATTAGGTCCCCGATTTCGCTTAATTGGCTTGAAAAAATTCAAATCGACCAACGAAAATTCAAATATCAACACTTGAGCCCAAATTAAATTTAAGCACTTGATTTCTTCTTGACTAAACCTTTAATAAAATTAATTTTGACCCATTTAAAGTATAATTAAGCCGTCAAGCTTAATTAAACCCTTCAACTGCACCTAAATTAATCCCTGAATATAATTACGCTTTTATATTAACCAACGACTGTATCAAATCGGTCCATAAAAATATAATTATATTTTGTGACTTAATTTATACGCGAATTTATCTCATAATAAATTACTTTAGCTTTGGATCCGTATTTTTTCATTTCAGGCACAAAAGGGTACAATCAATCTTTCAAAAATGTTCCAAATTTTAACTTGATTTTTTTTTCACCGACACCATCCCCCATCTTATTTTATTTTTTTGTTATTTTCTAATAGTTTTGGGGCATGACCCAAAATTGGGTTACAACAATGGGGAAGTCCACGGACCATTCCCTTTTGTTGCAATAGTTGCAATCCCTTAACACTTAGATGGCCAAACCTCTTGTGTCACGCAGTCGAGGTAAGTTTAGGGAGTCTACTTGCAAACACCTGGGAGCATTTAAAGCTCTCGTGTTTCAACCAGCAGAATAAACATTTTGTTGGCACTCATCATAGTTTCAATTATCGATCCTCTTTCAAGGTGATAAATTTTGCAGATTCCTCCTTTAAACAATATCGCCAAACCATTCTCTTGAAGTTGCCCAACACTCAACAAATTATTAGTGAGTTCAAGGACATAATATACTTCATTTAAAACATGATTCACTTCATTTATAACCGGAATCACATTTCCTTTTCCCATTACCCTCATTCGGTTGTTATTTCCCAACTTGATAGAATGCAGAAATTGTTGTCTAAGTTGGTAAACATACCTTGTTCCCCACACATATGATTTGAGCAACCTGAGTCTAGAAACCAAGCATCATTTCGGTTTTTCCTCTGCAACTCGAGCATGTATCATTAGCGATCTCTCCTCTTCGGATTCAATTCGTGTACCTTGAACCTTTGTTCTCCTCATCGATTCTTCTCTCGCACATTAACATGTCTCATTATCAGCTCATCCTCTTCTTGGTTCGAATATGTGTAACATGGGTCTTTATTCCCCAAATCAATATGTGCCATCAACAACATTTAGTCCAGTTGATTCACTTCGCATAATTAACTTCTCTATTCAAACTTGGACATTCATATTGGAAATGTCCAAGTCTGTGGCATCTAAAGCATTCTATTGTGGCTTTATTGTACACTTGAGATCCTCTCCCACGGCCTCTTCCCCGAAGTTGCTCCTCCTCGATTTCTATTCCCAAATCGATCATCATAAATTCTTAATGCTTGATCATCACCACTTTTGTGTCTTTGAAATTTTTGTTCATGCATGAGCAAGTGAACTTTGCGACTCATCTACTGAAAGCTTGTTGATGTCGTTTGACTCCTCAATCGAGTAGACGATGTAATTGAAGTTTTCGGTTAGAGTACGTAGTATCTTTTCAACAATCTTCCCATTTGTCATGTATTCTCCAAGATTCCTCATATCATTCGCCACCAAGCAATACTCGAGAAGTAATCAGCCATCGCCTCTCTAGGTTTCATCTATAATACTTCAAAGTTTCTTCTAAGGATTTGAAGTTGTGCATGTTGAACCCGAGCATTCCCTTGATACTTGATTCTCATAGACTCCCAAATTTTCTTCGCAGTATCTTTACGGGCAATTGTTTCTAGAATTGACTTATCAATTGATCGGAACAAGTAATTCTTGGTCTTCAAATCCCTCAATTTCATCTCCTCCAAGGCTTTCTTCAGTGCTGCAGTCAAAGTTTCTCCGATGTTGTTTCCACCCAACCTGTCTCAATGACGCTCCAATATTCCTTTGATCATAGCAGATTTTCCATGAGCATGCACCAATGCTCGTAATCTCCATCAAACTTTGGAATACACGGTTGTGCATAGTTGTTTGAGTCTGTTGCCATCTCTCCTCACTCGGTGTTTTGGGTTTTTGGTGTTTATGAAGGCTCGATACCAATTTGTTAAATGCACGGATGAAAAACTCTCAATAGATGAAGGTCGGGTATTTAAGACGCAAGATATTAACAATGAATAGTTCAATCTTCATTAGGCTCTTGCTCCGGCTTATATAGAAATGCACCGAGTAGAGTAAAACAAGGGAAATGGGAAAGCTTGACATGCTACACGCATGTGAGTCGAAATATGAAATAACAGAAAACAAATTGTAACAAATTACTAACGATTGCTTAATGAAATAGATCGTGACTAATCGAAATACCCTTACAATGTGATGCCACAATATGATGAAAAACTTGCAAGAAAGCCTGTTGATGTATTACTTCGTCCAACTCTCAAGCGTAAGATTTAGATAAACCTAAAATCATACTTCCCGTTCTTACTTAAACATAACAAACCGTGAAAATCATTTATAAACTCCAACATTTCGTGAGGACAACTCTAAACCGCTAATCCAAGAATTGCTTAGTGATGATATAATTACCATCTCGACAAAAGTTTTTGGAGACTGGTGAGAATTAGTCGAGCTTATAACATCCGTGTGGAAGCAATTTCATAAGACCACTGGGAATGGTAAGATCACTCATAATCTTTGGTGGGACAATTGGCATCCCATGGAACTTCAGTGAAATCACATATATGGTGAGATGATAATTTGGAGCACAAGATTGCCTTCACAAGCTAGAATTTCGATATGCTATGCAAGTTACGCGAAATGAATACAATTTGTTAACTAGGTGACTACAAGTTTAAAACTCATCATTTCTATTACATTTGATAAGATTAAATATACCACATCAATGAATCACCCTATTATTTGATGAAAAACAATATTTACCATCAATAATTATATTTGGAGGCATCAATTCATGAAATTGAAAAGAAAGTGAAAGCATTACCATGGGATGGCACAGAACCGAGTGAAGTTTCCTGCTTTCGGTTTGTTTTTAAGTATTTTTAATTAGTTTAAAAATATATTAAAATAATATTTTAGTAATCTTGAAGGAAGACTACCAACGAAACAATTTGAAATTTGTGATTTTGTCTACGTTTCAAGCCTATAAAATGTCGGTGAGGCATTAGGATCGTGAGGGAAGTGTAGCCCAATACATCTTAATTAGAGTCCTTTAAAATAAAGAAAAAAGGATCATGTATAATACTCACATGAACAACGAAAAGATACCTAGACTATAGTCTAGCGAATTAAACACTTTATTTAATATTATAGCATGTAACTAAATAGGAAATATTGTAATCTCATTCCTATGTGGTAATCTCCACCATTACTATTGTATGTTGCCCTACACATATATATAGAAAGGAGTGGCTAACTATTAAGTTAAGCCTCCTAATTACTTCTCAATTTGGTATCAGAGCACAAATAAATTAAAACACCTCTCAGCCGGCAGCCACTTCTTCTCCTCTCTGAAATGGATCTTTCTCTGCCAGCAGCCACCTCCTCCCCTGCAGCAGCACCGGTTGTGCCACCGGTTGTGCCTTCCCGCACTCCTGCCGCAGGTCAATTCTCTTCTTCAGCATCAGTTATGCCACAAAATACAGATGTTGGCCATGCTCTTCTCAACCCCAATAATGCTCCTCTGTTGCCAGTCTCTTCTACTCCTGCCGTGGCAATTGTGTCCCTCTCCCACACTCATCAAGTCATCTCTTTAAAGTTGACAAACACCAATTATTTGTATTGGCGAATGCAGATGAAACCTTACCTCTTAGGCCAAGGAGTTTTCGGCTTTGTTGATGGTTCAAACTCCTACCCCTCTTCACACACCATTGCTACCGATGGTCTCTCTCTTCAGGTATCTCAATCCTTTCTCCATTGGAAACAACAAGATCAACTCATTCTAAGTGCATTGCTCTCTTCGCTGTCCATGGAGGTTCTTCATCTTGTTGTTGATTGTACAACCTCATGTGTTGTATGGCACACACTTGAGCAAGCTCTAGCTTCTACATCCAATTCCCGTATTATGCAACTTCATGGTTCTCTTCAAGACCTTAGACAAAGTGATGATTCGGTAACTCAATTTCTGCAAAAAGCTAAGACTTTATTTGATGAGCTAGTAGCTGCTGGCAGACCTATTTCGCTAACCGATTTCAATCTATATGTGTTTCGTGGACTTCGCGGAGAATTTAAGGACTTAGTGACAAGTCTGATTACAAGGGCAGATCCTCTACCATATGTAGATTTGCTTAGTCATTTGCTAACTCATGAATTTGTGCATAAAACTTCTCACTTGTCTATGGGACCTGCTGCCAGTCATGCACCATTGCTGCCCACGCCACATTCAGCACTACTCTCTCACCGTCAGCCTTCTGCCCAGTTTAAACACCACAGAGGGTGTTCTTATGGCAGCTGGCGAAATCAATCAAGAGGCTCTCGGTTTTCTGGCTCAAGGAACACGGGAAATTGGCAACATGGGAACTCTTATAACACGGGAAGCAATGAAAATAGAAGCAACACCTGGCAGCCTCATTGGCAGCGAAACAGGGGACCAAATTCAGCAAATTCCCGTTGCCAACTGTGTAACATGTTCGGGCACACTACTCCCCAGTGTTCTCAACTTCAGCAACGTGGACATGACCATCAGAATAGTGCCAATCTGGCACTACAGAATTCAGCAAGTACTGCTAACTGGATCCCGGACACTGGCGCGAATCAACATGTGACACCGGACCTTGCAACTCTAACCGATTCTGCCCCTTATCTTGGTAACGATTTCTTGCATGTTGGTGACGGTAAGGCCCTTGTCATATCCCATGTTGGACGTTCTATTTTACATTCCCCAAAACACTTGTTTACATTAACTAATGTTCTTCGCGTACCTCACATTACAAAACTGTTGTTATCTGTTCAGAAATTATGTCGTGATAATCATGTTTATTTTGAATTTCACGATTCTGTGTTTTATGTGAAGGATCTCGTCACCAAGGAAGTTCTTCTTTCCGGTCGGAGTCATGATGGTCTTTATGTCCTCTCGGAGTCTTCAGCTACGTCAATTCCTCAAGCATATTTGTCTCCTTGCATTTCCGCGACTGCCGACTTGTGGCATCGTCGTTTAGGTCATCCAACTCCTTGCATTTTGAATTTATTAGTTTCCAAAAATAAAATTGTTTGTACGTCTAGACGATCATTTTCTCAATGTCAAGCATGTCCTTTAGGAAAATCGTCCCGTTTGTCATTACGATCGACAGGTCACAAAACATCAAATCCACTTGATTTAATTTTTAGTGATGTTTGGGGACCTGCTCCCATGCTTTCTTCTGATGGTTTTTGTTATTTTGTTATATTTGTTGATGCGCACACTAAATATATCTGGTATTATCCCCTTGTTGCGAAATCTGATGTATTCTCTACGTTTCAACGTTTTCAAACTCTTGTTGAGCGTCAGTTTTCTCGTAAAATTAAATCTGTTCAAACTGATTGGGGTGGTGAATATCGCAAATTAAATAAATTTTTTGAAACCATTGGTATTCACCATCGCCTAATTTGCCCTCATACTCATGAACAAAATGGCACAGTTGAACGTCGTCATAGGCATATTGTCGAAACTGGTCTCACCCTTCTAGGCCAGTGTCATGCTCCATTGCGCTATTGGAATTATGCTATGGAATCATCAGTTTATCTTATTAATCGCATGCCTACTCTTGTCCTTCAAAATAAATCTCCTTATGCATGCTTGCTTGATCGCACTCCTGATTATAATTTTCTCCGTATTTTTGGGTGTCTTTGTTTCCCATTTTTACGTCCATATCATGCTCATAAATTAGATTTCCGGTCTTCTCCATGTGTGTTCTTAGGCTATAGCTCGTCTCATCTTGGATATCGCTGTCTTGATTTAGAGTCTGATCGTATCTATATATCCCGTCATGTCCGTTTTCATGAAAGTGTCTTCCCTTTTAGGAAATCTGAACAGGTAACAACTGCCCCGATACCATCCACTACACCCACCTACCTTCCATCATTGCAACCTCCTTCATACTTGCCTACCCATACCCAGACCACTAGACATACCAACCCACCTTTGCCCGTTGTTTCATCTGACCCTGCTTCACCACCTCGCATTGCCATACTATCACCACATGCTTGTCGTTCCACTGATTTTTGTGCAGGAACAGGTTCAGATGTGCAGGTTTCCGGAGCCACACACTCTCGGTCCGAAACTGACCCAACAACAAGTTCACCACCACCTGCGGTGCAGCCGAGCTCCTCCCCGAGTTCACCTCCTGGTCTAAAGCTTTGTGTTGATCTCTCCTCTTATCCTCTTCAGCACACTCCAGGTACAGGTGTTGCTACTCCTTGTCCCGCTGTTTCCAAACACCCCATGGTCCTTCGTCCGAGACAGCCGAAGACAGCTTTGATCACCACGGCAGCCTCCCCTTCTGCCTCCTTTCGTCGGGTAGATACTCCTCCCTCACATGAGCCACTTGTTTTTAATGATGCAAACAGATATGAGGCTTGGTATAATGCAATGTGTGAGGAAATTCAAGCGCTCCGCACAAACAGCACATGGACTTTGGTGCCGTTTGTTTAATTAAACACTTTAAACACTTTATTTAATTTGCATCACTTCATTAAGATTATACAAACTCATGAGATTAAACCGCAGAAATCAAACCCTAATGATGCAAATACAAGGTTATCGACATGTAATGAGAACTTCATAGTTTATTTTTCTTACATAATATATTCTCATATCAAACTATCATGTTAAGAAAGATTCTAGTAGCTGCCGATCGAAACTTATAATCCAAAGTGTTCCGTCTTCATGGGATTTCACAAATCCGCTTGTAAGCATTACTGTGACCCGGGAGGTGGCTTCCTTCCCGAGGTGGCTTTGGCTTCATGGGGCCACGAGGAGGCTTCCTGGGGTCATGTGGTGGCTCGATGGGACCACGAGGAGGCTTCCTGGGGTCGTGTGGTGGCTCAATGGGGCCACGTGGTAGCTTGACGGGGTCATGCGGTGGCTTCACGGGGTCACGAGGTGGCTTGGAAATGTCATCAAGTGTTCTGTCTGGACCTGCAAGATTTACTTCGACATGTGTTAACGTGCTATGAAATTTATCACAAACTCATGGTAAACTAAGTACACTCACATATTTATTGTACATGCTTATCTCAAAAATCACACGATCAGACGAAACGAAAGGAGATAGAAAAGGTGGGCTCACCTTGATGGGATAATTCTCGAGCAGTGCTAGTGGATAAGGAAGAGAAGACAGTGGTAGCTAAGAGTACGCAAATGATAAGAAAGGCCTTCATGTTGGAAATATTAATGTGTTTAGAATGGTTGTTACCTCTTCTCGAGAGGACTCTTATTTATAGCCACCAATACATTACTGTCCCTCAAAATTAACAGTTTTATGGAGATAATATCTGTGGGTATTTAAATTTAATATTCGTCAGTAAATATCCTACCAATATCATCGCCGGTAAGGTAAAACTCTCGTCGGTAATTTTTGTTCTGTTAGTGATTCTAGCGGTATTGAAGATACTGATGGCTCTGCCGATGCATGCAAAAATAATTATTTGCTTAGTCTCTTTTATATACCCATTGATATATTAAATATATCATCAACAGAAAATCTTTTAATATTTCCATCAGCGGTCATATCTGTCATGGAGATTGACCTATCTCAATTAGCCGCGGCCCTGCAGTTCCCCACCAGGAGAGGCCCCCTTGTCTGCTCTCTTTTGGAACATGAAGTGATTTTTGCTTGTAGCACCACGGCAGCGTTTAATTATTTATATATATTATTTGTTTTTATGGTGTTTTTTCCTTCTCAGAGGAGGTTTGGGTCTATTTCTTGAAGAAAAATTGTTTGAGGACGATGACTGGCAGTTGGAAGGTTGCGGGTTTTCTTTTTTCATCAACTCAGAAAGGTTTGTGGAGTTTATTTTAGAGTTCAAGTTTTCAGAGGAACATATTACATATAATATAAATTATCTATATCAAGTAAGCATGATTTAAAAATTTAAGTTATTAGGTAAAATCTGATATTTAAGTTGTTTTTAATACATTCCTTCAAATGAAATTCATTTGAGTTTGAAACTTGCACATAAACTCACATCATTTTGTGTTTAATCTTATCAAATAGAATAAGAGTGTTGAGATATGAATTTATGATTGTTGGGTCAACGAGTTTTGATAACATGTCGAGGAATTATCTCAGCTTAAACTATTAGATAAAACCACAAGATATTTTTTATATTATTCTGTAACAATATATTAATTTTATTTAATAATTTAATTTTTTATTAAGATAATATTTTAAAATAATATAAAAGCTTTATTAACTAAGTAATTACAAGTTTAAAACTCATCATTTCTCTTATATTTGATAAAACTAAATATACCACATCAATGAATCACCCTATTACGTGATGAAAAAGCAATATTTACCATCAATAATTATCTATGGATCCATCAATTTATAGAAATTCGAAAGAAAGTTAAAGCATAATCATGGAATGACACAGAGCTGTAACGAAGTTTTTCTAGTTTTTAGCTTGGTTTTAGTATTTTAAATTTAAAAATATATTCAAATAATATATTTTAAAAAATTATTTTAACACCAATAAATTAAAATAATCTAAAAATATAAAAATATAATTTAAAATAAAAATAAATTATTTTCAAAAATGTGTTTAAGAACATTTCCTCACACATTACCAGACAAACCTTCCTTCAATCGTATAGGAACACTCCGAACAAACGTTTGAAATTTGTGATTTTATGGATAGGTCCTCGTTCAAAGCCTATAAAATGTTGGTGACGTGTTAGGATTGTGAGAGAAGTGTAGCCCAATACATCTTCATTACAGTCCCTTGAAAAAAAAGGTCATGTATAATTGTTTTTTTTAATTTGATATTTATAAATGTCATACTTTATGGATAAGATAAATAAAATCTTAGCTATTTCAAACTCTTACTGAAAGACTTACCGAGACTCGAACATGGGTCCTGCACTGGTAGACCCCAAGCGCTTGCCAGTGAGTCATTTCCTCATGGACTGATTCATGTATAACACTCACATGAACTACAGAAAAGCTGATTAAAAACTTTATTTATTTTGCACCAACTTCATTAAGATAATACAAACTCATGAGATCAAAACCGACAGAGATTAAAACCTCATGATTTTAAACACAAGGTTGTCGACATGTAATGACAACTTCATAGTTTATTTTTCTTACATAATATATATTCTCATATCAAACTATCTAGTTAATAAAGATACTAGTAGCTGCCGATCGACACTTCTAATCCAAAGTGTTCCGTCTTCATGGGATTTCACAGATCCGCTTGTAAGCATTACTGTGATCCGGGAGGTGGCTTCCATCCAGGAGGTGGATAGGAACCACGAGGTGGATTGGGGACCAGGAGATGGATAGGGAAAACGTGGTGGCGGATTGAATTGGTCACTTGGTGGCTTGATGGGGTCGCGCGGTGGCTTGGAAGTGTCAAGTGTTTTGTATGGACCTGCAAGATTTACTTGGACATGTATTAACATGCTATGAGATTTATCACAAACTCATAGTAAATATAAGGTGCCGTAATGAAAATATTGTTGACAGTAGAGAACAAAATATGGAGGACAAACACATAAATGAAAGCAGGCGTAGATGCAGTGCTACATAAACATATGATTTGTACATGCAAAATCATAAGATCAATGGAAACGAAAGCAGATAGAAAAGGTGTGTTCACCTTCATGGGATAATTCTCGAGCAGTGCTGGTGGATAAGGAAGAGAGGACGGTGGTAGCTAAGAGTATGCATATGATTAGAAAGGCCTTCATGTTGGAAATATTAATGTGTTTAGAATGGTTATTACCTCTTCTCGAGCTCTCTTATTTATAGCCACCAATATATTATTCGCCCTCTATAATCAGAATTAAGAATTTTACAGTCAGCAATACTTGTTGTTATTAGAATATATATTTATTAGACGAGTGAATTGCTGTTGTGCTGTATTTTTATTTAGGTAGAAAATAGATTGATTTTATACGTGTTATAATTTATTATTTTAATATTTAATTAGTAAAATTGTAATTGATATAATATGTTAGAAACATGTTTTTTTCCCGCTTAAAAGTGACTGAATATTGTTACTGTTAAAATTGCTTTAATAATTATTTAATCAGTAGGTTATACAATTGATATCGAAGAAATTATATTAAAATGAGTCATGTGCTCTGTGTAACCTACTAATTGATTCTTGCATATATCTTATTTGTTTCATGAATTCTTTCATTAGAAAATAGTAAAATTACAATTGTTGAATTTTAGTATAGATGAATGATTTGTTTTTATGCAGCAAATAATTTGATTAATAATTTTGTTTCAACTATTTTAGTAATAATTTACTTGGTAGATAGCAAAATTGCAATTGATCAAATTGACTAAAGATATATTATTTGTTACCTGCAACATATTAATTGTTTGTTAGACAAGTTTTAACTATTTGTAGAATAATTTATTTAACAAATAACTAAAATATAATTGCTAAAATGTATCAAAGATTATATTTTCAAATTTTTATTCATAGTATTATATTAAAAAAAATTAGAACACTCAGATTAAATTAATGTGAGATTTTTAATGAAAAGCTAGTTGAATTTTTTTATATATATTTTAAGATGTAATATGAAACAAATATCACAATATATAATTGGCCTCTCCTATTTTTGTAAGGAAAAAGTTCCAAAACTAATATATAAAAAAATTTAAGACCGTTAACAAATTGTTACATGTTAAAACATTTATCACCGACTATGGCAAAATGAAGGGCAATTTTATATTTTTATTAATATAGATAATTTGACACAATTTTTCTACATATCTTGTCTATGTGTGGTTCCATATATTTTTTTCGTGATATGAGATCTGAAATATCAAACATAAAAAAAGACGCAGAAGTTATTTTTTACAAAAATAAATTGACCAATGAATTTTTATCACAATTATTATAGTTTTCATTATAAATATTATTATATATAATTAATATTCTAATTATTATCGATCATACTATTATTGACACCGTAATTATTGTTTCAAAAATCAAATTAAAATATTCTGTCTCATCATAGCAGTTCTATCTTAATTATCATATTCACCTGGAAACTCCATATCATCTTTCCTTATGACGGATGCATATATATCAGTGCACGTGTCGTGTTGCATGTTAGATAGAAGAAAAGTCTTGCACCTTGCTAGGGTTTTTTTTCCTTATCGTCGTGACTGAAAGTTACTTGGGCATGGAACAGTCAAGCGAGCAAGCTTTACTCTTGAGATTCATGGATGTCATTAAGCAGATCTATCGGGAATTCGTTTAGAAAGTAATTTTTATTTTTATTTTATATTAAAAATTATATTTTAAATAAATTATTCCGCTATATCAAAAATGAATTTTAAAAATAAAAATATATTTTTGAATTAAAAATACTTTCACAAATAACTTTAAACACAGTTTCCAACAGTAACTTCAATCAGGCCCCGGAATGAATTGACGGGTAGGATGGAGCTTTCAAGTCAAGAATCTTTGTTCACCGTTGATAATTGACGACCTTATACTCACATGGCCATGATACACCGCCCCTGCTTTATTCAGATAGGTGTCCTTCTCAATTTTCTCACCAAATTCAAACCACGAGTTTTCTCAAATCACCTTCATGAAATTAAAATTAAAAGACTATATCATATCCTGTTTTAAAAATATTTTCGGAAACAAATATTTTTTTAATTTTAAATTAAAACTTTTGAATGTTTTTAGATCATTTAATGTGATAATATCAAAAACAATTATAAATAAAAAATATAATTTTGATATATTCCTGAACAAAAATATTTTTAAAAATAACATAAACTACACTCTCAAAATAATCAATTACCTTTCCAAGTATAGTTGCTCTAAAAGCACATTCATGAAATTAAAGGTGTATGACGATGTATTTTAAAAGTATTTTTTTAAAATATTTTTATTTTAAATTTAATTTTTAGATATTTTTATATCATTAGATATACTGATATCAATTTTTTTAAATAAAAAATTATTTTAATATATTTTTACAAAAAAAATCAAAAATAGATTTTAAGTAGAATCCGAGAAAATCAATTACCTTTCAATTGACGTAAGTGAGGTAATTATTGTCATCCTATATAGGAAAAAACATGTATATAATTGATCCAATGACAAAATCAATTACCTTTCAATGTACTGATGCATGAACAAGAAGAGCAAGGACAAATGTATTGGGTGGTTACAAGTCCTCTCAATGTCGTGCTTCGTGTAGTGCCACTTTTTATTATTTTCACTGTTTTTAAGTTTTTTTAATAATTATATTTTAATTTTTATTAGTGATCATTTTAAAATTAATATTCAACCTAGGTTTTTTGAGAGAGTTATGGTCTCACCAAATTTAATTAATATTATAATTACTCTCATTGCTCTAAAATAATTTTAATATAATAACATGAGTAATAAGTCTTATAAAATAAGAAATTATAGAATATTTTTATCTAACAATAATTATGGCCTCACCAATTTCTTTTAATTTCATTGTTGTTAAGGTTTTTTAAAATATTTAAGGTTTCTCTTTGTTGTTTTTACATTTTTTATCTTTGAAGTCAATTTTTTTTTAAATCTACCTATTTATTTTTGTTTTGTCATTTTTTAGGTTTTTAGATTAATTATATATTTTAATATTTATTTAATATTAGCACCTGAATATATATATATATATACACATAAAAATGACCTATGATTTTTAGAAAACAAAAAATAATATAAGTGTTCCTAAATACTTTAAATACAATAATATGATGAATAAATTTTATAAAAATCACCGTTTAATTCAATTTTTGTCCTATTTTGTTTAAACTATTTCTTAGAAAAATTTGATTGTTGGATTTTTTTTATTGTTTTTGTAGAAAACAAAATTGTTTAATATTTGATAGCACTATTGAATCTTTGCAGGTGGTTAATTAATAGAAGTTTAATTGTGTTCCTTACGTCCTTTATTACATCATATGGAGTCACTAATTTGAAACTGTTTGGGATAATTCGATTGAGATTGTTTTTCGCTCGTAAATATATTAAAATATTATATATTATTATTTTTAAAGTTATTTTTGACATCAACACGTTAAAATAATTTAAAAACACAAAAAATATTTTAAAATAAAAATAAAAATAATTTTTTTCAAAAACAATTTTCAAATGCATTCCCAAATATCTCCTAAAATTAAGCTAGGATATCGATTGGATTGAAACTGGTTAATAACTAAATGGTGTTATTTCAGGTATTATATTCAATTACCTAAATATTTTATAGAAAATAGAAGTAATTTTTTATTTTAGTCCCTTGTAAATACTATTTCTCTTCAAGTCAAAATTTGACAGCCTTCTCCCCTTCTTCAACCAAAAAGAGTTGAAAGATGAGGAAATAAAGATCAAAACCATAATTGAATTTTGTAAAATTCAAGAGATTGATCATGTAATGGCTAAATAAGATAAAGACTATTATGAACTTTTGAAAGAGTTTTTCAATCTGCCATTTATATGATTCATCTTTTTACTTGATTTTCTTTCTTTCAATTCAAAATTTTCTTCTAGAAAAATGCAATTAGGGGTTAATTTGGGATCAAAAGGGCTCGATCACACAAAATATAATTTTAAATATCAAATAGAAGATTACAAGAAAACATTGCTCCAATCCATGATGTATGTGGATAGGTGCATAATAACTCCAAAAATTGATTTTTTTCTCTTAGTATATTGTGTAATAATTGATATGTAATATGTTTTGGGTCTAATTAAAATTGTTTTTAAAATAAAAAATAAGCCTCGACTATAGAAAATTATCTAATGGTAATGTTAAATTTGACTCAACGTGTCAATCTTGAAATCTTTCAACTGACTATTTGTTTAACTTGAGTTTCAAATTAAATCATATGAGAATTATCTTAATATAACCCGGTTAACTTGACAGATCTACAAATAACTCAGATAATTAGTAGAAATTTGATTTAATTCTAAAAATAAATTTCAAGATGCCCTTTTTTTTTGTTCATATATTTTACTCATGAAACCTATAATTTGAGTCATGGATTCCACTAGGATTAACCCATCAAATTATTTTTATTTAATTATATGATATAAAAATATATTCTAGTGAAATTAAGCATCAACTCAATATTAAGATGTATGTTTTAGACTGTAATAACCTTATATAAAATAAATCAAAATAAATAATGAAATATAACTTTCAATCAATTTAATATTGGAAGAAGAAGCTAAAAATATAAGTAACAAAAAATTATCATTGGTTAACTTGTTAAACTCACAACTTAGGTTATAGACTTCATTGGATTTAATAATTTTGTGTTTTCTAAACTATGATATAGCTAATGACATAGAAATGAAAGAAAATTGTCAAATTATATAAATAAAAGATAATAAAAATTAAACATGGTTGAACTGAAACCCTATCACTGGATTTACCATTCAAGTTCATCTCAAATTCTAGATCTATACTCAGACTTTGATGCAATTGGATTCAACATAATTAATTTGAAGTCAATACAAATTATGAACAAATTAAACATACAAAGATGACATGGTACACGCACAAACCCCAGAATAAATAAATAAATAAATAAATAAATTCTAGATCTCTACCATCATCATTGATCAAAGATACCCGGATCAATTATGTGTATTCTTAAATCTTTTATAAAATTCCATAAAAGAGAAATTCACATCAATTCACCCAATCACACAATTATATTTGAATGAATCTATTTAAAATCTCAAAAACATCATGAATTTTCAAAGACCACTATAACCAAGAACAACACCATCATCACGTCAGATTAATGTTGAATGGGTTCTAATCGAGAGAGAGATTAATACTGCTTTTGTTTAAATTTTCATGGAAGTT
>CM063606.1:6098531-6152070 GCA_032356905.1 Salix exigua
TGTTGACATATAATGTCATACCTTATATGTTTTATATATTTTGATGATCACAATAAAAAGAAAATGGGCTAATAATATGCTTGGATGAGATTAAGCTATAAACAGGTTTTATTCAAAGAATACATCAACAAGCATAATGGAGTTCAAGAAGAAATCACTCCAAGAAGTCCAAGATGCAAGCAAGTGAAGACTTAGAATAAGTGTTCATTTTAGTGCTTTGTGTAAATCTCAATTTCTATCTTGATAGCACAAATTAAAATGAACTCACACACTTCACAGTGCATGCATTAAGGATTTGATGAGTAAAAGGTTTAAGTCATAATCAATCGGTTCAAGAAATTCGAAAAGATAATTTGTCAAAATAGATTTCGCATGAACCGGTCGACCAGCTTGAGATATCCGTTGTGAACCGGTCGACCGCTTGGAAGACAAATTATTTTATCCGTTGTGAACCGGTCGACCGCTTGGTTTTGTCCGTTGTGAACCGGTCGACCGCTTGATATGGCAGTTGCACTAAAACGGCTAGAAACGGCTAGTTTCTTTTAGAAACTTATAAATAGGCCTCTTAATTGCAAAACTAATAATACAGAACTTTCATATCTTATATTGAGGCAATTAGAAGTGCATAAACACCTTCATATCATCAATCCTCATTAATACTCATATTTGTGTTTAAATCTTCATATCCTAACACAAAGAGTATTTCTCATTCTCACTACACTTAAACACCTTCAAATATCCTAAGTGCTATTAAGTGAGAGAAAGAGATCATAGATCTTCATTTGTAATATCCACACTATTAAGAGTGTATTGTTGTTTTACTAAAACAACCATTGTGAAACTCTTGAGAGTTGAGTATAAAACTCTTGGTATTGGTGAGGGAACATCACCAAGGAAAAATCTTGAAGAGGGTACATCTTCAAGTGGGAAAAGGAAAATCTTGAAGAGGGGACATCTTCAAGTGGAAAAGGAAAATCTTGAAGAGGGCATATCTTCAAGTGGTGTAAAGTCTTGGTGTGGATTCATCAAGCGAAAATTGTAATCTTGTTACTTGGTTTAGTAAGAGAGTACAATACTCAAGTACGGGTTGGTACTTGAGTCGTGGACGTAGGCTTGCCGAACCACGTTAAAAACCGAGTTAGCAATCTCTTTCCCTTATCTCTTTACTTTAAAGTAATTAATTTAGAATTGCTATATTTATTGTATTTGCACCAATTCCGCCTTTAGGTGCATAGTTGCCTTAATCCGTGAATTTCAACATCAATAACTTCCATGAAAATTTAAACAAAAACAGTATTAATCTCTCTCTCGATTAGAACCCATTCAACATTAATCTGACGTGATGATGGTGTTGTTCTTGGTTATAGTGGTCTTTGAAAATTCATGATGTTTTTGAGATTTTAAATAGATTCATCCAAATATAATTGTGTGATTGGGTGAATTGATGTGAATTTCTCTTTTATGGAATTTTATAAAAGATTTAAGAATACACGTAATTGATCCGGGTATATTTGATCAATGATGATGGTAGAGATCTAGAATTTATTTATTTATTTATTCTGTTGTTTGTGCGTGTACCATGTCATCTTTGTACGTTTAATTTGTTCATAATTTGTATTGACTTAAAATTAATTTTGTTGAATCCATTTGCATCAAAGTCTGAGTATAGATTTAGGATCTGAGATCAACACGAATGTAAATCCAGTGATAGGGCTTCAGTTCAACCATTTTTAATTTTTATTATCTTTTATTTATTTAATCTGACAATTTTCTTTCATTTCTATGTCATTAGTTATATCATAGTTTAGAAAACACAAAATTATTAAATCCAATGATGTTTATAACCCGAGTCGTGAGTTTTACAAGTTAATTAATGTTAATTTTTGTACTTATATTTTTAGCTTCCTCCATTATTAAATTGATTAAAAGTTAATTTTTATTGTTTATTGTTTATTTATTTTATATAAGGTTATTACGGTGTAAAATAAATATCTTAATATTGAGTTGATGCTTAGTTTCACTAGAATGTATTTTTATATCATATAATTAAATAAAAATAATCTGATGGGTTAATCCTAGTGGAATCTATGACTCAAATTATAGGTTTCATGAGTAAAATATTTGAACAAAAACAGATATCTTGAAATTTTTTTAAAGTTAAAACAAATTTCTACTAGTTATCTGAGTTATTTGTAAATTTATCAAGTCAACCGGGTTATATTAAGATAATTCTCATATGATTTAATTTGAAATTCAAGTTAAACAAATAGTCAGGTTAAAAGATTTCAAGATTGACACGTTGAGTCAAATTTAACATTACCATGCATTAGATAATTTTCTATAGTCGAGAGTTATTTTTTATTTTAAAAACAATTTTAATTAGACCCAGAACATATTACATATCAATTATTACACAATATACTAAGAGAAAAATCAATTTTTGGAGTTAGTATGCACCTATTCACAATACATCATGGATTGGAGCAATGTTTTCTTGTAATCTTCAATTTGATATTTAAAATTATATTTTGTGTGATTGAGCCCTTTTGATCCCAAATTAACCCCTAATTGCATTTTTCTAGAAGAAAATTTTGAATTGAAAGAAAGAAAATCGAAGTAAAAAGATGAATCATATAAATGGCAGATTGAAAAACTCTTTCAAAAGTTCATAATAGTCTTTATCTTATTTAGCCATTACATGATCAATCTCTTGAATTTTACAAAATTCAATTATGGTTTTGATCTTTATTTCCTCATCTTTCAACTCTTTTTGGTTGAAGAAGGGGAGAAGGCTGTCAAATTTTGACTTGAAGAGAAATAGTATTTACAAGGGACTAAAATAAAAAAATTACTTCTCTTTTCTATCAAATATTTAGGTAATTGAATATAATACCTGAAATAACACCATTTAGTTATTTACCGGTTTCAATCCAATGATATCCTAGCTTAATTTTAGGAGATATCCGGGAATGCATTTGAAAATTGTTTTTGAAAAAATAATTATTTTTATTTTTATTTTAAATTATTTTTTAGTGATTTTAGATAATTTTAATATATTGATATCAAAAATAATTTTTTAAAATAATAATAAATAATATTTTAATATATTTCGAACGAAAACAAATCTCAATCGGATGATGTAATAAAGCACTCCAGAACACAATTAAACTTCTATTAATTAACCACCTACAAAGATTCAATAGTGCTATCAAATTAAGATAGATATTTACATTTTGACTTGATTTGTGATTGAACGAAGCACCGACCACGAAGCACGACATTGTTCATCTTTTTAATTTATAGAAACTGGAAGTAATTTTGTGTAATAATTGATATGTAATATGTTTTGGGTCTAATTAAAATTGTTTTTAAAATAAAAATAAACCTCGACTATAGAAAATTATCTAATGGTAATGTTAAATTTGACTCAACATGTCAATCTTGAAATCTTTTAACCTGACTATTTGTTTAACTTGAGTTTCAAATTAAATCATATGAGAATTATCTTAATATAACCCGGTTGACTTGATAAATTTACAAATAACTCAGATTAAAAGATTTAACAGGACTTGTAATATGAGAATTAACAGGACTTGTAACCACCCAATACATTTGTCCTTGCTCTACTTGTTCATGCATCAAGTACATTGAAAGGTAATTGATTTTGTCATTGGATCAATTATATACATGTTTTTCTCTATATAGGTTGACAATAATAAATATAATTTTTCAAATGAACATCAACACAAATTAAAATGTTAATATTTAAAAAAACACTTAACAAAATTGATGAGACCATAATTATTGTTAGAGAAAATTCTAGATTTTTTTATTTTATAAGATTTATTACTCATATTATTATATTAAAATTATTTTAGAGCAATGACAATAATTTCCCCCCCCCAAAAAAAAAAACCTAGGTTATATATATATATATATATATATATATATATATATAATAATAAGACGTTAATATTAAATAAATATTAAAAGATATAATTAGTCTGACATATTTAACAAAAACAAAACTAACAAATAATTTTTGATGTGTTATAATTATTTATTTTAATATTTAATTAATAAAATTGTAATAGATCAAATCTGTTAGAAATGATTTTTGTTTTTCCTCTTCAAAGGAACAATGTAATTGAAATGCAGGGGAATGGTTCGTATATTTTTAATTGTAGATAATTTGAGTAAATTTTCCTACCTATTTTGTCTACAACTTGCATTTTTTCCCAGTGATAACAGATTTGAAATATTAAACATTTTTATTTTTTACAAAAACAATCTAAAATCCAAGAATCAATTTTTTAAGAAATAAGCTTTAACAAAAGAGGACAAAATTAGAATTAATTGGTGATTTTTATAAGATTTATTCATCATATTATTGTATTTAAAATATTTAAGAACACTTATATTATTTTTTGTTTTCTAAAAATCGTGAGGTCATTTTTCTGTCTATATATATATATATATATATATATATATTTTCAGGTGCTAATATTAAATAAATATTGTATAATTAGTCTCACATATTTATAAGAAAAAACCTAAAAAATTACAAAACAAAAATAAATAGGTAGATTTAAAAAAATTGACTTCAAAGATAAAAAATGTAAAAGACAACAAAGAGAAACCTTAAATATTTAAAAACCTTAACAACAATGAAATTAAAAGAAATTGGTGAGGCCATAATTATTGTTAGATAAACATATTCTATAATTTCTTATTTTATAAGATTTATTACTCATATTATTAGATTAAAATTATTTTAGAGCAATGACAGTAATTTTAATATTAATTAAATTTGGTGAGACCATAATTATTGTAATGACCGTAACTCTTCCAAAAAACTAGGTTAAATATTAATTTTAAAATGATCACCCATAATATTTAAAATTTAAAAATTTTAATTTTTTTAATAAAAATGAAAATAATAAAAATGTCAAGTACACGAAGCACGACATTGACAAGACTTGTAACTACCCAATACATTTGTCCTTGCTCTACTTGTTCATGCATCAGTACAATAATTACCTCACTTACGTCAATTGAAAGGTAATTGATTTTCTCGGATTCTAGTTAAATCTATTTTTGAAAATATTTTTTGTTTAAAAATATATTAAAATAATTTTTTTATATTTTAAAAAATTGACATCGATATATCTAATGATCTAAAAATATCTAAAAATTAAATTTAAAATAAAAAATTATTTTAAAAAATACTTTTAAAATACATCGTCATACACTTTTAATTTCATGAAGGTGCTTTTAGAGCAACTATACTTCAAAAGGTAATTGATTTTTTTGGGAGTGCAGTTTAGGTTATTTTTGAAAATATTTTGTGTTCAGAAATGCATCAAGATAATATTTTTTTATTTATAAAAAAATACTTTTGATAGCAGCACATTAAATTATTTAAAAACACTCACAAATTTTAATTTAAAATAAAAAATAATTATTTTTTTTCAAAAATATTTTTAAAATACAATATTAAACAATATTTTAATTTTAATTTTAATTTCATGAAGGTGATTTTAGAGCAACTATACTTTCAATTGTAAAGGTGTTTCACCCTACCACGTCTTGACTTGTGAGTATTGGAGTATAAGGTCGTCGTCAATTATCAACGGTGAACAACGATTCTTGACTTGAAAGCTCCATCCTACTCGTCTATTCATTCCGGGGCCCTGATTGAAGTTACTGTTGAAAACTGTGTTTAAAGTTATTTGTGAAAGTATTTTTCATTCAAAAATATATTAAAATTATATTTTTATTTTTAAAATTCATTTTTGATATCAGCATATTGAAATTATTTAAAATATATTTTTTTAATTTAAAAATAAAAATAAAAATTACTTTCTAAACGAATTCCCGATAGATCTGCTTAATGACGTCCATGAATCTCAAGAGTAAAGCTTGCTCGCTTGACTGTTCCATGCACAAGTAACTTTCAGTCACGACGATAAGGAAAAAAACCCTAGCTAGATGCAAGACTTTTCTTCTATCTAACATGCAACACGACACGTATGCAACCGACATAAGGAAAGATGATATGGAGTTTCCAGATGAATATGATAATTAAGATAGAATTGCTATGATGAGACAGAATATTTTAATTTGATTTTGAGATTTTGAATGCTGCCGAAGTGCTACAAGCAAATATCACTTCATGAACCAAAAGAGAGCAGCCAAGGGGCTCTCCCGGTGGAAGTCGTGGCTAATTGAGATCGGTCAATCTCCATGACAGAAATTTCCATGTATGAAATATAATTATATAAAATGTTACTATTATTAAAAGGCTACTATTATTGATAGAATTATCATCACACTATTACTTATGGAAACATGAACAAAGTTTTTGGTTGGTGATATATTTAATATACCAATGAATATAGGGTAATGTATTGGTGGCTATAAATAAGAGCGCTGGAGAAGAGGTAATAACCATTCTAAACGCATTAATATTTCCAGCATGAAGGCCTTTCTTACCATATGCATACTCGTAGCTACCACCGTCTTCTCTTTCTTATCCACGAGCACTGCTCGAGAGTTATCCCATGAAGGTGAACCCACCTTTTCAATCTGCTTTCGTTTCCATTGATCTTATGATTTTGCATGTACAAATCATATATATGTTCATGTATAGCACTGCATCTACGCCTGCTTTCATTTATGTGCTTGTCCTCCATATTTTGCTTTCTCTACTGTCAACAATATTTTCATTGCGGCACCGTATATATATTTACTATGAGTTTGTGATAAATTTCATAGCATGTTAACACATGTCCAAGTAAATATTGCAGGTCCATACACAACACCTGACACTTCCAAGCCACCTCGTGGCCCGATCCAGCCACCTCTTGTTCCCACCAAGCCACCAGGTGACCCCACCAAGCCACCAGGTGACCCCACCAAGCCACCAAAAGTCCCCATACCACCTCCTGTTCCCACCAAGCCGCCAGGTGACCCCACCAAGCCACCAGGTGACCCCACCAAGCCACAAAAATTACCCTGGCGTCCTCCCTTCGAGCCACCAAAAGTCCCCATACCTCATCCCATCGTGCCATATCCGCCACCTCCCGAGTCACAGTAATGCTTACAAGCGGATTTGTGAAATCCCATGAAAATGGAAAACTTTGGATTAGAAGTGGCGATAGACAGCTACTAGTATCTTTATCTTTAATATGAGAATATTTTATGTAAGAAAAATAATCTATGAAGTTCTCATTACATGTCGACAACCTTGTGTTTGCATCATGAGGTTTTAATGTCTGTGGGTTTCGATCTCATGAGTTTGTATAATCTTAATGAAGTGGGTGCAAAATAAATAAAGTTGTTAATCAGCTTTTCTGTTGTTCATGTGAGTGTAGTACACTTCTCTCAAGATCCCAATACGTCACCGACATTTTAGAGGCTTTCAACGAGGACCTCTCCAAAAAATCACAAATTTCAAACGTTTGTTGGGAGTGTTACTTTACGATTGAACGTAGGTTTGTCTGGTAATGAGTGAGAGAAATGTTTTTAAAAACAATTTATTTTTATTTTAAGTTATATTTTTGTATTTTTAAATTATTTTAATAGATTGATATTAAAATATTATTTGAATTCATTTCTAAGTTAAAAATACATTAAAAACTGGAAACTTCATTACAGTTATGTGTCATTCCATGATTGTGCTTTCACTTTCTTTACAATTTTTATAAATTGATGGATCCAAAGATAATTATTGATGGTAAATATTGTTTTTCATCATATAATAGGGTGATTCATTGGCGTGGTTTATTTAGTTTTATCATATGTAACCGAAATGATGAGTTTTAAACTAGTAATTACTTAGTTAATAATTTTATATTATATTGAAATATTATCTTAATAAAAACTTCAATTATTAAATAAAATTAATATATTGTCGAGAATAATATAAATCATATCTTGTAACCTTACCTAATAATTTAAGTTTTTAGATGAGATTGATTCCTCGACATATTATCGGAATTTGTTGACCTAGTGATCATGAATTCAATTTTAGCACCTGATTCTATTTGATAAAAAATAAGTATAAATTAATGTGAATTTGTGTGTAAGTTTTAAACCTAAATAATTTTCACTCGAGAGAGTGTGTTATAAAAAATATAAATCATATCCCGGATTTTATAGTTAGTTAATATAAATAATTTATATTATATTTAATATATTCCTCTGAAACTTCAACTCTAAAATAAACTCATCAACAAACCTTTCCGAGTTTTGAATTGATGAAAAAACCAGCAACCATCCAGCAACCAGTCCTCCTCCTCAAACAACTTTTCTGTAAGAAAATAGACCCAAACCTCCTCTGATATGAAAAAAACATCATAAAAACAAATAATTTATAAATAGGTCACCCAGGACAATGAGACCCATATCCATTCTGTTTTTCTTTACAACACTTACTATTTAAAGTCTTTTACAAAGACTTTAGTCGTAAGCATTGTAAAGAGGGGGCATCTGTTGCTACCCAATTTTTGACTCATTATTTTTTATGTTTCGAGAAAAAGTATTTCAAAAATAGATTTTGGGTTCAAGGGCGAAATCGAGCAATTTGAGAGCTTGATGGTCGATTTAGGGTTAAATCACGAAAATCAGGAGCCAAGGGCCAGTTTTAGAAAGTCGCGCAAAGCCAAGATTGAGATTGAATTTTTGATGGGATAATTGCATAAAATCAAGTTTTAAATCCATTTGGGTGTAATTAAAGATTTTTAGGACCAAATCATATTCTTACCTTCTTTTGATTTTTTGAAATCTGCATTTTTTAAAATAAGCATGCATTGTTTCGTTGCCTTGCATTGAATTTTCACAGCAAAGCAACTCAAATTTTCTTCCCGTTTCATCTCCCTCAGCCACGGCAAGCAGATCAATTCTTCCTAATCAATGTTGATTTTATTGCCCGATTCATCTCCATCACAGCAAAAACAATTCAATTTCCTTCCTATTCAATCCTGTTTTGATACTGCATTTATACGTGATTACGGCCAGACGTTGGGGTTTCTCGGGCTTTAAGTAGAAGAGAGCACGGTGAAGAAGGGAGGAAGAGGAGACAGAGAAAAAAGATGGAGAGAAAGAAAAAAAGAAAAGCAAAGAGGAAAACAGAGGAATGATTTACGTGAGAAACACAGTGTTAAGAGGGGCAGAAAAATAAGAAGGAAAGGAGGGGAGATTGAGAGAAGACAGGGGCTGCAACAACGAGACAGAGAAAATTTCAGGGGGAGACGAAGAAAGGATTTTGAACGAGTATAAGAGCAGACCAAGCAGAGATCAAAGAGAATTTTGACATAAATCTTATATCTTCATCCTCTCGGCTCTACCATCCAGGACGATAGCAGCAGTAGTTCCTCTCTCTCTCTATAAAAATCTGCAACCATCATCCCCTCTTTCTCCCTCCCGGTCAGCAACGGTGGCACCAGCTCAGACCCCCCAGCACCACCTCGTCACCTCCGGTAACCTCCCCTCATCGCCAGAAGCTCAACCACAATCTCAGGCGAAGGCGACGAAGAACAACAGCGTCACCACAACACAGCCCCGTTACCTTCCGACGCCATTTCCGACCACCTTAGGCCACCATCTCCGATTCCAACACGACCAGAAGAACCATCTTGAAGCCCTCTACACAACGCTATTCGCCTTTCGTCACACACCAAAAATTCGCATGCTACTGTTCATCTTCCTCCTCTGAAACAAAACACGGGGAGTGAATTAAGTCACTCCCCGCAGGTCAAAGCCCGGCCTGATCTTTAAGGTGGGCTAGGCTGTCAGCCCAACCCGAATTTAGGTGGGCTGACAGCCAGCCCACCAAAAAAAGAGAAAATAAAATAAAAATACAAATTTTTCAAAAATATTTTTATTAAAGAAAAATGTGTTGTTTTCTTGCATACGGCCAATACACTAGCATATTTTTAAAAGTTGTTCTTTTTTGAGAAAAAATATTATTATCTTGGGTTTTGAAGAGAAAATGAGTTTTAGCATGGATTTCGCAAAGAAAAAAAATCATTTCTTGCATTTTGAGATTTTACAACATGTTCGTAAAATCCTAAGGGTATTGGCCAATATTCAAAAAAATATAAAAATCTTATTTTTTTGGGGAAATTGTAATTCGCGGTCGATATTTGGATTAAAAAAAATCCTAAAGGGGTTAATATCCAAAATATTCGACGGGAATGATGTCGTATTATTCACTGTCGATATTTGGGTAAATAAATCCTAAAGGGTTATTACCCAAAATATTCGGCGGGAATAATAAGCTATTATTCACTGTCGGTATTTGGATAAATAAACCCTAAAGGGATTTATATCCAAAATATTCGGTGGGAATGATATATTATTATTCACTCGTCGTTGTTTGAATAATTAAATCCTAAGGGGTTAATATCCAAAAATATTCAGCGGAGTGATATCGCATTTGCCATTTATTTAGCACCTGTTTTGAAAGCTCAGAGCCATAACAAATCATAAACAAACAAAACGTCAAGCAGCTTACTTTAGGTAGATGCATCTAGAGGTGCTAAAACCTCCCTTTACGCAACCAGTCCCTTGCCCTAGAATCTCTGAAAGACCAATTTTAGGTTTCCTAGTAACCACAATACTAGGTGACGACTCCTTCTTTACAAAAATAGAGAACCCCCAACATTTAATCCCCGCTCACGGGAAGAGTGGTCACGCCGCCGCATACCATTTCAATCATTTTTGGGGTGCGACACCTACCATCCCAAACCAGCCTTTTTACACAAAATTCCCTCACATAGCCAAAATAATTTTCAAAGGAGAGATTATCAACAACCAGAAGAACAACTACCAACTTTGCCCATGACCCTAAAAGAGTTATATGCCCAATTACTAAGTATTGGGCATATTGCTCCCCTGCCAGTACCACCTTCACGCCCACCTTTCCCTACCTGGCACAATCCCGAGTTGACTTGTGAATATCATGCTGGTAACGCAGGTCATAACATTGAAACCTGTGTGGCTTTCAAGAGGAAGGTCCTGTAGTTGATCAAGATCGGCTGGGTCATTCTTGAGGATCCACCCAATGTGAATATGAATCCCTTGCCCAAGCATGCTGTGGGAAGTAGTGGGGTAAATGCAGTGGAAGTTGAGAGCAAAGAAATGACTCTAAAAGTGACCATGATCAGACTATAGGATATGTTGGTACAATCTGGACACTTGGAGGAATCAACCGAGTACGACATGGGCAAAAATGACTTTTGCCCATTCCATAACAATAAAGTACATCACATTGATGAATGTATCGATTTTCATCAGAAGGTCATGAGGATGCTGACTCTAGGGGAGTTAAGGATCGAGGGTATGGATGGTAATAAAGAGATAACAGGGTTGGAGAAGTGCATCCAATCAACATCTAATGGGCTCTCAAGATTGGTGTTATATAGGCCTTCAGTGCAAAGGAGGCGGACTATAGGGCGATGTCAGGCCATTACGTTTCTACCTCAAATGCCGAAGCTCCTTTTTCCAAACTCGGATAAGTGGTTTGACCCAAAGTGGCCGGTGTTTCACGCCCGAGGAGCTGAAAAAGAAAAGAAAGGCTAAGGGAAAAGAGGTCATGGGTTTTGAAAAGAGTGGGAGGTAAATAAACCCGCCACAGAGGAAGAAACAAATGAGTTTCTGAAGTTGATGAAGCATAGTGAGTACTGTGTAATGGACTAGTTGAAAAAGACTCGTGCCAAGATCTCCATCATGTCATTAATCCTCAGTTCCGAGCCACATCGCAATGCTTTACAGAAGGTACTAAATGAGGCTTACGTACTGAGGATATCAAACAAAGGACCATGGAGAATTTAGTAGGGAGAATTCATGCTTCAAATTACTTGTATTTCACTGAAGATGAACTTGACGCTGAAGGAACTAGACATAACAAGCCTTTGTATATCACGGTCCAATACAAAGATTGTCTCATCGGTAAAGTTCTCATCGATAATGGCTCGACCCTACATATGTTGCCAAGACATATGCTGAATGAGATGCCAGTATATCCCTCTCATATGCAGCCAAATGTGATAATGGCTAGAGCGTATGATGGTTCACCATGGCAAGTGTTAGGGTCGATCGAAGTTAAACTAGTCGTGGGTCCGCAAGTTTTTCTGGTAACCCTTCAAGTGATAGACATCCACCCTTCCTATAGCATGTTGTTAAGAAGGTCGTGGATAAATTCTACAAGAGAGGTCACCTCCTCACTGCATCAATGTTTGAAGTACATTCCCAATGGTGTCCTGGTTACAGTTAAGGTCGAAGAGACTATATCGATGATGAAATATGTGGCAGTACCTTTCATTGAAGCTGAAGATTGTATGGATGGAAACCTACATGCGTTCGAGGTTATGAATTTTGAATGGGTTCCTGAGAACACTATAATAAGAAAACCAAGGATCTTAGAGGCCACAAAATGGTCGCTAAAACCTGTTAAAGCACGAGATTCCTGTCTGATTTGACGCATGAAAAGGAAAAGTCAAGTGGATCGATGTAACAAAGTTGAAAGTTGTCGAACAAAGGTTTGGGCTAGGATATAATCCTAGAAAAGAGGATTATAAGCGGGTTGCTGGTGTGAGAAAAGAGAAGAGAATGGCAAGGATTGAAGGAAGGAAGCCGGAAGAAGAAAACTTAATCATTCCTCCGATTAGGTTTTCATTCCCAAGGGCTGCATATGTAATACAACCTGACCTGGTTCAAGAAAGCTCTCTTGAAGCTCCAATCTATGAGCATAAACGCGATGGAAAAGGAGGACATCGATAGCATTGTCGAGTAAGACTCGATCCGAAAGAAGGCATGAAGAGCTACCGCAGTTAAACATTTATGCTTTGGAGGAAGCTACGACCTCTACCTGTATTCGGAAGCTAGCCGAGGGATAGAAGTTCTAGAATTGGGTGACCCAAGAAGCTCCATTGGTTTTCAAAATGTAATGCTTTGTTTAGATTAAAACATTTTCTCTAATATTTTTTTTTTAGTTTTTGACATTTGAGGCTCAACGGGTCGATCAAATGCTTCCTTGCCTGCAGGTTTTCATTGTGGCTGTGCTTGCAATTATTCCCTTTGTACCTAAACATCTTTCAAGTAGGGCATCTCGGCTGTCATTTATGGGCACTGCATGCTCATCTCTGTTTCCTTATACGCACTATATGGGGTAAACAAAAATACACATGCTTCAGTTTCTTTTTCCCTTCCTATCCTATAACTCATATTTTTCAGTCTTATCTTCCTGTTATTAAAGTTGCTGTTATTCATCACTAACTAGGGTCGTGTCTTTTGTAGAGACCCAGGGCATGGAACTTGTAGGGTATTCAAGTTTACTTGCAGACAATAATTGCAACCAAAATTTTTATCTCCGTCATCTACTGCCTTACATTTGTCACTTCACATCTTTGCCTCAGATATGAGCATTAATTGGCTTCAATTTTTTTATTCTGATTTTCTATTTTCCCATTTAATAATTTTCTGATTCTGATTTCCATTAAATGGCCAGTTATTTTTGTTCAATGTTATGTGGAATATTGATGCTGACCTTTTTCAGTTGCTTTAATTCCCATTCTATGCCGATCACTGGAACATGTTGCCAAATTCTTGAGGTGTAATTTCAGTCGTTCCACCTTGTACAGGTAGATATTAACATGTTCATTTAAATTAATGCACTGATATTTAGTTTCAGTAGTTTGACTAGCACAAGTTCTTATAGTTCGTCCTTGGTATTCAGTAGAGTTGATTTGTTGTTACTGTTGTTTCAATTAGATTGTTTTCTTAACTAATGAAGTTGTAGCATCCATCTTGTAATTCTTCTTCTTCTTTATAATTTTCTTCTAAAAAGCTTGTATATGGTTCTGTAGGAAGTACCTTGAAGATCCTTGTGTATGGGTGGAGTCTAACACAACTACCCTCAGCATCCTGTCCTCTCATTCTGAAATTGGGCTTGGCTTCCTCTTAATCGTTTCCCTGTTGTCGTAAGTTGTTAAAGTTAAAAATTTATTTCATTATTTTTGTTCTGACCTTTTATCTTTTTGGAATTATATGCTGTTAAAGTTAAACCTATTCCCACCTTTTTTATCTGACCTTTTATCTTTTTGGAATTATATGTTTGATGTATGCAGGTGGCAACGCAACATAATACAAACATTCATGTACTGGCAGGTAAATTATTTTTTGATATTAAGAATAATATAAATTATGTCTTAGAGTCTCACTTAATAGTTTAAGTTTTTGGGATGTTTTTTGAGTGTGATGAATGAATTTCATTGTTGAAAATGTACACAAATCCCTCCTTCCCCTTTTCTTTCTTTTCTTTTCATTTCCTTTCCTTTTGTTGTTGTGGGGGTTGGGGGTCTGAATAGGTCATGCTTATTGTCCAAACATTCCTGGTGGGGAAGTAAGGAATCAATTGGTCTTCATCTATTTAAATTGAATCAGAGCTTTGATGGAAAAATGATCTTTTTGAAAAGTGGTGTGCTTATATAAGTGCCGCGTAGTGGCACGGTTTAAGAAATGAAGCCAAGAAGATAGAGAATAGTCACGCATATACGTAGGTAAATGTGTTCCTCCTATATAATTAATGGAAATTTCATGGGATTGTGAGGGTGTGGACAAATGTGTTCCTCCTATATAATTCATGGAAATTTAATGGGATTGTGAGGTTGTGGTCGAATGAAATTGGATTACTACTAAAGAACTTGGAGCCAGCTTGAAAATTGTTGATCCTGCAAAAATCAAAATGACTGAAGCAAACAATGAGAAATTGATAGTACAATTATGTTCGTATAGTACTGATCAAATGAAGAAAGTGACCATAAACATGTGAGAGTTTGTGTTTAGGAAGGGCTACTATTAGGTTCTTCTCCTAAACATGTCATTGGTAGTTGTGTTAGAATGTGGACTGTTCTCTGATTTTCACGGGATTGTTAAATTCTCTTTTGTGTTTAGTTGATGACATATCTTGCTTACAGCTAAGATAGTAAACTGCTTTATTTCACTACAGAGAACCTCATCCTGGGATCCAAAATATTTTAGAAACATGACCTAACCAAGCCTTTCTTTCTTGTTTTTTATTTTTTCTGACAGCTACTGAAGCTCATGTATAATGCCCCTGTGACTGCTGGTTACCATCAGAGCGTGTGGGCTAAGATTGGAAGGATCGTCAATCCGCTAATCCACCGTTACTGCCCATTCCTGAACACTCCACTTGCTGCTGTTCAAAGATGGTGGTTGAGGTAAATGTGCAAAGATAGCAATGGAGAGAAAGGAAGAAAGACTCATGAGATGTTCGTTCTTATTGAGATGTTCGTTGTTATTGGAAAGAAAAAAAAACCAAAGCTAGATGTGTGGCCAATGAGCCAGCTTGGTCCTGGATGGATAAACCTTGACTGTTGATCACAAACGGTCCTCTTCCCATTCCTTCTACTGTCTTGGTTCGGGATCAGAAAGCTTTCATTTTAATGCATCAGATTTATCACCATTTATAAAGAGTATCGAGAGAGAGGATACTGTCTTTGAATTTCACTAGCCTTGAATTATAGTTTGCTGACATGATTCAGACCATCAACTCCAAATAACTTCCATGAGAACATAGGCTGTAGAAGGCTCAATAACTTCCATGAAAATTTAAACAAAAGCAGTATTAATCTCTCTCTCGATTAGAACCCATTCAACATTAATCTGACGTGATGATGGTGTTGTTCTTGGTTATAGTGGTCTTTGAAAATTCATGATGTTTTTGAGATTTTAAATAGATTCATTCAAATATTGGGGTGATTATCTTAATCTTTGATTATCCATGAGATTTTTTCTGTGATGTTTGTGTTATTATTCAAATAATAGTGTTATTATCCAAGCTTTGATTTTTTGGATCTAATATACATCAAAATAGGTCACTTTGATTTAAACGTGATCCGGGTAATGTGTGATTGGGTGAATTGATGTGAATTTCTCTTTTATGGAATTTTATAAAAGATTTAAGAATACACATAATTGATCCGGGTATCTTTGATTAATGATGATGGTAGAGATCTAGAATTTATTTATTTATTTATTTTGGGTTTGTGTGTGTACCATGTCACCTTTGTATGTTTAATTTGTTCATGATTTGTATTGACTTAAAATTAATTATATTGAATCCATTTGCATCAAAGTCTGAGTATAGATCTAGAATTTGAGATCAACTGGAATGGTAAATCCAGTGATAGGAAGGGCTTCAGCTCAACCATGTTTAATTTTTGTTATCTTTTATTTATATAATTTGACAATTTTCTTTCATTTCTATGTCATTAGCTATATCATAGTTTAGAAAACACAAAATTATTAAATCCAGTTAAGTTTATATACTCAAGTCACAAGCTTAATGAGTTAACCAAAGTTATTAAATCTAATGAAGTCTATAACCTAAGTCGTGAGTTTAACAAGTTAACCAATGATAATTTTTGTTACTTATATTTTTAGGTTCTTCTTCCAATATTAAATTGATTGAAAGTTATGTTTCATTGTTTATTTTGATTTGTTTTATATAAGGTTACTACTGTCTAAAACATACATCTTGATATTCAGTAGATGCTTAATTTCACTAGAATACATTTTGGGTAATAACCCTTAAGATTTATCTATCCAAATATCAACAATGAATAAAAGCATATCATTCCCAATCGAATATTTTGGATTTTACCTCTTTAGGATTTATTTATCCAAATACCGACAAGTGAATAATAAACCTCCAAAAAATAAGATTTTATTTTTTGGAATATTGGCCAATACCCTTTGAATTTTACAAACTTGTTGTAAAATCTCAAAATGCAAGAAATGATTTTTTCTTTGCGAAATCCATGTTAAAACTCATTTTCTTTTCAAAACCCAAGATAAATATTTTTTTTAAAAAAAGAACAACTTTTAAAAATATGCTAGTGTATTGGCCGTATGCAAAAAAAACAACACATTTTTTTATAAAAAAATATTTTTGGAAAATTGTATTTTTTTTATATTTGTTTTATATTTTTTTAAAATTATATATATATATATAAGGAGGGGGCTGGCTGCCAGCCCACCTACATGAGGGCTGGGCAGTCAGCCCGCGTATGGTGGATGGGTGGCAGCCCGCCCATTGTGGCTGGGCTGCCAGCCCGCCATCTCGGTCTGGGATGAGTCCCATACATTCATGGACTGGGCTTTGTCAAACGGGCTATTAATCCGTCCTTCTCTTGGGCTGGACTTCCAGCCAAAACGGGCTGGAAGCCCGCCTCTTGATAAATCAGGTCGAATACCCAGACCCGGCCCGACCCTGCGTGAATTCATTTCCTGCATGCATGAAGAAGACGAATAGTAAAAAAAATGGAATTTTCGAGTGTGATGAAATGCATACCTGCTTATACTGTTGGATAGAGGAGAACGTGGTGATTCTTCTGGTCGTTTTGGCGTCGGAGATGGTGGTCCGATGTCGCCGAACGGAGCCTCTAAAGTTGGCGGGCTGATGGCGTCTGCGTCGAGCTGCTATGTTTTTCCTAAACAAAGGAAGTGGCTGAGCTGCAGGGAATTTTATGGAAGAGACAATGGTGATGCTGGGGAGTAATATGGGTATTCTATGGTGGTGATGCTGGGCTGGCCGAGAGGGAGAGCATGGCAGAGGCTCCTCTGTTTTTTTTAGAGAGAGACAAACGGGGCCGAGAGAGAAGAGCTGTACCGATAGTGAAGATTCTTCTTCTTTGTTTTTTTAGTAATCTTCCTCTGCTTTCTCTTTTGTTTTTGTTTCTTTTTCTTTTTCCTTTCTGCGTGAGTTTCTTTTCTTCTCTTCTTTTCTTCTTTCTCTCTTTTCTTCTCCTCCTCTTTTTCCCCGTCTCTCTTTTCTTCTCTCTCTCTTTTCTTCTCCTCCTCTTTTTCCCCGTCTCTCTTTTCTTCTCTCTCTTTTTCTTCTCCTCCTCTTTTCCCCGTCTCTCCTGTTCTGTGAATTTTCTCTGTCTCGTTGTTGCAGCCCCTGTCTTTTCTCAATCTCCCCTCACTTTCCTTCTTATTTTTCTTCCCTCCTCGCCTCACCGTGCAAGATTTTATTCATAGCCCGAGCTACCCCAACGTTTGGCCAAGATCACGTTTAAATGCAGTATCAAAACAACTAAGCAATTTGGAGGAGAATCAGGAAGATAGGAGGAGAATCAGGAAATCGATTTTGATGGATATAAATTGGGAAGAAAATCGTGATTGAAATAGGAAGAATTTTTATCTGCTGCTAACTGAGATGAAATAGGAAAGAGATCAAATTGAAAAGGAATAAAATTTGATTGATTTGCTGTGAAAATGCAAGGTAAACGGGACAATGCAAAAAATTCAGATTTCAGAAATTTTTAAGGAAGGAAAGAAAAATATGATTTGGTCCTTTAAAAATTCTTTAAATGTATCCAATTGGATTTAAACTTTTTATGCAATTAAATCCCATCAAAAATTCAATCTCAACCTTGGCTTTGCGCGACTTTCTAAACTGGTCCTTGGCTCCTGATTTTCGCGATTTAACCTTCAATCGACCAATAAACTCGTAAATTATACAATTTCGCCCTTGAACCCAAAATCTATTTTTGAAATATTTTTTTTTCGAAACATAAAAATAATAAAGAGTCAAAAATTGGGTAGCAACAATCTTTCGACTCTTTTTTGGTTGAAGAAGAGGGAGAAGGCTATCAAATTTCGACTTAAAGAGAAATGGTTTTTATAGGTGAGGAATTTAACCACCTTTTTGTGTCAAATGTTCCATGTAATAAGGAGAGTTAAAATTAGGTGTGTTGTATCTTGAAAGCATCTAGAAAATCATATCTAAGATTCAAAAGATTTTTGGTTTTGGGTAAATTTTTTGGTTTTAAGGCGATTTTCGATATTCATAGATTGATTTAACAAGTTTTTGGTGTTTCATAGCTTATTAAGGTCAAGTATGGGTTGAAAATAATTTTTGTATAAAAAACAATAGAAAACCCCATCTTACGAGCAACCATAGTGGTTGGATTCTGAGATGAACAGATGACGCATCATGCTCAGCAATGTTTATCCTCATTGTTTATTCTTTTTATCTTTTTATATATTAATGCCTTTTCTTATATATTTTTTTTAAATCATCTATAGAGTTATATCTTAATTACTATCCCTTCTAAATCACCTTTTTAGGTTGTTTTTTTTCCTTTATTGAATAATGATTATTTTTTAATTATATTGAGTATGTTTAATTATTGTGTAAGTTAATATGATTAATATGTAATTACATGCTAATATATATGTAAAAATTTATATAAAAACAATTCTCCCATAAGTTCAATTCCCCTTTTCCTGCCGTGGATGTAGCTAAATACGCTTTGATACATGATCATATAGTATTGACTTTCTAGCTAATTACACAACTTTTCAAGCTCATAATTTAAAGATCGAGGACTGATTTATATCTATTTATTTATTTATTTATTTTTATTTTAATGATTGTCCTCGTGATATGCGCCTTATCATTTTTGCTCTGAAATTTCTATCGAGCGGTGCGTGATATGTTTCACAATTCACATTATTGGGGGCTTGCAGGTTTCGTGTCCTTACAACCGTCAACATATGTGAAGGTACATGACGAATAAAGTAGTGGCGGTGTATCATGGCCATGTGAGTGTAAGGTCGTCAATTATCAACGGTGAACAGCGATTCTTGACTTGTAAGCTCCATCCTACTCGTCAATTCATTCTGGGCCCTTCTTGTGGTCGGCTTCACATTGTCGGGGCTTGCAGCTTTTGTTTTTCTTGCAACCGTCAGTCAATATTAATATTTGAATTTATTTAATATTTTGCGAGCTCAATAAACAAATAAAATATACCATAAAAATGACAGAAATACATGATAGAACTTGAATTTTAATAAAAAAAAAAAAGAATAAATCCCTTCTACCACTACGCCAGAAAAAAAAACTTATTTTTTTCTCGGAAAATAATGTGTGGTATGAATTGAGTGTTTCAGTGCAGTTGAAGTTATTTTTGAAAATATTTTTATTTAAAAATATTTTAAAATCATGTTTTTTTATTTTTTTAAATTTTATTTTTAATATCAGCACATTAAAATAATTTAAAACATCAAATTTAATTATTTTAAAATAATTTTTTGATTTATTTTTTAAAGTACTTTCTAAACGATTTTCAACAAGTTAGATAGATCTGCTAATCACGTGCATGAATCTCAAAAGTAAAGCTTGCTCCCTTGACTGTTCCATGCAAAAGTAACTTCGGTCACGACGATAAAGACAAAAAAAAAAAAAACCTAGGTGCAAGATTTTTTTTCTATCTAACATGCAACAAGTGCACCGATTTCTATCGTGTTACTTTTTTATTTTGTATGGATTGATTATTTTACAGTAATGAGTTGATTTGTGAAGTGAATTCATGTATAAAATATAATTTTTAAACTATAAAGAGTGTAATCGCATACACATCTTAATAAATAATCTTATCAGACTAATAATACACACACACACACATATATATATATATATATGTATATATATATATATGTATGTGTGTGTGTATATATATAGATGCACCGACATAAAAAAAGATGATACCGAGTTTCCATATTATTGAATATGATAATTAAGACAGAATGGCTAAGAGACAGAAAAATTTATTTTGATTTTTGAAATTTTGAATGCTGCCGAAGGGCTACAAGCAAAAATCACTTCATGTCCCAAAAGAGAGAAGATAAGGGGGGCCTCTCACCGGCGGAGGCCGCGGCTAATTGAGATAAGGTCAATCTCCATGAAAGAAATTTCAATGTTAAAAATATAATTATTTGAAGATGTTCCTATCATTAATAGGTTACTATTATTGATAGAATTACCATCAAAATATTACTGATGGAAATATTAGCAAACTTTTATGAGTGATATGTTTAATATACCGATGGATATACCAAACAAATTGAGCGAGTACGTATTTTTTGCGCGTTTTACGCATGGACAAAGCCATCGGTATATTCAATGCCAATGAAATCACTAATAAAACAATAATTAGCGACGAGGATTTGATTGACGGATGATTTATGTCCGCAATAATATCGGTAAGATATTTACAGAAAAACAATAAACTTAAATACTTACAAATATTGCTGTTTGTAAAATTTTAATTCTGAATATGATAAATAGGGAGAATAATTTATTGGTGGCTATAAATAAGAACGCTCGAGAAGAGGTAATAACCATTCTAAACAAATGAATATTTCCATCATGAAGGCGTTTCTTATCATATGCATAGTCTTTGCTACCACCGTCTTCTCTTCCTTATCCACCGGCACCGCTCGAGAATTATCCCATCAAGGTGAACCCACCTCTTCTATATATCTGCTTTCGTTTCCATTGATCTTATGATTTTGCATGTACATTTCATATGTTTATGTATAAAACTGTATCTACGTCTGATTTCATTACGGCACCGTATATTTACTATGAGTTTGTGATAAATTTCATAACACGTTAACACATGTCGAAGTGAATCTTGCAGGTGCAGACAGAACACGTCTTTACACTTCCAAGCCACCTCGTGACCCCGTGAAGCCACCCCGCGACCCCGTGAAGCCACCAGGTGATCCAATCAAGCCACCTCCCGTCAAGCCACCAGGTGATCCAATCAAGCCGCCTCCTGTCAAGCCACCAGGTGACCCCATCAAGCCACCTCCTGTCAAGCCACCAGGTGATCCAATCAAGCCACCTCCTGTCAAGCCACCAAGTGACCCCATCAAGCCACCTCCTGTCAAACCACCTCCTGTCAAGCCACCTCCAATCAAGCCACCAGGTGACCCCACTAAGCCACCTCATGTTCCCATCAAGCCACCACGTGACCCTTACAAGCCACCTCCTGTCAAACCACCTCCTGTCAAGCCACCTCCAATCAAGCCACCAGGTGACCCCACTAAGCCACCTCATGTTCCCATCAAGCCACCACGTGACCCTTACAAGCCACCTCCCGGGTCACAGTAATGCTTACAAGCGGATCTGTGAAATCCCATGAAAATGGAACACTTTGGATTAGAAGTGTCGATCGGCAGCTACTCGTATCTTTATTAACATGATAGTTTGATATGAGAATATTTTATGTAAGAAAAATAATCTATGAAGTTGTCATTACATGTCGACAACCTTGTGTTTGCATCATGAGGAATTTCCGTCGGTTTTGAGCTCATGAGTTTGTATTATCGTAATGAAGTGGATGCAAAATAAATAAAGTGTTTGATTAGCTTTTCTGTTGTTCACGTGAGTGTTGTATATACACTTCTCTCACGATCCTAATACGTCACCGACATTTTATAGGCTTTGAACGAGGACCTCTCCTTAAAAATCACATATTTCAAACGGTTGTCGGGAGTGTTACTTTACGATTGAAGGCAGGTTTGTCTGGTAATTAATGTGTGAGAGAAGTGTTTTTTTTTTAAATAATTTTTTAAAATAATTTATTTTTATTTTACATTATATTTTTATATTTTCAAATTATTTTAATGTATTGATGTTAAAATATTTATAAAAATATTATTTAAATACATTTCTAAATTAAAAATACATTTAAAAACAAGCTAAAAACTTCATTACGGTTCCGTGTCATTCCATGATTCTGCTTGAACTTTCTTTTCAATTTTTATAAATTGATGGATCCAAAGATAATTATTGATGGTAAATATTGTTTTTTCATCAAATAATAGGGTGATTCATTGATGTGGTATATTTAGTTTTATCAAATGTAATAGAAATGATGAATTTTAAACTTGTAATTACTTAGTTAATAAAGCTTTTATATTATATTAAAATATTATCTTAATAAAAAAATTCAATTATTAAATAAAATTAATATATTATTAGAGAATAATATAAATCATATTCTATAACCTTACCTAACAACTCAAGTTTTTAGGTAAGATGAGTTTTTAACATGGTATAAAATTTTATTAACACAACAGTCACGAGTTTAAATCTCATCACCCTTATTCTATTTGATAAAAAATAAACACAAGATAATGTGAGTTTGTGTGTAAGTTTTAAAGTCAAATTACTTTCATTTGAGAGATTGTGTTAAAAAATAATATAAATAATATCCAGAGTTTTAACTAATAGCTTAAATTTTTAAATGAGATGATTAGTAGACATAGATAATTTATATTATATTTAATATATTCCTCTGAAAACTTCTAACTCTAAAATAAACTCATCAACAAACCTTTCTGAGTTTTGAATTGATGAAAAAAAAAAAAACCGGAACCATCCAGCTACCAGTCCTCCTCCTCAAACAACTTTTCTTTAAGAAAATAGACCCAAACCTCCTCTGAGAATTAAAAACAAACATCATAAAAACCAAATAATTCATAAATAATTAAATTCTGCCGTGGTGCTGCAAGCAAAAGTCACTTCATGTACCGAAAGAGAGCAGACAACGGGGCCTCTCCCTGGTGTAGGAGCTGCAGGGCCGCGGCTAATTGAGACCGGTCAATCTCCATGACAGAATTTTTGGTGTTGAAAATGTCCAATTAAAAAATTAAATTAATAAATGATGTTACATAATATAATTTATATTTTTTAACATATATTTTCAAGTAAAAACTCTTTGAGTTTGAAACTTTTATAAGACCACATCAGATAAAATAAGGACAGTGAGATTTGAACTCGTGACCGCTAGGTCAACCAGGTTTTGATATTATATTAAAGAACCATCTCACTTAAAAGTTTAAACTGATACATAAAGTTCCGGAATATAATTTATATTATTCTTTAATAAAAATACTATTATTAAAAGGCTATTATTATTGATAGAATTACCATCAAAATATTACTAAGGGAAACATTAACAATAAAGTTTTTGTTGGTGATATGTTCAATATATCAATGGATATATCGAAAAGCTATTAGTACAATAATTAACGACGAGGATTTTATTGACGGATGATTTTTATCCGCGATAATATCAGTAAGATATTTACCAATAAACAATAAATTTAAATACCCACAGATATTGTGCTGTTGTAAAGTTTTTAATTGTGATTAGGATAATAATGTATTGGTGGCTATAAATAAGAGCTCTAGAGAAGAGGTAATAACCATTCTAGACACATTAATATTTCCAACATGAAGGCCTTTCTAATCATATGCATATTCTTAGCTACCGCTGTCTTCTCTTCCTTGTCCACTAGCACTGCTAGGGAATTATCCGATCAAGGTGAGCTCACCTCTTCTATCTGCTTTCGTTTCCATTGATCTTATGATTTTGCATGTAAATTCATATGTTTATGTATAACACTGCATCTACGCCTGCTTTCATTACGGCACCGTATATTTACTATGAGTTTTTGATAAATTTCGTAACACGTTAACACATGTCGAAGTGAATCTTGCAGGTGACTTCGTGAAGCCACCGCATGTCCCCGTGAAGCCACCTCGTGGCCCCGTGAAGCCACCGCCACACGACCCCAAGAAGCCTCCTCGTGGCCCCATCGAGCCACCACATGACTCCATGATGCCTCCTCGTGGCCCCATGATGCCTCCTCGTGGCCCCATGAAGCCACCTCATGGCCCCACTGAGCCACCACACGACCCCAGGAAGCCACCTCGTGGCCCCACTGAGCCACCACACGACCCCAGGAAGCCTCCTCGTGGCCCAATCGAAACACCACATGACTACATGAAGCCTCCTCATCATGTCCCCAAGAAGCCTCCTCATCATGGCCCCAAGAAGCCACCTCCCGGTTCACAGTAATGCTTACAAGCGGATTTGCGTATAGGCAAAACCCTGAGAGTTTTCTGCGGTTTGCATCACTAGGTTTTAATTTTCTGCGGTTTTAATCTCATGAGTTTGTATAATCTTTAATGAAGTGATGCAAAATAAATAAAGTGTTTAATTAGCTAATCTATATTCTAGCTATATCATCTGTTTTTCATGTGATTGTTATTCATCATCTTCTGTTTTAAGGGGACTTATCGGGCTACACTTCTCTCACGATCCTAATAGGCTCACAGACATTTTATAGGCTTGAAACGTAGACCTCTTCGTAAAAATCACCAATTTCAAACTGTTTGGTGGGAGTCTTCCTTCAAGATTACTAAAATATTATTCTAATATATTTTTAAACTAAAATTACTTCAAAAAAACATTCTAATTAAAAGCAGGAAACTTCAGTCGGTTCTGTGCCATCCCACGGTAATGCTTTCACTTTCTTTTCAATTTCATGAATCAAAATGGGAAGTAAACACATCAACTGACTTTCTTGTAAGGTTCTTTCATCATATCTTGGCATCACATATATGAAAGTATCAAAAACTTTTTTTTTTTTTCCATAAACACTTTTGACGATGATACACTTAAAATGATTACACGAATATGCCTATTGTGTAGAAAGGATCCAGCAAGTTGTATATATGGACTTGAGTGAAAATGTTTCTTTTATATTGATTACACGAATATGCCTATTGTGTAGAAAGGATCCAGCAAGTTGCATATATGGACTTGAGTGAAATTGTTTCTTTTATGTTGACTTGAAGTCAAGATGCATGGAAGCAAGTTTAGTATATAAGGAGTTTCAAAGGATGCAGTGTGGTGGTAAAAAATTCGTGATTTATCTTATAGATATTGAATTCGGACATACTTAGTTTCAATCACTTAACCCTAGTTGATAAATAATACCTAAAAAAGAAGTTTCTGACATAAATAAAAAAGTTAAGTATATAAGGAGCTAGCAAGGCAACATAACATGTCTTGAGTAACATCGTCTACAAGTCGACGTTTTCAAGGATCATGTCATGATAATAAATTGAGATGTGCATAATAGATTTTAAGTTCGAGTAAAATTCTAAAAATTTAATACAATCAAAATTTTATTTGTTTATAATTTCCAGGAAGGTGAGAGTCTTGCAAGTATGTCGGGACCAGATTTTCTAGGTGAGATACGATGGAACAAAGCACAACAACACTAATAGTAAGTTTTTGTTTTTTCATTATATTTTTATGATTCAGCCAGGAGATATGATGGGACATTATAATCTTTACCTTATACACACAGGATAAATAGAATTGCAACCACACTTTTCAAAGGTGGCTTGTTAAATAATTCAAAGTGTTTGATAAGAGATAAAAAAGAAACACTTTGCTTTTAAGGGTTTATATATTATTAAATCAAAATATACATATTTATACAATAATGCTAAATTAACTTAGTCAAAAGAAATCACTCCAAATCTCCTTTACAGCTAATTTTACGACTTGCAAGTCTATCCCGTAACCATTAGGCTCTCGTCGGCTTCAGTGGCATCTGAAAATCCATCACAAATTCGGTGGCATGATATTGTTGACTTTCTGTGGTTAAGCGACAATACTTTGTTGTCACCGATTCATACTAGACGACGAGCTATTTGATGTGCGTTTCGGCACGGGTTAAATTGTTTTGGTCTCATTTTAATATACTTTAAAAATAGTTATTAATATTATTTTTAACCTATTATCATCCACGGACGGATGATCAGACGGAGGTGGTTAATCGGTGCGTCGAGTAATATCTACACTGTTTTATCCATCAACAGCCATGTAAATGGTGTTCAATCATTCCATGGGTTGAGTACTGGTACAACACAGCCTATCACTCATACACTGGTATGACTCCATTCCAAGCTTTGTATGGCAGATTGCCACCCCCAATTCCCCACTATGATAGGGGATCCTCTCCTGTTAATGAAGTGGATCAGCAGCTCACTACAAGGGATGACATACTGCGTCTACTTAAGCTCAACCTACAGGTGGCAAACAACTTACAGTATTTTCTGGGACCAGAAAATAATAATAAAAAATTTAAAAATAAAATACAATATAACCGACATAAATTAAAATTTCAAAACGATAAGTACAAAAAATAAAATAAAAAAATAATCTAAAAGCACAAATACAACAAATCTAGCATCATTAATATTTTCTTATAATGTTAAAAAATCCAGCACCATTTTGCCTAGGTTTAACTTCTAATTTAATATTTTTATTAATATCTTTTAAATTATAATTAGTGTTATTATCATTATTATAATTGTTTTTGTCATTATTGATATTTTTCATATTATTTTATGAGTTATTGTTATTATTACCATCCAAGTCATAATAATTAACACCATAAGCACTATATCTATAATAAACTAAAATCTCTATTACCATTATGATTAATAATGTCATTTTTATTACCATTATTAATAAATGAAACTTTCAAATTAAGACGTCATTATTCAATAAAGGTGAATTCGAAAATAGCCTCGATGTGTTGCCTAGGCCCAAAATCCCCCAAAAGATAAAGAACTGCTGATGCTAATGGGCTACAAATGAGATTTGGAAAATTTTCCGCTGGTGTTACAAACACGGAAAATTTCAGAAACATTCATGGCAATTAGCTTCTCTTTACTTGATTGTACTTGGAGTCTGTGGAATTCATCGGTACTCTAGATCTTCAAGGTCGCTTCCATGAAGATGAAGCAGAGGCAGCAAGTTGGAATATTATATTTGGACGTGGGGTAAACCCCATAGTTGTTGTATTCCATGTTGACCCGGTTAACCTGTCGGGTCTGGGCTACGCTTTCACTATAGGGTGTCTTGATAGAAACACAGGATGGTTCTGAGCAGATGCCTTTCGTTTATAAAAAAATCTATCAAGTTGGAGGACTATACACAGGATGATTCTTTTATATTGACTTGGAGTCAACGTGCATGGAAGCAAGTTGAGTATACATGGACCCAGCAAGGCGATATTAACGGGCTAACGTCGCCTACAAGGCTACAATTTACGTGGCTGGCAATATTTTGTTACTATATAATCATGCATGGAGCTTATGCAAAATGTGTTGGATCAGCCTGTCGCAGTGAGTCAACCAGCTAGTCTTCGGCCATATAATTCTAAGATTAAGGTCGACGATCAGATTTTATGTGGATAGAAATCATGCACTCTATCTTTTCAAAGATGAAGTGTTGGATACGTTCATCATGTATCTTAGAGCAGTTTTCTTCGAATAAATAAGAGGGGTAGATAGGAGAGCATGCAGAAGCATGTAAAGAAGCCTGTATTTGAAGATGAAGGCCTTTCTTATCGCATGCATTCTCTTGGCTACCGTTGTATTCTCTCCCCTGTCCACATGCACTGCTCGAGAATTGGTCGAGAAGAAACGTACGTGAGATTTTATTCCCAACATTCACTTGAGAAAAACAGCTCGTATTCTCTGTTTTTTTCGTGCAAAAACTTTATTTTTTTATAGAATTGATGGTTCAACATTTGGGATTGTTTTTTTTTTTTGAATAACTGCCATGATTTCGATGTTTTCATAACAAGTTAACGTGCTAGGATATGAAAGTCAAGGTTCTTAGTATTTAGTCCACTCTCTTGTCTCTTCACTATTTTCTTACATATACTGTGAAAGTAATTAAATAAATTCAGAAATTCAATGCTCCCTTTTTCTTTTTATTTGTTTTTTATTTTTATTTGTTCTTTGGATTAGATGATTTTTATTATTTTATTATTTTTGCAATAATAATGATAATTTTAGTGATTATGTTTTTAGTTTTTGGGACAATTTAATGATTTTAATTGTTTGGGCACTAATGTTGATAATAATTTTAACTATTATAGCAATGATAATGAAAGTAATGTAGGGTTGAATTTTCAATTTATGTTTTTGTCTTTATATGAATAGAAAATTAACTATTTATTTTTTATTTTATTATTGCATATATTTTCATAATTTATATTTTGTTTTTGTGTTTGATATAAATTGAAGTATAAAATGAACTAATCTTAATACAGTGAATTCAATAATTCAAATATCCAAAACTTCTTGCTTTTTTAATGGTGATGATAATTTTATGTTGGTTATTTCATTGAACTCTACTAAACTAGATAAATTAATATTGATTTAAAATTCATATATTTTCTAGAAAATTTGCACTTGACAAGAATTATGTATAAATTTATTACTTTAACTAAATTTATATTATAAAAAATTATAAAATTAATATTTTTTTATATTGAAAAATTATGAAGCCATCCACAACCGGACAAGGAAGCATTGGCTAATATATATAAACTTGGAGTGTAAATAACTCTTTTATATTGACTTGCAGTCAACGTGCATGGAAGCAAGTTGAATATACTACGACCCAGCAAGGCGATATTATTTTATAGGCGGCTAACGTCGCCTACAAGGCTGCAATGGTAAGGAGAATACAATTTACGTGGCTGGCAATATTATAATTATAACAAACACTAAAATGTGTGGGTAGCTCCCCACACATTGTACTGTAGATTTCAACAGTAATTTCTTTTTTTTTCTTTTTTCTTTTTTTATTTATTTTCAGATTACGTTTTTTTTTCTTTTTTCATTTTTTCGTTTATTGCTTTTCTTTCTTGCTTTTTTATTAGTTTTTTTCCTAATTATTTTTTTCTCTTGCCTTTTTTTGTTTCTGTTATTATGTTTTTTTCCTAATTTTTTTTCTTCATATTTTCCCATGAAATATTTTTTTCCTGGTTATACTTTTTTTTACTTATAGATTTTTATTTTTTTATTTATTTTGTATAATCAAAATGTGTGACAAACTTAAACGCACCATGATTAATTCTCGGATCCAATTTTTTTTTATAGCTTTTTTTTCCTGATTATATTTTTTTAATTTTTTTCTTTTTCAACTTATATATATATATATATATGATCGAGGTATCCAGGCTATCTTAAATGCACCACGATTAATCCTAGGATCCAATTTTTTTATAGTTTTTTTTTCCTGATTTTGTTTTTTTCCTAATTATTTTTTTTTATTTTTTCCCATGAATTTTTTTTACCTGGTTATATTTTTTTAATTTATTCCTTTTTCTACTTATATATGTTTTTTGTTTTTTATGATTGGGGTATCCTGGCTAGCTATAGCGCGCCACAATTAATCCCTGGATCCAATTTATTTCTTATAACCAGGGATTCCATACCAGTTTATGTGTAACAAGACTAATCCTCGGACCCATTTTTTTTTCTTAAAGTGCTTTTCTTATATTTTTGTTTTGTTCACTTATATTTTTTTTTATAACCATGTTTTCGGTCCAGTCTATGTACACCACAACTAATTCTCAGGCCGAATTTGTTTTTTAAATAATATGGATTGCTATGATAACTAATCCCCGAACCATTTTTTTTTTATAACCGAAGTGTCCATACCACCTTGCGTGCACTACGACTAATCTCCTGATCAATTTATTATTTTTTTCTAAAAAACTTTTCTTATACTTTTTTTGTTTACTTATACATTTTTTCCTTATCACCGGACCAATTTTTTTGGTATTGTTGGTTGCAATAGTGCTTTCCGGCTACAGTGTTTTCCCCCCTTGTTTTTTGCTTCTTTTTTTACCTTTTTTCATTTTTTCCCCTTATTATGTTTATTTTTTCATTTTTTTTCTTATTATTTTTTTTCCCTCAAAACATTTTTTTCCCATTATACTTTTATATTTTTTTTCTTTTTCCACTTATATATTGTTTTTTTTGTTTTTTGTTTTTTTAACCGAGGTGTCTTAAGCGTACCACGATTAATTCCCATATCCAATTTTTTTGATAACCAGAGTGTTCATACCAACTTATGTGTACCATGACAATCTCTGAACCCATATTTTTTTTTCTAAAGTGCTTTCCCGCTGATACTTTTTTTTTCTTATATTTTTGTTTTATTCATTTATATATTTTCTTATAACCTGAATCTCTGGACCAACTTAAGCACACCATGACTAATTTCTAAGCCGATTTTTTTAAAAAATAATATGGATTGCTACAGTGCTTTCACGCTTATACTTTTTTTTTCTTTCACTTATACATTTTTTTTATAACCATGGTCTCTCACCCAACTTAAGCTTCGATACCCCTATAAGACAAAATCCAAAAGTTGGCTATAATGGTGTATTGGTAATTTGATAATTTTTAATTATATTTTATGTAGCAGTGTTGTTGGCGCGTCTTCGGGCACAACGTTAATTTCAAACTCATGCACATTTCAGATGGCGTGTGCAACGTCGTAAAACTTCTAAAAATATATAATAGTTTTTTATATATTCATTTTATTATGTAAAATGTGTTTGAAATAATGTCATGGTATCAGAGGTTTTTTTATTTTTTTTATTTTTGTGCATAGTACAATAATTATAATACCCTTAAATAAGACAAAAACCAAGAATTGTTAGTGGAGATGTCCCGATAATTTTACTTTTTTAGTGCACAATAAAATAACTTTTGTTACCTCAAATAAGACAAAACGAAAGAGTCATTGGCAGTAGTGTTTCAAACATTTCACGTTTAACTATACATGCATAGGAAAGAGTTTCACTCTTATTTTACACCATCAAAGTTAAACTTACTATGTTTTTTTATGCGAGTTGCATTTAATACAAATAAAAATAACAATAAAAATTAAAAATCTAAACAAAGAGCAAAGGTGTATAGATACAAATAAAAAATTTAAAACTATCTTAGAAGGACCGAAAAAGATCAAGGGATCAAAACTAAACTAAAAAAAATAAAAGAATAAAAACCAAAATATAAAATACCAAATTATATATTAAATCTAGATAAAAAAATTTAATCTCTGCGACGAAGCGCGGGTTGATGGCTCGTTTTCTTACAAAATGTGTTGGATCAGCCTGTCGCAGTGAGTCAACCAGCTAGTCTTCGGCCATATAATTCTAAGATTAAGGTCGACGATCAGATTTTATGTGGATAGAAATCATGCACTCTATCTTTTCAAAGTTGGCTTATTCAATAATGCGAAGTGGTGGATACGTTCATCTTGCATCGATCTTAGAGCAGTTCTCTTTTAATATTTGCTGCTATAAATAAGAGGGGTGGATAGGAGAGCAGAAGCATGTAAAGAAGCCTGTATTTCAAGATGAAGGCCTTCCTTATCGCATTCATTCTCTTGGCTACCGTCGTCTTCTCTCCCCTGTCCACATGCACTGCTCGAGAATTGGCCGGGAGAGGTGAGAGTTTATATTCCCATCATGCTTCTGCTGTCTCTGCCTGCTCTTTTCATGCAACAAGTTTTTGTTATAAAATTTATAGTTCAATTTACATTCAGGATCAAGATTCTGGTCATTGTACATATATAATCCCTTCTACTTCATTAAATTACATCAACTTGTCTGCTAATCAATTTAAATGTTATGTTATTTTCCATCAGCAAACTCGATTGGCTTTCTTCTTTGATTTGGACTACTAATCGATCTCATTTGGGAATTTTTTTTTAACAACTGCCATGATTTCGCTGTTATCATAACAAGCTAACGTGCAAGGATATGTGGTCGGAGATCTTGCAGGTAGCTACCGTTTAGTCGACCCCCGCGTACCGTCAGCTCCACAAACGGCTTGTCATCAATTTTACAGGCGGTCTTGCGTAACGCCACCACCAAAAAACGTTGTAGTCCTCACAGGCCTAATTGTTGAATCCCTTGAAAATGGAAAATTTTGGAGCGGAAGCAGCGAGGTGTGGCCGTCTGTTATTGCTGTGAAGTCTCGTGCAAATGGAATATAATTATGAACTCTATGTGGAAGAGAAATAAATAAATACAAGTCCACTCTCTTTGGATGGAAGCATTCAATATGTTTTTGAGGTTTTAATTTCTAGTTATCTTATATGTTATTTCCCATCTGGGACTCTGTAATATTCATGACGAAGCCTATGAAAGTCAAGGTTCTTAGTATTTAGTCTACGTATTTAGTCTACTCTCCTGTCTCTTCACTAGTCTCTTAGGGAAGTCCAACGGAGGAGCCGTCAGAGGAGGCAAAGGTAATTTTTATGGCATTTTCATTTATGTTTTGCAAAATATTTTTATGTTAATCATATATATTTTTTATTAATGGATTTTTGCTCAATTTGAATTTAGAATTTCAAATTTTTTGTGTGTGCTCTTCATTTATGGTATTTTCATGTTTAATATATTTTCATGTTAATCATATAGATTTTATATTAATTGATTGATCGAATAGTGTCCCTTGGACTGATTGTAAAATCAGTCCAAGGAGCACTATTCGAGAACTTCTGTCGAGATGGTAATCATATAATCTCGAAGCAGTTCTTGGATTTAGCAGTTTCAGGGCTGTCCTCACGAAACGTTGGTGTTTATAAATGATTTTCATGGTGTCATATGTCTAAGTAAGAATGGGAAGTATGATTTTAGGTTTATCAAAATGGTATGCTTGAGAGTTGGACGAAGTAATCACATCGACTGACTTTCTTGTAAGGTTCTTTCATCATATCGTGGCATCACATAAACTTATAATTATCTGTTTGGAAGTTAAAAGAATTGTTTTTCAAAATATTTTTGTTTAAAAATATATTAAAATATATTATTTTTAAAGAAATTATTTTTAATATTAATACTTTAAAATGATAGGAAAGTATCATTTTTGTAAAAACATTTTTAACAATGAAACACTTAAAATGATTACACGAATATGCCTATTGTGTAGAAAGGATCCAGCAAGTTGCATATATGGACTTGAGTGAAATTGTTTCTTTTATGTTGACTTGAAGTCAAGATGCATGGAAGCAAGTTTAGTATATAAGGAGTTTCAAAGGATGCAGTGTGGTGGTAAAAAATTTGTGATTTATCTTACAAATATTGAATTCGAGTCCGGACAAATTAGTTTCAATCACTTAACCCAAGTTCAATAATAATATCTAAAGAAGAGTGGGGTTTCTAAAATAAATAAAAAGTTTAGTATATAAGAAGTCAGGAAGACAAGATAACATGTCTTGAGTAACATCGTGTACAAGTCAACATTTCCAATAAACATGTCTAGATGTTTCAAATTCAATTCAGGATGTTTATCTTTTATAAAAATTTAAAATAACTAAAGTTTTATTTGTTTATGTCAGTGTGATTTTCTAGACATGTGATAGCCTTTGCAAGGTGTGTCGGGACCACATATTCTAGGTGAGATACGATGGAACAAAGCACAACAGCACTAATCGTAAGTTTTTGTTTTTTCATTATATTTTTATGATTCAGCCGGGAGATATGATGGGACATGCATTACAATCTTTACCTTATACACACAGGATAAATAGAATTGCAACCACACTTTTCAAAGGTGGCTTGTTAAATAATTCAAAGTGTTTGATAAGAGATAAAAAAGAAACACTTTGCTTTTAAGGGTTTATATATTATTAAATCAAAATATACATATTTATACAATAATGCTAAATTAACTTAGTCAAAAGAAATCACTCCAAATCTCCTTTACAGCTAATTTTACGACTTGCAAGTCTATCCCGTAACCATTAGGCTCTCATCGGCATCTGAAAATCCATCACAAATTCGGTGGCATGATATTGTTGACTTTCTGTGGTTAAGCGACAATACTTTGTTGTCACCGATTCATACTAGACGACGAGCTATTTGATGTGCGTTTCGGCACGGGTTAAATTGTTTTGGTCTCATTTTAATATACTTTAAAAATAGTTATTAATATTATTTGCAACGCATTATCTATAATAAAATTAATATATAAAAACCTAAATCATTAAAAGTTGTTTGGATAAACAGAAAAAAATAACACATTAACTTAGATTATGTTTGATAGTTTGATAATATCTTATAATGATAATAATACTAATTTTATTTTTCCTTTAATTTTGTTCTTCATATATGTTTTTTTAATGCTGCTATTTTTTTTTTTTACTTTCAATCATAATAATAACAATAAAAGTAATAATTCATATGATTTCTCATTTGATGTTGTATTGATTAAGAATTATGTCTTGCAACTTCTCCACATATAATGTTTCAAATTTTATATCTCGGATTAATGATTTGAAATTTTTTTATGGGTCAATATTGTTTTTTATATTTTTTTCATCTTATTTCCTTAAAATTATATGAATTAATATTAATACTAAACAAAAAAAATTATTCTAAACCAAGAGATTATAATAATTATATTCATAATGGTAATAATATAGACTATGCTTCTGTTCTTAGATTGTTTTCCTCTAACTTTATTCTTTTGTTCTTCAAATGAAATAAAAACAATTATGCTGATAATATTTTTTTGCCTTCAATCATAATAATAAAAATGATAATAACAATTGAAATAACTTATCAACTAATTTTGTAATTATTAAGAATTATGTTTTACAGTTTCTCTATATATAACGATTCAAATCTAATATTTTTTTTAAGAATAATTTGATGTTGTCTTTAAGTTCTTACCGTATTTATTTAAAATTATATTATTTAACATTAGTATCCAATACAAATTTCTTTTTCTATAATTAGTTTTTTGACATTACCTAATTAAAAGTATGTTTAAGTTGATTATTTCACTCATATGTATAACATAATAAAACAAATCTAGCATCATTAACATTTTTTACATGTTAAAAATTTTAGCGCCATTCTGCCTAGTTTTACCTTCTTCTTTAATATTTTTATTAATATAATTAAAATTATAATCAGTATTATTATCATTATTATAAATGTTTTTGTCATTATTAATAATATTCATATTATTTGATGAGTTATTGGTAGTATTATCATCAAATCATAATTATTAACACCATAAACGCTATATTTATAAGAAACTAAAATTTTTATTATCATTAATGATTAATAATGTCATTTTTATCACCTTGATTAATAAATGAAACCTTCAAATTACAGCCGTCATTATTCAGTAAAGGCGAATTTGAAAATAGCCTCGATGTGTTGCCTAGGCCCAAAATCCCCAAAAGATAAAGAACTGCTGATGCTAATGGGCTACAAATGAGATTTGGAAAATTTTCCGGTAGTGTTACCAAACAGGGAAAAATCAGAAAACATTCATGGCAATTAGCTTCTCTTTACTTGATTGTACTTGGAGTCTGTGGAATTCATCGGTACTCTAGATCTTCAAGGTCGCTTCCATGAAGATGAAGCAGAGGTAGCTGTTGTAAAAAATATAAATAGATATTTTAAAAGACTATCTCATATTGGTAAAATACAAAAGAACCCTTGAGTATATAGAGTATATATAGGACCTACTATCTCATATTGATAAAAGAAGATTCTTATCAAGTGTTTATATACTAAAACTTGAGACAAGGTAGTAACCAATAAAGAAGGTAGAAGTAAGCTCGCACACATGAGGAGGAGTTGAGTAAGAGGAAAACCTCTTGTAGCCTATAAATAGCATGCAGATTCTTTAAACAAGCACATCTGAAAATACTTCTCTTCTTCTTCATCTCATTTGTGTGACTTCTCTTGTTATATTTCTTTGTTGTTGCTGTGTTCCTTCTTTGAGGAAAAACTTGTTGAATTTTGGAGGGTATGTCATATAAAAGAAGGAATTCTTGATTAGATTTCTGATGAACAACTGTATTGCTTGTTATTTTTAATCAATCGAATGAAGTGTATATATACATAGAGTGTTGTTCCATTTAAGGAAGCTTAATAAAGAATTTAACCGTTATACATGAATAAGGAATAAGTACATGAAAAGGAATGAGTCGTTGCATATATCTGGAGATTGCTTCTTGAAGGCTGAAAATCTGCAGTCATGAATGTGCTCTGTTTTCTCCATGTTTAGAGTTGTTGGCATCTCTATGTTTAGAGTTGTTGGCATCTTCTCTATTATTGGAGGAATATCCTTGAACAAAATGTTAAGCACGCCTGAAGTTTTGTTTTTCGTTTCTTAGTTGATTTCGTTCATAGTTAACAGCAGCAGCAAGTTGGAATATTATATTTGGACTTGGGGTAAACCCCATAGTTGCTGTATTCCATGTTGACCCGGTTAGCCTGTCGGGTCTGGGCTACGCTTTCACTATAGGGTGTCGTGATAGAAACACAGGATGATTCTGAGCAGATGCCTTTCGTTTATAAAAAAATCTATCAAGTTATTGGAGGACTATACACGGGATGATTCTTTTATATTGACTTGGAGTCAACGTGCATGGAAGCAGGTAGAGTATACAAGGACCCAGCAAGGCGATATTTACAGGCTAACGTCGCCTACAAGGCTGCACTGATAAGGAGGCTAGAATTTACGTACGCGGCTGGCAATATTTTGTCACTATAATCATGCATGGAGCTTATACAAAATGTGTTGCATCAGCCTGTCGCCGTGAGTCAACCAGCTAGTCCTCGGCCATATAATTCTAAGCTTAAGGTCCAAGATCAGATTTTATGTGGATAGAAATCATGCACTAAAACTTTTCAAAGTTGGCTTATTCAATAATGCGAAGTGTTGGATACGTTCATCGTGCATCGATCTTAGAGCAGTTCTCTTCGAATATGTGCTGCTATAAATAAGAGGGCCGGGGTAGATAGAGAGCAGAAGCATGCTAAAAACCTGCATGTATTTCAAGATGAAGGCCTTCCTTATCGTATGCTTTCTCTTGGCTACCGTTGTCTTCTCTCCCCTGCCCACTTGCACTGCTCGAGAACTGGCCGAGAAGAAAGGTGAGATTTTATTCCCAAAATTCACATGAGAAAACAGTTCGTGTTTGTGTATATATGTTTTCTGTCTCTTCAAAAACTTTATCTTGTATAGAATTGGTGGTTCAACATTTACATGTTATTCTATTTTCCATCAGCAAACTTGTTTCGACTTTCTTCTTTGATTTGGACTTCTCGATCTCATTTGGGATGTTATTATTATTATTTTGAAAAAACCGTCGAAGAATATTGCTTGGAGTTTTCCAAAAGGCTTAGTAGGAAAAACCCTTGGTACTATTAATAACTTCCATGATTTGGATGTTATCATGATAAGCTAACTTGCAAGGAACAAGTTGTTAAGTAACTATCTCATTTGAAATCTTAAATTTATAAATAAAATTTTATAATATAATTTATATTATTTTCTAACACAGATCCATTTAACCGCGGCAAAACTCCATATAACCGCGGCAAAACTCCATTCAACTGCGGTAGGGGTCAACGGTATTGCGTACCGACACCACCAAAAAAGCCTTGTAATAGCCGTTACAAGCGTCAATGTAGACCCCCTTGAGAATGGAACATTTTGGAGCATGCAGAAGCAGCAAGGTGTGGACGACTGTTATGGCTGTGAAGTCCCTTGAAAATGGAATATAATTATGAACTCTTTGTGTAAGAAAAATAAAGAAACTGAAGTTCTCGATGGATGGAAGTGATCAATATGTTTTTAAGGTTTTAATTTCTATTTATCTTAGATGTTATTTCCCATCTGGGACTGTGTAATATTCATGATGAAACCCACGAAAGTCAAGGTTCTTAGTATTTAGTCCACTCTCTTACATATACTGTGAAAGTAATTAAATAAATTCAGAAATTCAAAGGTTATATATTATTCCAGCACCAAAACTTTGTTAGACAGTAGCCAATCATCTACAGAGCGTTGTTTTATTTCTTATATATATATATCATTGCTTTCGAAATTATACAACTTAAAATATAACATAAGGAAATCATTCTTCAAACAATATAATATCTCTGAAAAATAAATTAATAATATTTTCTAGAATTTAATATTTCTCTTAGTACACAATCTTCCAGCAAGTAAAAATGTTTATTTCCTTTTTTTTACTTTCCTATATTTAAATTATCAATTTATATTTTCGTGTGGATTCCATTTATGGAATTATTATTTATTATTTTGCAAAATAATATTATGTTAGTCATATAGATTTTATATTAATTGATTTTTGTTCAATTGAATTTAGAATTTCAATTTTTTTTTGTGTGCGCTCTTCATTTATGGTATTTTCATGACCTAACATGACCCGGATGGGCTAGTCCGATTGTTGGGTCGAGCACAACCCATATATTGTTATTGTTATTGTTATTGTATTAAAACACACACAAAAAAACAATATAAAAAATTCAAATAGGCATATCAATTGTTTTATTTTCTTGCATATTTTCCCAAAACTTTTGTATGATATCGGGTTGTATATTGTAAGATATGAACCCGATATTAAAAATAATAGGTTTTCTCCAAGAAATCAAAAGGCATTCCAATAGCTATTTCAAGAATTTTGTGATTTTATAGCATGTTTTTCAATAATTATTTGTTCAATATCGAGTCGCATACATACACTGGTCGTATACATACACTCGTTAAATATTTGGACATGGGGAGTTCATTGGAATGATGTAAGTTTTAATGATGCTACTCTAGATCTTTAAGGTTGCTTCTACTTGATTCTTAATAGGTTTTCCTTATGGTTGAAGATTGATATAAACAAATTTGCTTACACCGAATGGATCTCGGATCGCTTGTGATGAGATCAAACTTTGGAATAACTCACACCTGACTTTATATTTTTTTCTTTGTCTCGTTCTCTCTTCTTTCTTTTTTTTCATTCAAGCAACCTTGCTTTTATGACTTCTTCTCTTCTTTCTGTTGTTGTCTTTTTTCTTCCTCTTTGGCCATCTTCTTATTAAGAGTTTCTTATGATTTAGTATAACTTAATTGGCTTTGAGTCATTGTGTTATTTGCTATAAAAGTAATTGGTAACAAGGTAGATAATATAAAAAATAAAAATAAAAAATTCATACAAAGAAGATAATAGATTTTTCAAACTCATCAAGTCAATATATGGCTGGAAAAAGCTTTAAGTAACTAATTCACAAAAAACATTAATTCTATATTTCATATTAATTACATATCAAGCAAGGCTCATTGATTATTCCATATTTCTCTACCACTCTTGTCATTGTCATCACCCAATTTTTGGGTGACTCCCCAAAATACACCACAAAATAACAAAAATAAAATAAGAAGGGTCGGCGTTGGTAGAAAAATCAATGTTGATTTTTTGGTTGTTTCCGCAAGTACGATCGTATCTCTTTTGTCCCCAAAATAGAGGAAAATACAGATTTAAGGCAAAAATAATTTATCATTGGATAAATCTGTATAAAAATTAAGTCAAGGGATATATTTATATTTTATGGGTCAATTTGATTTAATCGTCGGCCAATTTTAAAATATAATTATGTTTGGGAATTAAATGAGGGTCCAATTAACGGATTTAATTAAGTGCAAGGACTTAATTATACTTTAAGTTGGACAAATTAATTTTATTAAGGGCTTAATCAGTGAAAAATTAAGTTCTTGAAATTAATTTGGGTTCAATTGAGAAGTTGAGAATTTTCGGAGGCTAAATTGAATTTTTCCAAACCAATTACGCAAAACTAGGGGTCCAATTGGAAACAATTGAGAGTTCAATGGTCAATCGTGGGTCAAGTAGCATAAATTGGAAATCAAGGACCAAAGTAAAAAGGTGCACAAAATTTAAGGATAAATTTGAATTTTTCACAAGGACATAATTGCACAAAATCATAAATTTAAGTTCAATTGAGGGTGCAATTAAAGGAGTTATAAGGTGAGGGACCAAATTGCATTTTTACATCCCAAAAGTAATAACCCACCAACCACCCACAAGCCACCCCTTTGCCGGCCATTATTCCCCCACCACCTGCATGAAATTCTAGAGCCAAAAGTATGTTACCAACGGTTACCTGCTTTGGCTATATAAACCAAGGATGAACGACGAACAGGGAGGGGGGGAGACTGAAAAAGAAACCAAGGAAGATTTCAGGGAAATTCAAATTTTTCACTTCCGTTTTCTTTCATTTTTTTCCTCTGGCCTTCGTTTTTCCTTTCTTATTTCTCTTCTCTGCTTTGTTTTCCCTCTCTCTTTCTCCCTCTCAGTTCGGTTTGTCTCTCTCTCTCTTGAAACCAGCCCGCTGGTCTCTCCCTCTTCACCTCCGTTCTCCACTCCGGCCACCATCTCAGGCCACCTAACGGCACCCTTATAACCACATAAGTCTTCCCCTCGACGCCAGAAACTTATCCCCATTCTCGGAGGAAGGCAGTAGCGGCAACACCCGACGCAGCATGCACAACCGCGCCGCTTCCGAAGCCTTTTCCGGTGACCTCAGGCAACCATTCTCGACGCCACCACGACCACAAGAACCACCTCGACGTACTCTACACGAAGGTATAAACAGAATAGCCATTCGTCGTACTTGAAAAATCATGCAACTACTGTTCATCTTCTTGTTCGTGTAAATTCGTCCTGAGTATCGTTTCGAACGAGAATCGGGTCTCGACTAATTCAGCTTTTGCCGCCACGTAGCAAACAAGGTTGGGCTTACAGCCCATCTGGATATCAAAAGTAATTTTAAATATTTTTGTTTTATCTATTAGGATGTAAATTTACATTGTAAAGTACATCCATGGATAAAAAAAAGTTTTTTAAACTACTGATGTACTAGGAAAAACAATCAAACAACAATGCAGCTTACCTTAGGTAGGGTGCATTGTGGGTGATACGTCTTCCCCTTACACAACAAGTCCCCTTACCCTAAACTCTCGCAGACCAATAGGTTCCTAGTGACTTTAATATTAGGTGGCGACTCCTAATATTTATAGTCATAAATTTTATGACTATAAAACACCCACATTTTCACTGCGTGCCGTTGTCCCCCCGAATCAAGGCTTGAACGCGGGGCGCAAAGCGAGTCCAAAAATCGCCATCGCGACAGTCATCTATAAGCCTTTGCACTTGTTTAATTTCATGATTATTCAATATCATTGTCATAACCCAATTTTGGGTTACTCCCTAAATTTTATCCCAAATAAAATAAAAATAAAAGAAAAGGGGTTTGGTGGCAGTAGAAAAATCACAGTTAAAATTTTGAATATTTTCGGAGCCAAATTGTATCTCCATTGTGCCCAAAAATGAGAGAAAATACAAATTTGAGGTAAATTAAGTCAAAAATCATAATTATATTTTTATAGGCCAATTTGATCTAATCATGGACTAATTTAAAGTATTATTATGATTTAGATTTAATTTAGTGTCCAATTGAAGGATTTAATTAAGTGCAAGGGCTTAATTATGCTTTAAATTGGTCAAATTAATTTTATAAAAGGCTTAATTGATAAAAAAAATTCTAGTTCTTGAATTTAATTTGGGCTCAATTGAGAATATCAGAATTTTTGGAGACTAAATTAAATTTTTTCAAGCTAATTGTGCAAAGTTAGGTGTCAAATTGAAGACAATTGAGAGTTTAATGTTCAATTGAGGCTCAAATTGCATAAATTGGAATAGAGGAACCAAAATAAACAAGGCGAGCAAAGTCAAGAATAATATTCAATTTTTGACGCGGATGTAATTGTACAAAATTAAAAGTTCAAAGCCATGTGGGAGTGCAATTAGAACAATTACAAATTGAAGGACCAAATTGCATTTCCAATATTTTCAAAATTACAGCCCCGACGTTGCCTTTTTGCACCTCTTGCTGATAGCCTCTTGCATGCCACCGTCGACCAACCACCACTGTAGTCACATCATTGATTGGAAGACCACCACACCGTCGACAACCAACCACCGTGGCAGACCAAGCTCCACTATAAATAATAATAGCATGCAAGAGAAGAACACGGGTGGAACAAAATGAAAATTCTAGGGAAGAAGCGGATTCTTTACGCAGAGAAGAGTAGAATTCTACAGAGGGAGGAAACAAGAAATTCTGGGTGAAATTTATAAAGAATTTTGCAGAAAATAAGTAGAAAAAACATGAGGAAGAAGAACACCACCCTTCATCTTCCTCGGCATCGGTTGCCTCTCTCCCTCTCGCGGTTAACACCCTTTCTCTCTCTCCCGTCAGCCACAGTCAACGACAACCATCTTCATCTTCATCTCCCTCATCTCTAACAGCAGCCTCTCTCTCTCTCTCTCCCTCCCTCTTCCTTAGCCATAACAGATACTCTTGTTAAGGAATCATCTCACCTAAAAGCTTAAACTTTTAGGTGAGATGGTTCCTTAACATGGTATCAGAGCCTTGTTTACCCAGCGGTCACGAGTTTGAATCTCACCACCCCCATTCTATTTGATAAAAAAATAAAGCACAAGGTGATTTGGGCCTGTGCAAGTTTCAAGTCCAAAAGGCTTTCAATTGAGGGTGTGTTAGAGAATAATATAAATCATATTCTGGGGCATCATCTATTAGCTTAAACTTTTAGGTGAGATTATTCCTTAACAACGTTCTCTCTATCGATTGATAGTTCTCTCTCTCTTTAAAACTAGCACCATCATCACTCTCTCCTTGCCAGCTCTAGCAACAGTCATCCTTCTCATCACCTCACCACCGTGAGCTCCTCCTCCATAGAACCAACCCAACCGTGACCACCAACCAGCTCCAACAACAACGATAGCGTAGGTAACAACGAACACAACACAAGTCAGCCACTTCTGATGCTTATACCAGCCACCATGAGCCACCATTTTTGACGCCACAACAAAAGGGAGAACCACCTCGACGTGCTCTAACCGGCAGTAGTGTCAAGTAAGCTTCTCGTTGTGGTCGACCGACCACCATTTCACTATTCATGTAACATGTGAATAGGGAGCATGGTGAATATCAATTCACTATGTCCAGATTTCCCTTCTTTTTTTTTTAATTTGTGGGTGGGCTACTCTCAACCCAGGCCATTTAGTCGGCCTAGGTCCAGTTCGACTTAATAGTGATGGGCCTTTGGCCCACCTTGTCCAACCCATGTAAGTGAGCCAGGCCGTCGTAATTTTTTTATTTTCTATTATCTATTTTAAAAGAAAATTAAAAATGTGTTGTTTTCTTGTATACGGCTAAAATATAAGGTTTTTCCCATCATATTTTTCAGTAAAAATATGTTGCATCTTTTTCATGTTTTAAAATAAAAATTGGATATCGTAACGCTGCTAACAATTATCGCTTGGAAATTGGATAAAATATATAAAATAATTATAACTATTTTTTTTATCTATTAGGATGTAAATTTACATTATAAAATACATTCATAGATAAAAAAGGGTTTTAACTGCATTGTAAAGTACATCCATAGATAACAAAAATGTTTTTTAACTGGGGTGTAAAATTATATTGTAAAGTATACCCACAGAAAAAAACATTTTTTTTTGAAAATGAAGAGTAAAAATTTTTAACTTAGAAAAATATCAAACAACAATGCAGCTTACCTTAGGTAGGGTGTATAAAGGGTGATGTGTTTTCCCCTTACACAACAAGTCCCCTTACCCAAACTCTCACAGACTGATAGGTTTTTTAGTAACCGTAACACTAGGTTGCGACTCCTAATAATTATAATTGTAATTTCTTACCACTATAAAACACTTGTCATTTTCACTGCGCATCATTATCTTTCAAATCTCGGGGGATGGCATGGCACGAAGCGCAAAAAAATCACCGTCACGACAATCATAAAGCAAAAAAAAATTGTAGCCATTGATCACCTTAAAAATTTTATGAGCGGAAAAGTTTTACATCAAAGACTTAGATTCTCTTAAATATTATTTCAAGAATTTAAGTTTCTTGCTCCTATATAAATATACATATAAACTTAAAGAATAATTAATTATTTTTCAAACATGCTAAGAATAAGTTAAACTCAAGGAGTAATTTATTATTTTTTAAACTATAGGGACTAATTTATTGTTTACTCGATAAGGCAAATTAAGGCAAATTAAGAAGGAAGGGATTTTTCAAGCAAGATGAAAAACTACGTCCATGTTTAGAATTGTGGTGCGATCTGTGATGGCCAGATCGCACCACAATTTAGATGTTTGGTAAAACATAAATTGTGTTTTGAGGGTGGGTCCCACATCCATTTTTTAAGAATCTCAGCGTTTGGAAAAAAGCTAACAAATGATGTTTTTTTCTTGCCGATTTGTGTTTCACACTGTTTGCGTTTATACCTCCGATTAAAAATATATCCGTTGGTTATTACACGGACGAAAATCTACACCCTTCAGAAAATCTTATCTTCTCATCATCCGAGCCTATCTTCTTTTCTCTCGATCTGCCTTCTCCACAGCCTTCGATCTGCCTTCTCTTCTTCTCTCTCGTTTGCACCAAGCAGTGGACAAGACGATTTGCCTTCTCTTCTTCTCCCGTCTTCACACCCTTATCCTTCTGCCTTCTCTTCTTCTCCACAGCCTTCGATCTGCCTTCTCTTCTTCTCGTCCCCAAAAAACCAGACCCTTCGGCTGCCTTCTCTTCTTCTCGTCCCCAAAAAACCACACCCTTCGGCTGCCTTCTCTTCTTTTCGTCCCCAAAAAACAACACCCTTCACCTCTGCAACCCTCACAAGCAACCCTCACAGCAACTCTCTCTAGAAACCCACTTTCCTTCTCTGCCAGTTGAAGACGATCTGGGCTCACCACCACCGCACTCTCCTTCCCTTCCAGTTCAAGACGTTTCCATGTTACTTGCAGTCCTAAACAGAGGAGGAGAAACAGAGGAAGGCGTAAAGTACCAATGTCCGAAGTTCTTTAAGAGAGAGACATCATAGAATTTTGAGGCATCTTGCAGAGGTGAAGAGAGGGAGATTGAGAATGCTTCATGGGTTTTCTCGAGAAAGGATTGGAAGCGGGGCAAAGGAAACAATGGAATGGTGGGCTTGAGGGAATCCTAAGAGAGATGAAGAAGACACGTGGAAGCCTGGTGCTGACACGTGGACATATGTAACGGTAATTTATGTCGGTGAATAAGAACCCTTTCTGGTTTTCCTTGCTTGGTTCACACAGCACAGCTATATGGTTGCACGTTGTGGTAAAAGTCATGAATGGCCGCCCTTTATGGAAATTGGAGATGGTCATTAGACTAAAGTAAAAGAAAGAAAAAAGTTTCATCCAAAGCGTGCATGCTTTGCATTATTGATGAGAGTGAAAAAAGAAAAGGAAAGCACAGAAATTAATATACAAAATTATAATTAAATAATTATAATTTTGTATAATAATAATCTATTAATTTTGTATAAAATTAATCTATTAGTCAGTTTAAAATAATAACAATACATTTTATTGTTATGATTACTAATCTACAAAATTTAAAAAATAATTAATCTATTAGTCATTTTATTGTTTTTTCATTAATTATTAATTACATTATATTATTATAATAAATGAAATTTACAATATATATATATATATATATATATATATATATATCTTTTAAAGTAATTTCACAAGTTAAAAGCAATATGAAAAGTTTGGTAACCAAACACCCAAAACTACTTTTTTTGCAACCTCTAACTCAACCACACCCTTAACCAAACACTTAACTACTTATTTTACAACACACTAAAAACACTTTTTTTAAACCTGCTTTTTTTTCACCGCAATCACAATCGCAAAAGCAATGCCAAACACACCCTAAGTTGAGCTAAGTGCTCGCTCGTGTTATGGCATAAGTTACCTCTGTCCACTAAAGGTTTAAGTACCCTTTTAATGATCCATATATTTTTCATCTCTCCTGCTATAACTCATTTGTAGTTATATTTTAAATTCACTCAAAATAAAAAAAAATAACATAAATGAAAAATAAAAGGTATTAACAAGGTGGAAAAATCAAGCTAGAATTTTGAAAGAAGCTTAGAGTCTAATATTAACCTGTTGTGCCGAAGACAAAAAAAAATGCAGATACAAGGTCAAAATAAATTATTATTGGACAAATCTGTAAAAAAAACAAAGTTCAAAGACATAATTAGATTTTTATTAGATCAATTTGATTTAATCATGGATAAAATTAAGATTTTACTCAATTTAAGAATTAATTTGGGTCTAATTAAAGGATTTAATAATATTCAAAGACTTAAATATATTTTCAATGAATCAAATTAGTCTATTGCAAACTTAATTTGTGAAAAAATATGTTTGAGAGCCAAATTTGGGCTTGATTGAGAATGTTAGAATTTTAGGAAACTAAATTTAATTTTTACCAAGCTAATTAATAGAAATCAGGGGCATAGTTGCAAGAAAATTGAAAGTTTAGTGGTCAATTAAAATCTATATTAAAGAAATTCATAGTCAATCACCATTTTGTAAAACAAAACTAATTTTAGAGGTCAAGTTGAAGTTCATCAAAGCCAAAATTATAAAAATTTAACAGTTTAAAATAAATTAGGAGAGTAATTGAAGCAATTAAAAGAATTAAAAGACAGAAGTAAATTCAAAATCAAAATTCAAAATGGGGGGTGTGGGGGTGGGGGGGCTACTTTGGAAATGATCTGTTTACTAAAATGACCAACATTTTGTCCTTTGTTTGGTTCTCTCTTCATTGCAGCATCTTCATTGCAGCAGCCTTGCTTTTATGGCTTCTTCTCTTCTTCTTTTTGTTGTCTTTTTTCTTCTTCTTGTGAGAGAATAATATAAATCATATTACATGAAGATGAAGGGACCAGAAAGTTGGAATATTATATTTGGACATGGGGTAAACCCCATAGTTGTTGTATTCCATGTTGACCCGGTTAACCTGTCGGGTTAGGGCTACGCTTTCACTATAGCGTGGCTTGATATAAACACAGGATGGTCATGCGAAGATGCCTTCCGTGTACAAAAAACCATGCATTGAGCTGATGCAAAATGTGTTGGATCAACCTGTGGCCGTGAGTCAACGAGCTAGTCCTCGGCCATATAATTCTAAGCTTAAGGTCCAAGATTAGATTTTATGGGGATAAAATCATGCATTAAAACTTTTCAAAGTTGGCTTATTCAATAACGCGAAGTGTTGGATGATAGACTGTGGAATCAAACTGTTGATGAGGTACACTGCCGTAGAAAAGGCATGTGACCAGTAAGATTGAGGTAGGGAAGCATGTGTGAGTAAAGCGAGGCCAGTTTCAACAATATGAAGGTGTTTTCTTTCGGAGAAGCCATTATGTTCAGGTGTGTGAGGTGGGGTGGTGAGGTGAGAAATGCCACTGGTGGAGAGATAATTAGTTAAGGCGATGTATTCGCCACCATTGTCTGTGTAAAGGGTCTTGATGGGGGTGTTGAAGTATTTTTCAACAATGGCCCGAAATCGGACGAAAATTTCTTTAACATCAGACTTGTGTTTGAGAGGATAAAGCCAGATATACTTTGTGAAATGGTCAACGAAAATTACGTAGTATTTGAAGCCATCATGAGAGAAAATGGGTGAAGTCCACACATCAGAAAATATAATGTCAAGCGGGGCAGTGGATACAAGTGTAGATTTGGAAAAAGGACGCTTGTGAGTTTTATTGCTAAGACAGGCATTACATGAGTGAGCTGAATTTAAAGGAGAAACAAGACGTAAATTGAAAGTAGACACAATGCGTTGGAGAATTGGAAAGGCTGGGTGACCCAATCGGTGATGCCAGAGCGAAGGAGGATGGTTTGTTTGTGGAGAGAGCCGGAGGTGGAGAGTGGGAGGGCCATTCATAAACACCATCCTTAGTTTGACCTTGGAGCAGAATCCTCCTGTAAGAAGCTCCTTAACAAGAAAAAGGAAAGGTAAGAACTCTATTGAAACATTGTTGGATATGCGAATCGAGAAATGGAAATTAAGTTTTTCTGCATAGAGGGGACACATAGCACATTTTGTAAGGAAAACTTATGAGGAGTTGTTTGGAGAGATGAGGAACCTGTGTGTGTGATGGGTAAAGTTGTACCATCTCCGATCATGATGTCATCACCGCCATTGTATGGTGTGTGAAGAGAAAGGTTGTTGAGGTCTGAGGTGACATGGTGGGAGGCGCCACTGTCCAGGAGCCAAGATGGCGTGGTGGAGGGATGGGTGGTAAGGTGGGCTTGTGGGCTGCCATGGTGGCCCTTGTGAATTGTTTGCGAGTTGAATTGGTACCGGTCGATATGAAGGACATCGATCGGTCATGTGACCTCAGTATTCTGCATATTTGGCAACTACCAAGATATGGTGCAGGAGGTGGTCGATTGGCCTGAGGTAGGGTAGGTCGTGAGGGGTATGCCAGGGAAGCGGTGGGATGGGTTAAAGTTGGGGCGCCAGTGAGTGGTGGTGCTCTGGCGAGCTGTGGCAGGGCGCCAGTTCTAGTGGAAGAGCGATATGTGGGATTTGCGAGTGGCTGGAAAATGGTGGGTGTCAACTGGTAGAGTTTGCAAAGAAGCCTCAAAATTGAGGAGTTTTTCGTGGAGTTCTTCAAAGGTAATGGCTGAGTCTCGTGCTTGTACAAAGACGAACTAGTTCACGATAGTCATCGCCAAGTCCATCAAGTATTTTATATGTAATTTCCTCTGCATCAAGAGGAGCACCGAAGAGGGCTAGATCATTTGCCCTTGTTTTGATGATCTGCATGAATTCGATGACTCCTAGAGAGCATTTGGTGAGAGTTTTGAGTTGGTTTTGATTTGCTTGATGCGTCCTCTTGAGGGTTTAGCATAGGTGTTGGCTAAGATGTGCCAAGCTTGGCTTGAGGTGGTAGCCTGAGTAATGAACGGGATTATGGGTTGCGAAATGGACCCAATAATGGTGTTGAGGATCAATTGATCCTGTTGAATCCACATATTATGACTGGGATTTGGGATGATGGTATTTTCTTAGGTGAATGTAGCTGGTGGGCATGGTTTTGAACCATCAATGTATCCAAGGAGATCATATCCTATGAATAAGGTCTGGAACTGAGGTTTCCAGGAGAGATAGTTGGTGGAGGTAAGTTTAAGAGGAGCTTGAGCAGCAACATTGATGCTGATGAGAGAGGGTTGGGATTCATTGGTGGGCATGATGGTTGCTGAATTAGATTCAGATGCCATGGTGTTGTGTAGAACAAATGAAAGGGAAAAAATGATGAATCGTTTAGAGCTCTGATACCATGATAGACTGTGGAATCAAATCTGTTTATTCACATTCCTTTGTATCGTTTAAATACACAGTGATGATAACAAATTCTATAACAACTTTGATGACTCATTGTCCTGGTCTATTGTGCTGTACATAGTACACAGTTTGTTACTGCATTTGTTGGTTGCAGTTTGTTGCTGCGTTTCTTCATGCATGTGTGGCAGAGGTCTGCTGCTCATGGTATGCATGTTATATGCATGATATTGGATACGTTCATCATCTTAGAGCACTTCTCTTAAAATGAAGGTGGCTATAAATAAGAGGGCCGGGGTGGATAGGAGAGCAGAAGCATGTAAAGAAGCCTGTATTTCAAGATGAAGGCCTTCCTTATCGTATGCTTTCTCTTGGCTACCGTGGTCTTCTCTCCCCTTTCCACTTGCACTGCTCGAGAACTGGCCGGGACAGGTGAGATTTTATTCCCAACATTCACAGTTCGTGCATGTATTTATATATATTTTCTGTCAAAAACGATTTTGTAGGGAAAGACCTTACTACAATTAAATAAAAACCTTTCACCATGTATTTTGATACTAGTTTATGAACTTCCATGATTTCGTTGTGGTCGTCGATCTTGCAGGTGGCAACGATCCACTCAATCGGCCTAAAACTCCATTCAACTGCGGTAGGGGTAAACGGTATTGCGTAACGCCATCACCAAAAAAGCGTTGTCGTGGTCGTCTTTACAGGCGTAACTGTTGAATCCCTTGAAAACGGAACGTTTTGGAGCAGAAGCAGCGAGGTGTGGACGACTGTTATGACTGTGAAGTCCCTTGAAAATGGAATATAATTATCTACTCTCTGTGGGAGAAAAATAAATAAATACAAGTCCACGATCTATTTGGATGGAAGCAATCAATATGTTTATGAGGTTTTAATTTCTATTTATCTTAATTACATGTTATTTCCCATCTGGGACTCAAATTATATGAATTAATATTGTTTTTTATATTTTTTTTCATCTTATTTCCTTAAAATTATATGAATTAATATTAATGCCAAACAAAAAAATTATTCTAAACCAAGTGATTATAATAATTATATTCATAATGGTAATAATATAAATTTTGCTTGTGTTCTTTGATTTTTTTCCCTCTAACTTTATTCTCTTGTTCTTCAAATGAAATAAAAAAATTTATGGTTATAATATTTTTTTTGCTTTCAATCATAAGAATAAAAATGGTAATAACAATTGAAATAATTTATCAACTGATTTTGTATTTATCAAGAATTATTTTTTACAGTTTCTCTATATATAATGGTTCAAATCTAATAATTTATTAAGAATAACTCAATGTTGTCTTTAGGTTCTTACCATTTTTATTTAAAATTATATTATTTAACATCAGTATTCAGCACAAATTTGTTTTCTATAATTAATTTTTTTTACTTTACCTAATTAAAATTATGTTTAAGTTGATTATTTAACATTAGTATTCAACACAAAATGTTTTTCTATAATTCTTTTTTGACATTACCTAATTAAAATTCTGTTTAAGTTGATTATTTCGCTATGTATAACATCATAAAACAAATCTAGCATCATTAATATTTTTTTTTACATGTTAAAAAAATCTAGCACAATTACGCCTAGTTGTACCTTCTTCTTTAATAATTTTATTACTATAATTTAAATTATAAATAGTATTATTATCATTATTATAAATCTTTTTGTCATTATTAATAATATTCATCTTATTTTATGAGTTACTTGTAGTATTATCATCAAATCATAATTATTAACACCATAAACACTATAACTATAATAAACTAAAATTTCTATCATCATTATCATTAATAATGTCATTTTTATTACCATTATTAATAAATGAAACTTTCAAATTAAGACGTCATTATTCAATAAAGGTGAATTCGGCCTAGGCCCAAAATCCCCCAAAAGATAAAGAACTGCTGATGCTAATGGGCTACAAATGAGATTTGAAAAATTCAGAAACATTCATGGCAATTAGCTTCTCTTTACTTGATTGTACTTGGAGTCTGTGGAATTCATCGGAATTCCCCCAAAAGATCTTCAAGGTCGCTTCCATGAAAATGAAGCAGAGGTAGCAAGTTGGAATATTATATTTGGACTTGGGGTAAACCCCATAGTTGTTGTATTCCACGTTGACCCGGTTAGCCTGTCGGGTCTGGGCTACGCTTTCACTATAGGGTGTCTTGATAGAAACACAGGATGGTTCTGAGCAGATGCCTTTCGTTTATAAAAAATCTATCAAGTTGGAGGACTATACACGGGACGATTCTTTTATATTGACTTGGAGTCAACGTGCATGGAAGCAAGTAGAGTATACAAGGACCCAGCAAGGCGATATTTACAGGCTAACGTGGCCTACATTAAGGCTGCAATGATACGGAGGCTAGAATTTACGTGGCTGGCAATATTTTGTTACTATAATCATTCATGGAGCTCATACAAAATGTGCTGCATCAGCCTGTCGCCGTGAGCCAACCTGCTAGTCTTCGGCCATAGAATTCTAAGCTTAAATAGGTCCACAATCAGATTTTATGTGGATAGAAATCATGCACTATGACTTTTCGAAGTTGGCTTATTCAATAATGCCAAGTGTTGGATACGTTCATCATGCATCTTAGAGCAGTTCTCTTCGAATATACGCTGCTATAAATAAGAGGGCCGGGGTAGATAGGAGAGCAGAAGCATGCTAAAAACCTGCATGTATTTCAAGATGAAGGCCTTCCTTATCGTATGCTTCCTCTTGGCTACCGTTGTCTTCTCTCCCCTGCCCAGTTGCACTGCTCGAGAACTGGCTGGGACAGGTGAGATTTTATTCCCAGCATTCACTTGAGAAAACAGTTCGTGTTTGTATATATATGTTTTCTGTCTCTTCAAAAACTTTATTTTGTATAGAATTGATGGTTCAACATTTACATGTTATTCTATTTTCCATCAGCAAACTTGTTTCGACTTTCTTCTTTGATTTGGACTTATCGATCTCATTTGGGATTAATATTATTTTCTTCAAAAAGCCTTCGAAGAAAACTCCTTGATATTCAATGTAATTGCAAGACCTAATATTGCTTGGAGTTTTCCAAAAGGCTTATTAATAACTTCCATGATTTGGATGTTATGATGACAAGCTAACTTGCAAGTAGCAGGTTCTTCAGGAACTACCTCTTTGAAATCTTAACCTTATAAATAAGATTCGATAACATAATTTATATTATTTTTTAATACAGATCCATTTAACCGCGGCAAACCTGTATTCAACTGCGGTAGGGGTCAAAAGTATTGCGTACCGACACCACCAAAAAAGCCTTGTAATAGCCGTTACAAGGTTGGCTGTGGAACCCCTTGAGAACGGAACATTTTGGAGCATGCAGAAGCAGCGAGGTGTGGATGACAGTTATGGCTGTGAAGTCCCTTGAAAATGGAATATAATTATGAACTCTTTGTGTAAGAAAAATAAAGAAACTAAAGTTCTCAAGTGATCAATATGTTTTTAAGGTTTTAATTTCTATTTATCTTAGATGTTATTTCCCATCTAGGACTGTGTAATATTCATGATGAAGCCTACGAAAGTCAAGGTTCTTAGTATTTAGTCCACTCTCTTGTCTCTTCACTAATCTCTTACATAATGTGAAAGGGATTAAATAAATTCAGAAATTCAATGCTTTTATATTATTCCAGCATCAAAACTTTGTATGACAGTAGCCAATCATCTACAGTACTTGCGTGCGTTGTTTTATTTTTTTATATTCCATTGCTTTAGAACCTGTTGTGCCCAAGACAAAAAAATGCAAATACAAGGACAAAATAAATTATTATTGTACAAATCTGTAAAAAAAAAAAAAGTTCAAAGACATAATTAGATTTTTATTAGACCAA
>CM063606.1:6152570-6211110 GCA_032356905.1 Salix exigua
AAAAATACCCCCACATCTCACCGCGCACGTTGTCATGAGTTAAAAATGATATTTATAAATTAGAACTGGTGTGTGCCACTTGTGATTTGTATCATAATAACATCTTATTGAAGATGTTTAAGTTTCCACACCCTCCTTCACTTCAATTCTAATATATTTCTTCGTTCTTTGCGTGTGAGATAAAAGAATTATTAAAAATGCCAAAGTCTCCACAATTTAATTTAAATTGTTTTTTATATAGAATTTCGATAACTCAATGTATTAGATGTTATTTGACATTACATTTCAAAATTGTTTTTGAATTTTTTTTATTTCTTACATTAAATTATTTTTTTGGTGTTTTAAATCATTTTAATATGTTGATGTCAAAAATAATTTTTAAAAAATGAAATAAAATATTATTTTAATATATTTTATAACCACAAAAACATATATTAATGAATTTAGCCGAACTTGAATAGGTCAATGTCAATAAATTGAAAAAAAAACTAAAACGATATCATTTTGATAATATAAAACACGTGTTTGTCATTTTCCTTGAACAGATACGATATCATTTTGATAATATAAAACCCGAGTTTGTCATGTTCCTTGAACAGATGGTAATGATTGAAGACGTCAAAGTTTACTTCACTTCAATTCTGTTACCTTTCTTTGTCGTGCGGTCCCTATCAAGCAGAAGGGTTTCTGGACAAATAAATAATTCGTGGAATGAAAGAAAAAATATTTTCTCCAAATCAGAGAGGCGGCTTCAACTTGAAAAATAATATAGTTCAGATCATTCAGCAATGGCGACTAGAGGCAGGTTCTTTATTTTTTCTTTTTTTCTTTTAAGAAAGACTTGAGTTGACTCCGAAATATAAAATTAATCCAGTAATTCGTACATTAACCTGCATCTCAATTTCTTGGATATAAATATAGTTCAGATCATTCAGCAATGGCGACTAGAGGCAGGTTCTTAGAGTTGATCCACATCCATTGAAGTCCCTTTGGAGTATTGAAATTGTAGGCCACAGCTATCATCTCATTAAATATGGAGGAGATTCGCCGCGCTGCTGCGGCTTATTATGAAAACCTGCCGGTGGCGAATAAGAGATATGCCAGATATATTTTCAGTTCAATGGACAAAAACGGAGACGGGCAGATCAACCTAAAAGAATACGTGGAGTATCTCGACAAAGATAACAAAACGGCTCTTGCTCATCCAAGCTTGTTTAGAGCGCTGGACAAGAACAACAATGGAAGCTTGGATTTTGAGGAAGTAATCGTCTTGTACTACATCACGCAGAGTGGAAGAGCTCTATTTTGCACGTCTTGTAATACGTTCTTGACAGACGTATACTTCAGTTGCTCTCAATGTTTCTTCAAAGGTGATTCAGTCAGCACCTTCGATATTTGCTGTGATTGCTATGGTGGTAAGAAGTTCGAGCACCACGATGGTGCCATCTTCTGCGATAACTATACTTTACTAAGTCGAAGCAGGAGGTTGGCAGTACAAGCTTCCAAAAAGGTTAATAATCTTCGAAAATGATATCAACTTCGATCGTGTTAGGAAGAAATACTCGAGATTGTTTAAGATTTCCAATTTTTGGAACGATTTACTACCTCTAATTATGGATCTTTAATTTCTGGACTTGCTTGTTCATCATTAGGAATATACCTAATCGCATGCTTCGTTATCTTTGATTCCAGGAGCAAAGCAGTGTGTTTAAGGACATTGATTTGATAGACAAAGCTGCAAAAGCAATGCAAGAGATACTACAAGCTTACTTAGAGGTAAATAATCTTCGAAAATGATATCAACTTCGATCCTGTTAGAAAGAAATAGTTGAGATTGTTTAAGAATCCCAGTTTTTAGAACAATTTCTTATTATGTTTCTTTAATTTCTGGATTTGCTTGTTCATCATTAGGAATATATCTAATCATATTCCTCGTTATCTTTGATTTCAGAAGCAAAGCAGTGTGGTTGGGGAAATTGACACTGAAACGATGGCGACCATTGCAAACCTAATGAGCGACGCAAAGGAAGGTTTCGTAGAGGTAAATACTTGAGTTTGATTAAGATTTCCAGTTTTTGGGACGATCTATTACCTATGATTATGTTTCTTTAATTTCTGGATTTGCATGTTCATCATATCATTAGGAATATATCTAATCATATGCATCGTTATCTTTGATTTCAGGCGGGGAGCAGTATGTTTGCGGAAATTGACTTTGAAACGATAGCAAACTACGCTGTTGATGCAGGCTGTATCATTATGTGAAAGAACGAATGATGGACGACTATTATTATTATTATTATTATTATTGATGAAATAATGAAAGGTGGGAGAACTTTCTAGAAACACCCCCCTCTAGAACAATTTTGTTGTATTGTTTGGTTTGATTTGATGATTCTCAATATGGAATAAATTATTGGGATGGTTAAACATATGTTCATTTTGATTTATTGTTTGATGCGATGATTGGCAGTTGTTCTCAGCATCTTCAGTAAATAAGAGATTTCAAACCAAACCGAAAAAATAAAAGAATAAGGACTTAAATGTAAACGAATTATAGAATTAATTTGACTTGAATGACATAATAGTAACAAATCAAAACTTATATCATAGTAATAAAGACCAAAACGCATGATTCAAAGAGAAGGGACTACTATGAAATAATCATAACCAAATGGGATTTACGTGTAATTTAGTATGCAAGAGAGAAATGCACATAACCAATTTCAACCGGCCACCGGTCGATGACACACGCACCACCGTGATATAGAAGACATGGCAGCGCATCTGGTGATAAGTCGGACGAACATTTTTGATGACCGATAGCCCCCGCACGTGTCATCGAACAAGAGCATGCGCTCAAAAAGGTTTGACTCCTCAAGTGACGCGCCACACAGTAATCCCAATTAAATATGTAAAAACACAGGTGAATTACCTAAACACCCTAGCCTCTATTTCTTCTATTTTGTCTTTTCCGAGGATATATGCGTAGTTAAATATTTTTTAAAATGTGAAAACCGGAAAATAGCCTAGATAAGTTCTCTATTTTGTCTTATTAGGGGTTAAAACCATTATTGAATTGTGCACATAAATTTTCTTGTATTTTGTCTTATTCATGGGTATTTCATTAATTACAATGTGTATGGTAATAGAAAAAATAGAAAATACTCCTGACTTCAAGTCATAACTGACGGCACACAGACGGGAAAAATAATAATTTTACTATTCCAATTCACGACTATGAGTATTGCTACAGTGGAAACGCCACATGATTTAGTTTTTTCTCATCCATAAAAATAGACTCGAGTTTGTCATATTCCTTGGACAAATGCTAATGATTGAAGACGTCAAAGTTTACTTCACTTCAATTCTGTTTCATTTCTTCGTCGTGTGGTCTGGGTCCCTATCAAACAGAAGGGTTGGTGGACAAATAAATAATTCGTGGAATCAAAGAAAAGATATTCTCTCCAAATCACAAAGGCGGCTTCAACTTGAAAAAGAAAAGGGTGTATCCGTGGATGGCTGGTGGCTAGTAGGACAGGGAAAAATAAGGTTGTAAGGTGTTTTCTCTTTTACAAAAAATAATATTATTTTAATATATTTATAAATAAAAATTATTTTAAACAACAACTTCTACTACGTCTAAAAATATACAAAAGGTCCCATGTACAATAGCAAATATTTAAATGAAACCATATACTAAGTAGGTGATATAGTTATGCGAGTTTGAAACTAAAAGGTTGCTCTTTTTGTGATCTTTAAGTTTTATAATCCTGTGATTGCTAATAGAAAAGTAATTGGAGACTTACGTGATAATTAAATTTAGAATCCAATGGATTATTCTGACACAACGGAAGGCCTGTTTTAACCATCGGAAGACGCCTCACACGCCACCTTAGCAGCGCGTGCGGGTGGAACATTGCTGGCGCATCTATGCCATGCGTTTGCAATGTTATGGATAAAGAAATATTAAAAAATTGATCAATTACCCCTATACCCTTGTACCTAGCAATATCTACAAAAAAAAAACGGGGTGAAAATTCAAAAATACCTCCGATTCCAAGTGTCTGATTTTGTCATTTACTGTGCAACAAATCCAAAAATACCATTTATATCCCTTGAAAAATTCAAAAATAACCCAGGTCCCGGGAGCTAAAAATTTTCGGTCTTGAGGGTAAAATGATAATCTTACTGTCACAATGAATAATGAATTGAGTCTGTGTAAACAAGAAAAAGTGCTCAGTAGATGTGGCACAAGTTTTATTTTTTAGTTAGTATATTTTTTATTTATTTATGGGGTGTGAGATGGAGAAATTATTGAATAATGCAAAAATCACAAATCACCCACACACGTAAGCTTAAAAATCAAAATGATAATATTCAATGACTACTGAAGTTTAGGCCTTCAAAAAGTTTAAATAATTTTTAAAAATAACCCAAATGGATCTAACACTAGACACTAAATTGGCTAGCTTATAAAATTGACTCAACAACAATACTAATAAGCTTAAAAAATTGGTCCAAACAAGATCTTAATTAAAAATAAAATATTAATTAAATTCAAACAAGGAAAATAGTTAAAGTAATAAAAATAAAATTCATAATTTAATTCCCTATGATGGAATGAGAAAATATGAAGAATGGTGGCCTACAATGTCGTCCAATGATCCCAAAACAACAACAAAAGTTGATACTATGGTCTGTTTTCTTACGGTTTCAGGTTTGATACCTATGGTTGCTAATATAATAATCATTAGAAGTTTATATTCATAATTGTATAGTCCATAAAATTAATCAAAACACATAAAAGTTGACTCGAACATCTAAATTAATAAAAAATAACTTTTAACACATGAGGCGTAAATGATATATATATATATATATATTTTATTGTGGTATAAAATTGCAGATAATATTTTTTTTTTTTTGTAAAGATTGCCAACTTACCAAATATTCCATCATGGCTAGTCTTGAAACGGGGGTGTGAGATGGAGGAATTTTTTAGGATGTCAAAGTTTCCACAACCTCCATCACTTCAATTCTATTCAGAGGATGCGGCTTCAACTTGAAAAAGAAAAGGGTGTGTCCGTGAATGGCTGGTGGCTAGTGGGACAGGGAGAAATAAGGTTGTAAGGTGTTTTTTCTTTTACAAAAAATAATATTATTTTAATATATTTATAAATAAAAATCAATTCACAAAAGGTCCCATGTCCAATAGCAAATATTTAAATAAAATCATATACAATAGGTGATGTAGTGATCCAAGTTTAAAACTAAAAAAATATTTTTCCAGTAATTTTAGGTTAGAGTCCGGTGATTGCTAATATAAAGATTTTAGGTTAAAAACTGGTGATTGCTAATATAAAGATTAGTGGAGATTTATATGATAATTAAATTCAGGATTCATATGATTAATTAAGATATATGCAAGTTATCCTCAACACCACCACGTTAATAAAAAAATATATATTTAAATGAGTTTAGAACACAATAATCTTCCACACCCAAATTCACTTCAATAATATATCTTTTTGGTGTTTTAAGATCATTTTAATATGTTGATATCAAAAATAATATTTTAAAAAATAAAATAAAATATTATTTTAATATATTTTCTAAAAAAAAACACATGTTAATGATCAATTTAGCCGAACTTGAATATGTCAAAGTCAATAAATTGAATAAAAAGCAAAACTATATCATTTTGATAATATAAAAAAACTCTGGAATTTATCATGTTCCTTGAACAGATGCTAATGATTGAAGACGTCAAAGTTTACTTCACTTCAATCCTGTTACATTTCTTCGTCGTGTAGTCCCTATCAAACAGAAGGGTTTCTGGACAATTAAATAATTCGTGGAATCAAAGAAAAGATAGTCTCCAAATCAGAGAGGCGGCTTCAACCTGAAAAATAATATTGTTTTTTTTTTTAATTTTTAAAAAGACTTGAGTTGACTCGGAAATATAGAAATCAACCCAGTAATTCGTAGATTAACCTGCATCTCAATTTCTTGGATATAAATATAGTTCAGATCATTCAGCAATGGCGACTAGAGGCAGGTTCTTAGAGTTGATCCACATCCATTGAAGTCCCTTTGGAGTCTTGAAATTGGAGGCCAGAGCTATCTTCTTATTAAATATGGAGGCGATTCGCCGCGCTGCTGCTGCTTATTATGAAAACCTGCCGGTGGTGAATAAGAGATATGCCAGATATATTTTCAGTTCAATGGACAAGAACGGAGACGGGCAGATTAACCTAAAAGAATACGTGGAGTATCTCGACAAAGATAAGAAAACGGCTCTTACTCATCCAAGCTTGTTTAGAGCGCTGGACAAGAACAACAATGGAAGCTTGGATTTTGAGGAAGTAATCGTCTTGTACTACATCACGCAGACTGGAAGAGCTCGATTTTGCAAGTCTTGTAATACGTTCTTGACAGACGTATACTTCAGTTGCTCTCAATGTTTCTTCAAAGGTGATTCAGTCAGCACCTATGAAATTTGTTGTGATTGCTATGGTGGTAAGAAGTTCAAGCACCACAGTGGTGCCATCTTCTGCGATAACTATACTTTACTAAGTCGAAGCAGGAGGTTGGCATTACAAGCTTCCAAAGAGGTAAATGATCTTCGAAAATGATATCAACTTCGATCCTGTTAGGAAGAAATACTCGAGATTGTTTAAGATTTCCAATTTTTGGCGGTCTTTAATTTCTGGATTTGCTTGTTCATCATTAGGAATATATCTAATCGTATGCTTCGTTATCTTTGATTCCAGGATCAAAGCAGTGTGGTTGAGGAAATTGATATGATAGAGAAAGCTGCAAACGTAATGAAAGAGAAACTACAAACTTACAAAGAGGTATAATCTTCGAAAATGATATCAACTGCGATTCTGTTAGAAGGAAATACTTGAGATTGTTTAAGATTTCCAGTTCTTGGAACAATTTCTTAGTATGTTTCTTTAGTTTCTGGATTTGCTTGTTCATCATCAGGAATATATCTAATCATATTCTTCGTTATCTTTGATTTCAGAACACAAAAGAGTGGTTGAGGAAATTGAAATGATAGCGAGCGTTGTAAACCTCGCTGTTTCTACAGGCTGTATCATTATGTGAAAGAACGAATGATGAATTGTTTTATCGCAATTTTAGTATAATTTTGTAAAGGGTGAAACTTGAAGTGCTTGCTTAGGGATGACTATTATTGTTATTGATGAAATAATGAAAGGTGCGAGAACTTTCTAGAAACGCCACCCTCTAGAACATTTTTGTTGAATTGTTTGGTTTGATTTGATGATTCTCAATATGGCATAAATGATTGGGATTGTTAAACATATGTTTATTTTGATTTATTGTTATTTTTTAGGGTAGTACTTTTTTTTTTGGTTTGATTATCAAAGGTCGACAGCCGATAAAATAACAAATCTTAGAGGGTTTTGTTTTTAAAAATCAATTCAAAAATGATAGTAGGATCGATGCAAGAAAATGTAATAGTTATAGGAATTATTTCTCCTTAAATTTACGTTTTTTTTTCACAAAAATAAATTATAAAATATGTATTAGATGCCTTTTAGCAACGCGGTGCAAACTGCGTTTTAAGGGAAACACAGTTTGCACCCGTTTGGTAATTAGAAAACCACAATTTTAATTGTGGTGGGACCCACCATTTATGAGAAGTAAAAATTTGATGTTTTTGGCTGCGTTTTGTTTTGGGTATTACCTGCATTTCATGCATTTAACAGATATGAACTTTCATTTATTAACTGCCATGGCCATTGTGTAAGGAGTAGCCGTTGCTTTCCTCTCATCGTCGACGATCTTTCTCTCTTTCCATAGTCACGGTCCTATCTCTCTCTCCACGACCACTGCCTCCCTCTCTCTCTCTCCACGGTCAATGCCTCCTTCTCTCTCCTCCACAATCAAGACAACTCCCTCCCTCTCTTTCCATAATCACGACAAACCTGACGTATGTAGAACAAGTTGCAGTAGTATCAGCTGCAAACTTTAGGTCCTCCTCCCCGGCCACCACAAGGCACTATTTGCGATGCCACCATAACAGGAAGAACCACCCGGCTTTTTCAATCCACAAGGCACTATTTACCGGTGACCTTCTCGTCATAATTGACCATGTTTCTGTTCATATGTTACGTAATTTCGTGAATGAATTCACGAAGAACACAGTGCACCGTTTTGTGTTTTTTTGTACAATCTTAACTCTTGGGCTGGGCTTTTACCAAAAAAACTCTTGGGTTGAGTTGCTCTCGCCCGACTCAAGTCTGCAGAGTTGGTCTCTTAACCCAACTTGGCAGAGGCGACCCATTTATTTGGGTCAAGCCCAATTTGATTTTTTTACAAAAATATATATATTTAAAAAAATAAAAAAAAATGTGTAGATAGACATTATTCCTTGTGAAATGAAAAGACACGTGACTTCGTTTCACACCATAACCTTTTTGTTTTTTGATTGATTATGAATCAGAAACTTGTAACTGGATTTGACCTTAAAATTATATCTCTACAATGGCATCTCAGATGTTGTTCATCCATCAAATAGCAAGGGATCGCACAATTAAGATGGCCTTTTTTTTTAATATTGAGATGTTGATATATTGGATCAACCTAAGCTATGAATTTGCACTCACATAATGGAATTTACTGAGTTTAAGAACTTTATTTTAAAAAAACTTTTTTACTTAATTAACCAATACCAAAAATAGACATTTATAAAATCAATCATACACCAAAAATAGATGTTAATTAACCTAAGCTTCGTTATCTTTGATTTCAGGAGGAAAGCGATGTGTTTGAGAAAATTAACATTGAAATGATAACGAACGTTGCAGCTGTTGTTTCAGGCTGCATTTATGTGAAAGAACGAATGATGAATTTTATCATCGCAATTTTAGTATAATTTTGTAAAGGGTGACACTTGAACCACTTTCTTAGGGACGAATATTATTATTATTAATCTGAACAATAAATTATAAAATATGTATTAATCTCAACAATTGTCATTAATATTTAATTTTAATTCAGAATTGATCAATAATATTTAGAAATAATATATAGAAACAATATTGTTGTGAAATGAATTTTTTATACTTATAATAATTTTATAAATTTTTTTTTGAGAAGATTTTATATATTAAGGTTACATTGGTAAGCCTATACTAGTATCATTGTCTGGCCAGTAGTGATAGAAGCCTATCAATAACAAAGGTATACAAGTGGTTCAATCAAGTTGCCATGTTAACATGGTTACTCTCAAACATGGTCCATCGGAGATTCCCCGACCACCCTAGAAAGAGGATATGACGGTTAACCATGAAGGATGGAGGAAGCAATTTTTTGACCAATGTATGGAGGAGCGTGTGCGGATACACCGCAGACACGTCCGCATGCAAAGCATCTGCAGTCTTTTAAAAAAATCAATAAAATAATGGACAATTAGTTATACACCCTGGACTCATCCGATAACCACGAAAAAACCATCGTGGAAAATACAACATTACGCCAGCTTCAACGCATATTTTTTTGTCTTTTCAAGGGCCAATTTCATAGTTATACTATGCAACAAATTCAAAACACCTTCCATGCCCCATGGAAATTGTGAAACTACCCCTAGTCATGATGGCCTTGTTTTGTCATTTTCGGTGTCTGTTTGCGTCATTTTACCGTGCAAATCAAAAAATACCATCCATGTCCCCTATCAAATTCGAAAATACCTCTAAAATCATGGGCTATTTAATAAGTAACAATCATATTTTATCAATATTATCTTTATGATAAAAAATTTAGAGAAATTGATTTTTTATGGAATTGATAACAATTAAATTATATTTATTTTTGGGTGCTTTGAAACGCATCAAATCGGCTCAAATTCTAGCATATATTTACATCCAAGAAATATAAATGTAGGTTAATATACAAGTCATTGGTTTAGTTCTCAGATTACCGAGTCAATTTGGGTCTATTTTTATAATATCAAAATGATATCGTTTTAGTTTATTTTTTAATTTATTGACTTTAACTTATTTAAGTTTGGTTAAATTCATTAAGTAATGGACTAATACATTGAGTCATCGAAATTTAACTAAGTCAACAAAAAAACAATACATTAAATTAAATTAAATTGTGGAGACTTTGGCGTCTTTAATAATTCTTCCATCTCACACCCCAAAAACGAAGAAATATAACCGGTTCAGGCATCAAAGCCATGAAAAGCCGAGTTGAATTTGTCCAAGGAAGATGACAATTCATTCTCACCAGGATGCAGTTTTTTGGTAAGTTTACACCTTTTAAATGATATTATTGGGTAGGAATAACAATAAAATTAATAATAATGATAATGATGGAGTTTTTGGTTAGTTATCATTTTTAAAAATTATTAGTAGTAGTAGTAGTGACATAACAACAACAATAATAATTATAATAATAATATGGTTGATTTGTACGGATAAATCCCGCTGAAATTTTATTTATCTTATGTTAACATCAACAAACAGTTATTATTATTATTATTATTATTATTTTAATTTTGTTTTGAAAAGATTTCATTATTATTTTTGTTGATTTCTAGGATACATTTATTCTTAGGGTTTTTTTTTATCCAATATCAATCTATGATAATAAAACTACAAACTTATATTTACAGTTTGGAAATATTGCTATATCAATCTACGGTAATAGAACCTCTATATAAATGAAAATATATTTTTTTACTATTATTTTGAAATTTGCTTATACGGATAACGCTCATTGAGTATTGTTTTTTTATATATATTTTGTTCACTTATGATATTAAAAACAACAAACATAAAAATCAAGCATTTGTTAGTGTATATATACTGTTATCCATCAGTTGATTCACGTGTCATTAACTTCATGTAAATATATTCAATGATAATAGAAGCTTATTTATCATTAGTAGTATTCATTAAATATTTAATTAATAAATTTAGAGTAAAGATAATATTTATTGGATGAAATTACTCTTTCACATAATGGTACAGCCAATTAAAAATCCTGCAACGCCCACCATCGTTTCAATTTTCCCAAGCACACCGCTTCGCTTCTGAAATCAAAGATAACGAAGCATATGATTAGATATTCCTAATGATATGATGAACAAGCAAATCAAGAAATTAAAGAAACATAATTAGAGGTAATAAATCGTTCCGAAAATTGGAAACCTTAATCAATCTCAAGTATTTCTTTCTAACAGGATCGGAGTTTATTCACCTCTGCGGGAGCTGCTAGTGCCAAGCTCCTGCTTTGACTTAGTAAGGAATAGTTATCGCAGAAGATGGCATCTTCGTGGTGCGTGAACCTCTTACCACCATAGCAATCACAGCAAATTTCATAGGTGCAGACTGTTGAATCATTACTGGTGAAACATTGAAAGCAACTGAAGTATACGTCTGTCAAGAACGTATTGCAAGATTTGCAAAATAGAGCTCTTCCACTCTGCATGATGTAGTACGAGACCATTGCCTCCTCAAAATCCAAGCTTCCATTGTTGTTCTTGTCCAGCGCTCTGAACAAACTTGGATGAGTAAGAGCCGAGTTGTTATCTTTGTTATGATACTCCATGAATTCTTTTAATTAGGTTAATTTGCCCGTCGCCGTTTTTGTCCATTTCACTGAAAATGAATCTGGCATATCTCTTCTTCTCCTCCGGCAGGTTTTCATAATAAGCCGCAGCAGCGCGGCGAATCTCCTCCATATTAATAAGAGGATAGCTTTGGCCTACAGATTCAAGACTCCAAAGGGACTTCTATGGAAGTGGATCAACTCTAAGAACCTGCCTCTGTCGCCATTGTTGAACGATCTGAACTGTATTTATACCCACGAAATAGAGATGCAGGTTAATCTACGAATTATTGGGTTGATTTTTATATTTCCAAGTCAACTAAAGTCTTTTTTTTAAAAAATAAACAATAATATTTTTATAGTTTTTAAATTATGTTTTATACAAAAATATTAAAAAATAATAAATATTTTTTAAAAAAACTTTTAACGCTACATTAATTTGTTAGAAAAATATAATTTAAATCAAATCCACCAAAATTAAAGAAACATTTTTAGAAGTATTGAATTGTTCCAAAAATTAGAAATTTTAAGCATTCCCTATATTATCTCATGTATTTCTTTCAAGCATGCCACTATACATCAGGGATGGAACTTGTTATCATTTTCAAACATAAATACCTTCCCATAGGCTTTTTGTATCAAACACTTGCTTTGACATAGTGTGGTATAACATAGTTATTGTAGAACATGACATCATCATAGTGTGTTAACTCTTACAATCATACTAACCACAATGAAGATTTTAGGTGGTCCCAGAATAATCATGACATAAACATTGAAAGTAACATAAGTATACTCTTATATATCAAGAACAAATCACAACAATTGGAAGTTACAACTCTTCCACTATGCCATATGTATTACAATACACAAGATTGGATATGAAAATAATTATATTTTATCCATTAACTATTGGGTAAGGTAACTATTCATATAAACCCCACTCATTGAGGTAGGTTAAGGTCAACATTCATTGAGGATTAAATTGTTTTCACTAGTTTAAAATGGTTAGGTAATCATGCTTCGAGTTTTAGGGACTACTATGAGTGTAAAGCAATATCTTTAGCTTTAAAACGTGTTTAATAGTGAGTTAAATAGCTTTTCATCAATTTTCCTTAATTGTTTTTATTAAGCTTTAATTTTAATGGTGAGGTTAAGGAGTCTTCTAGATTTAGAGATCGATCGAGCATGTAACAAAGGTTTTGACTTTTAATTAACAAAAAGGAAATGAAGACATATCATAGATACAAGAAAACATATGATTTTATTAAAAAGAAAATGTCATTTAACAGAAATCATCTTGTGGATTTATGAGTCAAATTATCAATAAGACTAAAACAAGTTAAAACATGACAAAATCAAAACAATTTTGCACACATGATCTTTTCAACAGTAATACTTGAAAAACGTCATGATATCTTCTTTGTAATTAGCTTTCATTATTATCTCATAAATTTCTTTTTATTGTTACTTTTAAACTCCTTGGCTCTTTTATTTTTAGTATGTTTATTTTTAGTAGTATATTTTCAGCCCTTAAATATTTATTTGAGGTTCTATTATCATAGATTGATATAGGATAAAAAAAAACCTTGATTGTTTTTATCCTTAAAAATCAATTTAGAAATGATAATCACACCACTTCAAAAAAATAATAACAATATTTACAAATTGTAAATATTTGTTTGTAGTTTTATTATCAAAATAAATTTATCCTAGAAATCAACAAAAATAATAATAAAATCTTTAAAAAAAATCAAAACCATAATTTTTTGTCAATGTTAACATAAGATAAATAAAATTTCAGCGGGATTTATCCTTACAAATCAACCAAATTGTTATTATAATTATTATTGTTGTTGCTGTGATGTCAATATTTCTACTAGTACTACCAATAATTTTTATAAATGATAACTTACCAAAAACTCCATCATTGTCATGTTCCTTGGACAAATTCAATTCTATTATATTTGTTCGTTTATGGGGGTGTGAGATGGAAGAATTATTAAAGACGCCAAAGTCTGCACAATTTAATTTAATTTTTTTTTATATTGACTTTGTTAAGTTTCGATGACTTAATGTATTAGTCCCTTACTTAATGAATTTAGCCGAACCTGAATAAGTCAAAGTCAATAAAAAAAACACTAAAACGATATCATTTCGATAATATAAAAATAGACCCGAGTTTATAATGTTCCTCGTACAAATGCTAACGATTGTAGACGTCAATGGCACCCCACCCTACCTCACCTTGTAGACGTCGAAGGGTGTATCTGTGTATGGTGGTAGCTAGTAGGACAGGGAGAAATAAGGTTGTAAGGTATTTTTTTAACAAACAATAATATTATTTTAATATATCTATAAATAAAAATTAATTTAAAAAATAATTTGTACTACTTTCACAATATACAGAAGTGTTGACATATAATGTCATACTTTGTATGCTTTATATATTTTGATGATAACAATAAAAAGAAAATGGACTAATAATATGCTTGGATGAGATTAAGCTATAAACAGGTTTTATTCAAAGAATACATCAACAAGCATAATGGAGTTCAAGAAGAAATCACTCCAAGAAGTCCAAGATGCAAGCAAGTGAAGACTTAGAATAAGTGTTCATTTTAGTGCTTTGTGTAAATCTCAATTTCTATCTTGATAGCACAAATTAAAATGAACTCACACACTTCACATTGCATGCAAAGGATTTGATGATTAAACGGCTAGTTTCTAACGGCTATAAACGGCTAGTTTCTAACGGCTAGTTTCAAACGGCTATAAACGGCTAGTTTCTAACGGCTAGTTTCAAACGGCTATAAACGGCTAGTTTCTCTTTGAAACTTATAAATAGGCCTCTTAATTGCAAAACGAAATTGACATAACTTTCATATCTTATATTGAGGCAATTACAAGTGCATAAACACCTTCATATCATCAATCCTCATTAATACTCATATTTGTGTTTAAATCTTCATATCCTAACACAAAGAGTATTTCTCATTCTCACTACACTTAAACACCTTCAAATATCCTAAGTGCTATTAAGTGAGAGAAAGAGATCATAGATCTTCATTTGTAATATCCACACTATTAAGAGTGTATTGTTGTTTTACTAAAACAACCATTGTGAAACTCTTGAGAGTTGAGTATAAAACTCTTGGTATTGGTATTGGTGAGGAACATCACCAAGGAAAAATCTTGAAGAGGGACATCTTCAAGTGGGAAAAGGAAAATCTTGAAGAGGGCATATCTTCAAGTGGTGTAAAGTCTTGGTGTGGATTCATCAAGCGGAAATTGTAATCTTGTTACTTGGATTAGTAAAAGAGTACAATACTCAAGTACGGGTTGGTACTTGAGTCGTGGACGTAGGCTTGCCGAACCACGTTAAAAACCGAGTTAGCAATCTCTTTCCCTTATCTCTTTACTTTCAAGTAATTAATTTTAAGATTGCATTATTTATTGTATTGTTGCCTTAATCCGTGAATTTCAACAAAAAGTTGTCCCATGTCCAATAGCAAATATGAACTTAATTATATATTTTATTTTCATTTCAACTCTGGTATTTTTAATTTTTTAATTTTTTTTTAATTTCAATTCCTTTATATTTTTAAATTTATGAAATTGTCCCTTTTTTTTTTGTCCATGTTGATATATATACTCTTAGTTTTGGTTCTTAATTTTTATTATTTTCACTTTTGTTGAGGTAATATTTTGGAAAATTTTGATCACTTAAAAATTGATATTTCTTTTTTTCCCTTGTTCTTTCTTTTAGTTTTTCTATTATTTTTATTTAATCTTCAAGTGAAATGATTTTTTCAGCTAATTATATTTATTTATTTTTGCTTGCTCTTCTGTTAAAGTTTTTTTTTATTCTTTGATGTAATTTTACTTTTTCCTTTATTTACGTAATAATAATAATAGTTTTAGTTTTTTTTCCTTACTCTTTTGTTAAAAAAAATTGTTTTTTTATTCCTCGTTTAATTTAGGAATGTTTTTTTTTGTTTTAGAGGTAATAGTAATGATATTTTATTTATTATAATAATGATTTTAATAGTGACAGTATTAATAATAATAATAATAATAATAATAATACTAATAATAATAATAATCATAATAATGGAAATTATTATTTATTATAATTGATATTGTGATTGTGGGGTGAATAATTCTGGTTTTGATGATAAGAATAACAATAACTCATAAAAGAAAATATAAACCAATTCTAAATCTACTGCATTTATCCCTTTCATCCTCAATTATCAATATTAACTTTAACTCTTTATTTTCTGTTAGAAAACCTAAGCCTTAAAATAACCTAGTTGAAAACCAAAATAAAATTTTCCCTAAGAAAAATTATCAAAAAGTTCAAAAACAATTACCCCAGTTACCCCTATCTTTAAATGTAATTTATGAAGGTAAATAAAATTAGTTTTAAAATGATTATAAATACAAATTAAAATTCAAGGAATAAATGTGTGGATTTTGTATCTTTATGTATTCAAGGAATAAATTAGTTTTAAAGTAAACGATCACATGTTTTCTTGAGTATGAAGATATAAGCTTTCAATGAGAATAAGTATATATGCATATGATTGAGACTAGTTTTCCGACTTATTGTCGTTGTCTATTTACCTTACAACTTATGGCTAGTTATGAAGCACCCACACCTTTTATTGTGAAAATCCAAAAACATGCCCGACAATGAATTCCAAACACAATATTATTAGAATTATATTAAATGACACACCGTAAAATCAATTAATATTAGATAAATTGGTTTAGTTCTTTCAAGAATTAAATAATTTAAAAATCACTCACACACATAAATATAATAATTTGCAAGTTAATTCAAAATGATTTTATTTTTATTAAAATTATTTTTATATTGATTTACTTACATTTCAATGCCTTAAAATATTCATTTATAACTTAGTTATATGATGTCTATATGAATTGTATTTTAATGTCAAAAAACTAATTGTTTATAATTGTGTGAACTATAGTGCTTTATAAAAAGGAGTAGAAAATGACAGAATAAACTATCCGAAACTGTCTCTATTAGAGAAGTCAAAATACATTGTACGGGTGATCTAGTGTGATCTAGTGGTACAAGTTTGAGACTAAAGTATTTGTTTTTCTATAATCTTAGGTACAAAGACCTATGATTGCTAATATGATGGTCATTGAAGACTTATATGATCATTAATTTCAAAAGCTCATTAATTTCAAAAGCTCATGAGATTAGTTAAGATGTGTGCAAGCTGACTGGGCATCCAAGTTATTAAAAAAATATTTTTTACAACACATGAGTGGTAAATAATATTTATAAATTAGAATTGACGTGCCACTTGTGATATCTATCATAATAAAGTAGCAGATAATATTGTGTATCCGATAAGGATTTGTAAAGATTGTCAACTTACCAAAAACTCTATCATGGCTAGTATGTCATTTTCCTTTGACAAAAGCAACTTGGCTTTTCATGGCTTTGATGTATTAACCGGGGATGTGAGTTGGAGGAACCTAGTGATAGATAACAGTATATATACACTAATAAATGGTTCATTTTTTATGTTTGTTGTTTTAATATCATAAGTGAACAAAATATAGAAAAAAGATACTCAATAGTTTTATCCGTATACGTCAATTTCAAAATAATAATAAAAAAATAAAAAAAATCTATTTTCGTCGATTGATATAGGATAAAACAAATCTTGATTGTTTTTATCCCTAAAAATTACTTAAAAAAAACAATAACAATATTTCCAAATTGTAAATATTTGTTTGTAGTTTTATTATCGTAGATTGATATTAGATGAAAAAAAACCCTCAAAATAAATTTATCCTAGAAATCAACAAAAATAATAACAAAATCTTTTAAAAAATTAAAATAATAATAATAATTGTTTGTTAATGTTAAAATAAGATAAATAAAATTTCAGCGGGATTTATCCTTACAAATCAACCAAATTATTATTCTAATTATTGTTGTTGTTATGTCAATATTTCTACTACTAATAATAATATTTTTTAAAAATGATATTCCTATAATATCCAAAAACTGCATCCTAGCGAGAATGAGTTGTCATGGCTTTGATGACTGAAACGGGGATGTGATTGAAGACGCCAAAGTATCCACACCCACCCTGCTTCACTTCAATTCTATTATATCTCTTCGTTTATGATGGAAGGATTATTAAAGACGCGAAAGTCTGCAAATTTAAATTGTTTTTTATATTGACTTGAAAGGAACATGTCAACTCATTCTCGGAACATTAAAATAAACTTTCATTAGAAAAACAAAAATGTGTTTGGCTTTTATGCGTATGACCAAATCCGAAAAGTTTTTTATATCTCAGGTGAAATCAACAAATAAAAATACGACCTATAAAAATAATCGACAAACAATGCAACTTATTTTATGTAGGATGTATTAGGGGTGATGTGTCTTTTTCTTGCACAATTAATTCCTTATCTAGATTCATTATGTTTTTTGGTATCTATAATAATAGGTGCCACATCCTGAACCTCATAATCATAATCTTATGACTATACCTAAAAACCTTTACAACACACTTAAGATCCATCTTCATAATTAAATATACTAATTGAAAACAATAATTCAAATACAAAAATAAAATTATTTAGAATTGTATAATTTAATTTAAAAAAGACAATAAAATTGAGAAGAAAAAACATTGAAAAAAAGAAAAACAGAGTAAAGTTTTGAACAGATTGACTGAGCAGAGGAAGAAGATTGGAGAAAAAAAAAAACTAAAGAAAGTCGAGAGAAGAGAGGAAGAAGGTCGAGCCCAGTTACAGTGATTTTAGCATGAAAAACATGCTCAAAAATTGAAGGAGAAGAAGACCTTCTTCTTCACCATTTTTTCCTCTGTTTCCCGTCTCTCTCTCTCTACAGAAACAACCCCGGTTTGCTTCTGTCTCTACCGTTGGCAGACTTTGGCCAACACAAATCCCTCATCACTGTGATCCTTTCAACCACCGCAGCTCAGCCATCCTCCCCGGGAGCGACAATGGCTCGAGCGAGGGTGACGACCAGTCAAGAGCACCAACAGGCCAAAACTTCAAAGACTCCCTCCAGCCACCACAGACCACCTTTCACGGCGAAACAACTACCGGGACAACCACCTCGACCTCATATATCCGACCATACCCTCAGGTGAGCCTCTCTCCACAGTTTGTATTTTACTCGTTCATCTTCAACCTCACGTCCTCGCATGCAGGTGGAACGTGATCGCTCCATTGTTCATGCAAGGTCGGGTTTAGTAGCTTGGTCGGGCTCTTGTGCCGGCCCGAGCATAGAGGCTGGGCCATCATTGCGGCCCATTTACGCTTGATTGGGCTCCGACCACGTTGGTCGAGGGCCCAACCCACTCGGGTGGTGGCGACCCACCGGTGGCGACCGGTCCTCCTTCATCGAGTCGTCGACCTACCAGTCGAAGCCCACCAAAAAACAAAAATAATAAAAATAATAAAAAAACAAAAAAATAAAATAATAAAAAAAACAAAAAATATATTGTAATGTACACTTGTGGATGAAAGTTTTTTTAAATGCAGTGCAAAAATTCATTTTTCTTTTAACTCTTAACGATATAGAGATTCTTTGAAAGAGAGAAATCTATGTCAAACCTTAGGAAAGACAAATAAAAAATGATTTAGGAAAAACAATCAAACTACAATGCAGCTTGCCTTAGGTAAGGTGCACTGGAGGTGATGCGTCTTCCCCTTGCACAATAAGTCTCCTTACCCTAGACTCTCGCAGACCAATAGGTGCCTAGTAACTTTAATACTAGGTGGCGACTCCCGATAATTATAGTCATAATTTTTATGACTATAAAAATACCCCCACATCTCACCGCGCGCCGTTGTCCCCCCGAATCCCGGGGTGAAGGCGGGGCGCGAAGCGCGTCAAAAAATCACCGTCGCGACACAAGCTAACTGAATATTAAGTTAATAAAAAATACCTTTCATGACACATGAGTTATAAATGATATTTATAAATTAGAACTGGTGTGCCACTTGTGATTTCTATCATAATAACATCTTATTGAAGATGTTTAAGTTTCCACACCCTCCTTCACTTCAATTCTAATATATTTCTTCGTTCTTTGGGTGTGAGATAAAAGAATTATTAAAAATGCCAAAGTCTCCACAATTTAATTTAAATTGTTTTTTATATAGAATTTCGATAACTCAATGTATTATATGTTATTTGACATTACATTTCAAAATTGTTTTTGAAAAAAAATATTTTTATTTCTTACATTAAATTATTTTTTTGGTGTTTTAAATCATTTTAATATGTTGATGTCAAAAATAATTTTTAAAAAATAAAATAAAATATTATTTTAATATATTTTGTAACCACAAAAACATATATTAATGAATTTAGCCGAACTTGAATAGGTCAATGTCAATAAATTGAAAAAAAAACTAAAACGATATCATTTTGATAATATAAAACCCGAGTTTGTTATGTTCCTTGAACAGATACGATATCATTTTGATAATATAAAACCCGAGTTTGTTATGTTCCTTGAACAGATACTAATGATTGAAGACGTCAAAGTTTACTTCACTTCAATTCTGTTACCTTTCTTTGTCGTGCGGTCCCTATCAAGCAGAAGGGTCTCTGGACAAATAAATAATTCGTGGAATGAAAGAAAAAATATTTTCTCCAAATCAGAGAGGCGGCTTCAACTTGAAAAATAATATAGTTCAGATCATTCAGCAATGGCGACTAGAGGCAGGTTTTTATTTTTTCTTTTTTTTCTTTTAAGAAAGACTTGAGTTGACTCCGAAATATAAAATTAATCCAGTAATTCGTACATTAACCTGCATCTCAATTTCTTGGATATAAATATAGTTCAGATCATTCAGCAATGGCGACTAGAGGCAGGTTCTTAGAGTTGATCCACATCCATTGAAGTCCCTTTGGAGTATTGAAATTGTAGGCCACAGCTATCATCTCATTAAATATGGAGGAGATTCGCCGCGCTGCTGCGGCTTATTATGAAAACCTGCCGGTGGCGAATAAGAGATATGCCAGATATATTTTCAGTTCAATGGACAAAAACGGAGACGGGCAGATCAACCTAAAAGAATACGTGGAGTATCTCGACAAAGATAACAAAACGGCTCTTGCTCATCCAAGCTTGTTTAGAGCGCTGGACAAGAACAACAATGGAAGCTTGGATTTTGAGGAAGTAATCGTCTTGTACTACATCACGCAGAGTGGAAGAGCTCTATTTTGCACGTCTTGTAATACGTTCTTGACAGACGTATACTTCAGTTGCTCTCAATGTTTCTTCAAAGGTGATTCAGTCAGCACCTTCGATATTTGCTGTGATTGCTATGGTGGTAAGTGATAGACTGTGGAATCAAATCTGTTTATTCACATTCCTTTGTATCGTTTAAATACACAGTGATGATAACAAATTCTATAACAACTTTGATGACTCATTGTCCTGGTCTATTGTGCTGTACATAGTACACAGTTTGTTACTGCATTTGTTGGTTGCAGTTTGTTGCTGCGTTTCTTCATGCGTGTGTGGCATGGGTCTGCTGCTCATGGTATGCATGATGTATGTATGATATGCCCCCTCAAGATGGAGCTCGGGACAGGAGGCCAATCTTGGTTTTGAGGTCCAAAAATCTGGCACGATGAAGTGGCTTGGTGAGAGCGTCTGCTAGCTGGTCAGCCGAAGAGACGTGGGCAACCCGAAGAACGCCATGCTGTACTTGGTCGCGGATGAAATGATAATCAATGGCGACATGCTTCATGCGAGAGTGAAACACGGGATTGGAGCATAATTGAGTTGCACCAACATTATCACAGAGAGAGGACAGGACATTGTGACAGAGAAATACCAAGATCGAGTAAGTAGATAGCAAATCCAGTGAAGCTCGACTGCTTGCATTGGCTACTGGACTCGTATTCGACTTCGGTGGAGGATCTGGCAATTGTTTTTTGTTTCTTGGAGCTCCAGGAGATGGGATTGCGACCAAGATAAATGACATAGGCACTTGTGGAAGAGAAATCATCCTTGTCCCCAGCCCAATCGGCATCGGAGTAGGCGTGCAGATTAAGTGGTGACTGACGATGAATTTGGAGACCGTCAGTGATGGTGCCACAAAGGTAACGTAGAAGACGTTTGACAAAACTCCAATGATCGATTGTGGGCATGTGCATGTACTTGGGACAATTTGTTAACAGACATAGGCAAGGTCCGGCCTTGTGATTAACAAATATTGAAGGTCGCCTACGATTGTCCTGTATTGTGTGGGATCAGACGAGAGCGGTTCCAGATCGGAGCAGCGGTGGACTGGTAGGTAAGGGAGTGGTCACTGGTTTGGCGTTTGTCATGTTTGTGCGAGCCAAGATGTCCGAGTATGTATCGCCTCCGAGATAGTATATATCCCTGTTTGTTTGGAACTACTTCCACGCCCAAGAAGCAAGACAAGTGGCCAAGGTCCTTAATTGAAAATTTATTTGCCGGAGCAACCACAAAATTGTCGATCATGTTGTTGTTGTCACCGAGTAATAATGAGGTCATCCACATATATAAGTATAAGCAGTTTATGGTGGTCGGTGTGGAGAACAAACAATGATGTATCGGCATGAGAATTTTTGAAACCTGTTTGGAGCGAGATAGGAGCGCAACTCTTGATACCATGCCCTAGGGGCTTGTTTGAGGCCATAAATGGCCTTGCAGGTCGGCAGACATAGGATGGACGATCCTCGATCGGTGAATCCTGGTGGTTGCCTGCATGTGGACAATCTCGTTAAGATGGCCTTGAAGGAAGGCGTTGTTTACATCAAGCTGACGCAAATTCCATCCCCGAGAGGCTGCAACACCGAGAACCACACGCACTCGTTGTTGGCTTAACAACGAGACTAAATGTGTCCGGATAGTCGACACCGGGCGTTGGTGGAATCCCTTCGCAACTAGCCGGGCTTTGAACCTGTTGATTGAGCCATCGGTGTTGCGTTTGACCCTAAAAATCCATTTGCAGTCGACAACGTTACGTGTAGAAGTCTGGTGGCACAAGGTCCCATGTGCCATTTCGAACCAAGGCATCACATTCTTCGGACATGGCTCGACGCCATCTTGGGTCCTGTAATGCCCGAGTCACATTTGTGGGTTCAAGGTCACTAGGTGTGTGGAGTCGAGTATGGAGGTTTAATTTGGTAAGTGGTTTATGAATATTATTCTTGGCGCGAGTGACCATGGGATGAGTTGACGAGTGTGGGGATTTACGGTGTTGTATCGGGTGTGAAACCCGAGGTAGATGAGGAGGAGGCTAGGGAAGGATGATTTAAATTGGTAGGACTGTCTCGAGTGACATTGGCGTGAGTTGAGGTATCGGCTTGTAGTTGCGAATGGGTGGATTTAGCTGTGTGGGGACCGATGAGGATGATGGGATGGGCTGAGATGTGGCGTTAAGTGGAGCTGGATCAGCGAGTGGGATGAGGGTTGGGTGTATGAGTGTGGGTCGAAACAGGAGTCCAAGTGGATATTGGGGTGGGCCGGGTGGTAGGAGGCGAAGAGTGAGACAAGTGAGTAGAAGGAAACTGGTCTTCAACAAAGTTGACATGCCGTGAGATGTAGATTTTAGAGGTTGTGGGGTCCATGCAGTAGTAGGCGCTCTGGGTGAGGGAGTACCCGAGAAATACACACGGTTTGGAGCGAGAATCTAGTTTGTGAGAAGTGTAAGGTCTGAGCCAGGGGTAGCATAAACACCCGAAGGCTCTTAATTTCGAGTAATTAGGGGGTTTGGAGAAGATTTTCTAGTAAGGTGAAATAAATTTTAAGGTGGGAATGGGCATTCTATTTATGAGGTACACTGCTTGTCGAAAAAGCATGAGTCCAATAAGATTGAGGTAGGGAGGCATGTGTGAGTAAAGCGAGGCCAGTTTCAACAATATGAAGGTGTTTTCTTTCAGAGTAGCCATTATGTTCAGGTGTGTGAGGTGGTGTGGTAAAGTGAGAGATACCATTTATGGACAGATAGTCAGCTAACACGATGTATTCTCCCTCATTGTCTGTGTAGAGGGTTTTAATGATGGTGCTGAAATATTTTTCAACAATGGCCCGAAATCGGACGAAAATTTCTTTAACATCAGACTTGTGTTTGAGAGGATAAAGCCAGATATACTTTGTGAAATGGTCAACGAAAATTACGTAGTATTTGAAGCCATCATGAGAGAAAATGGGTGAAGTCCACACATCAGAAAATATAATTTCAAGCGGGGTGGTGGAGACAATTGTAGATTTAGAGAAAGGATGCTTGTGACTTTTATTCTTTGAGACAGGCATTACACGAGTGAGCCGAATTTAAAGAAGAAGCTAGACTTAAATTGAAAGTTGACACAATATGTTTGAGAATTGGAAATGCTCGGATGACCCGATCTGTGGTGCCAGAGCGAAGGAGGATGGTTTGTTTGTGGAGAGAGCCGGAGGTGGAGAGTGGGAGGGCCATTCATAAACACCATCCTTAGTTTGACCTTGGAGCGAGAATCCTCCCGTAAGAAGCTCCTTAACAAGAAAAAGGAAAGGTAAGAACTCTATTGAAACATTGTTGGATATGCAAAGCGAGAAATGGAAATTAAGTTTTTCTGCATAGATGGGACACAAAGAACATTTTGTAATGAAAAATTATGAGGAGTTGTTTGGAGAGAGGTGGAACCTGTGTGAGTGATGGGTAAAGTTGTACCATCTCCGATCATAATATCATCGGTGCCGTTGTATGGGGTGTGCAGTGAGAGGTTGTTGAGATCCGAGGTTACGTGATGGGAGGCGCCGGTTTCTAGTGGAAGAGCGATATGTGGGATTTGCGAGTGGCTGGAAAATGGTGGGTGTCAACGGTAGAGTTTGCAGAGAAGCCTCAAAGTTGAGGAGTTTTTCATGAAGTTCTTCAAAGGTAATTGGTGAATCGCGAGCTTGCACAGCACGAACAAGTTCACGATATTCATCCCCAAGACCATCGAGTATTTTATCAGTGATTTCCTCAGCATCAAGAGGAGCACCGAGGAGAGCAAGATCATCAGCCCTTGTTTTGATGATTTGCATGAATTCGATGACTCCTAGAGAGCATTTGGTGAGAGTTTTGAGTTGGTTTTGATTTGCTTGATGCGTCCTCTTGAGGGTTTAGCATAGGTGTTGGCTAAGATGTGCCAAGCTTGGCTGGAGGTGCTTGGCTCGAGCAATGAATGGAATGATGGTTGGTGAAAGGGACCCTATAATGGCATTGAGGATCAGTTGATCCTGACTGAATCCAAAGAGTGTGGTTTGGATTAGGGACAGTGTTTGTTGCTTGCGTGATGGTAGCTGGTGGGCATGGTTTTGAACCATCAATAAACCCAATAAGGTCGTATCCAATGAACAAGGTCTGGAATTGTAGTTTCCAGGAGAGGTAGTTGGTGGAGGTGAGTTTGAGAGGGGCTTGAGCAGCAACATTAATGCTTGAGGAGGGACGTTTGTGTTTCATTGGTGTTAAGGATGGTTGCTGAATTAGAATCAGAGGCCATGGTGTTGTGTAGAACAAATGAAAGGGAAAAAAAAATGATGAATCGTTTAGAGCTCTGATACCATGATAGACTGTGGAATCAAATCTGTTTATTCACATTCCTTTGTATCGTTTAAATACACAGTGTTGGTAACAGATTCTATAACAACTTTGATGACTCATTGTCCTGGTCTATTGTGCTGTACATAGTACACAGTTTGTTACTGCATTTGTTGGTTGCAGTTTGTTGCTGCGTTTCTTCATGCGTGTGTGGCATGGGTCTGCTGCTCATGGTATGCATGATATATGCATGATAGTAAGAAGTTCGAGCACCACGATGGTGCCATCTTCTGCGATAACTATACTTTACTAAGTCGAAGCAGGAGGTTGGCAGTACAAGCTTCCAAAAAGGTTAATAATCTTCGAAAATGATATCAACTTCGATCGTGTTAGGAAGAAATACTCGAGATTGTTTAAGATTTCCAATTTTTGGAACGATTTACTACCTCTAATTATGGATCTTTAATTTCTGGACTTGCTTGTTCATCATTAGGAATATACCTAATCGCATGCTTCGTTATCTTTGATTCCAGGAGCAAAGCAGTGTGTTTAAGGACATTGATTTGATAGACAAAGCTGCAAAAGCAATGCAAGAGATACTACAAGCTTACTTAGAGGTAAATAATCTTCGAAAATGATATCAACTTCGATCCTGTTAGAAAGAAATAGTTGAGATTGTTTAAGAATCCCAGTTTTTAGAACAATTTCTTATTATGTTTCTTTAATTTCTGGATTTGCTTGTTCATCATTAGGAATATATCTAATCATATTCTTCGTTATCTTTGATTTCAGAAGCAAAGCAGTGTGGTTGGGGAAATTGACACTGAAACGATGGCGACCATTGCAAACCTAATGAGCGACGCAAAGGAAGGTTTCGTAGAGGTAAATACTTGAGTTTGATTAAGATTTCCAGTTTTTGGGACGATCTATTACCTATGATTATGTTTCTTTAATTTCTGGATTTGCATGTTCATCATTAGGAATATATCTAATCATATGCTTCGTTATCTTTGATTTCAGGCGGGGAGCAGTATGTTTGCGGAAATTGACTTGGAAACGATAGCAAACATTGCAAACTACGCTGTTGATGCAGGCTGTATCATTATGTGAAAGAACGAATGATGGACGACTATTATTATTATTATTATTATTATTATTATTATTATTGATGAAATAATGAAAGGTGGGAGAACTTTCTAGAAACACCCCCCTCTAGAACAATTTTGTTGTATTGTTTGGTTTGATTTGATGATTCTCAATATGGAATAAATTATTGGGATGGTTAAACATATGTTCATTTTGATTTATTGTTTGATGCGATGATTGACAGTTGTTCTCAGCATCTTCAGTAAATAAGAGATTTCAAACCAAACCGAAAAAAATAAAAGAATAAGGACTTAAATGTAAACGAATTATAGAATTAATTTGACTTGAATGACACAATTGTAACAAATCAAAACTTATATCATAGTAATAAAGACCAAAACACATGATTCAAAGAGAAGGGACTACTATGAAATAATCATAAACAAATGGGATTTACGTGTAATTTAGTATGCAAGAGAGAAATGCATATAACCAATTTCAACCGGCCACCGATCGATGACACGCACCACCGTGATACAGAAGACATGGCGGCGCATCTGGTGATAAGTCGGACGAACATTTTTAATGACCGATAGCCCCCGCACGAGTCATCGAACAAGAGCATGCGCTCAAAAAGGTTCGACTCCTCAAGTGACGCGCCACACAGTAATCCAAATTAAATATTTAAAAACAAAGGCGAATTACCTAAACATCCATGCCTCTATTTCTTCTATTTTATCTTTTCCGAGGATATATGCGTAGTTAAATATTTTTTTAAAATGTGAAAACTCGAAAATAGCCCAGGCAAGTTCTCTATTTTGTCTTAATAGGGGTTAAAATCATTATTGAATTGTGCACATAAATTGGGTAATTACCGGGCCACTCTGCTGGGTTTTCTTGTATTTTGTCTTATTCATGGGTATTTCATTAATATAATGTGTATGGTAATAGAAAAAAATAGAAAATACTCCTGACTTCAAGTCATAACTGACGGCACACAGACGGGAAAAATAATAATTTCACTGTTCCAATCCACGACTATGAGTATTGCTACAGTAGAAACGCCACATGATTTAGTTTTTTCATCAATAAAAATAGACTCGAGTTTGTCATATTCCTTGGACAAATGCTAATGATTGAAGACGTCAAAGTTTACTTCACTTCAATTATGTTTCATTTCTTGGTCGTGTGGTCTGGGTCCCTATCAAACAGAAGGGTTGGTGGACAAATAAATAATTCGTGGAATAAAGAAAAGATATCTCTCCAAATCACAGAGGCGGCTTCAACTTGAAAAAGAAAAGGGTGTATCCGTGGATGGCTGGTGGCTAGTAGGACAGGGAGAAATAAGGTTGTAAGGTGTTTTTTTCTTTTACAAAAAAATAATATTATTTTAATATATTTATAAATAAAAATTAATTTAAACAATAACTTATACTACGTCTAAAAATATACAAAAGGTCCCATGTACAATAGCAAATATTTAAATGAAACCATATACTAAGTAGGTGATATAGTTATGCGAGTTTGAAACTAAAAGGTTGCTATTTTTGTGATCTTAAGTTTTATAGTCCTGTGATTGCTAATAGAAAAGTAATTGGAGACTTACATGATAATTAAATTTAGAACCCAATGGATTATTCTGACACAACAGAAGGCCTGTTTTAACCATCGGAAGACGCCTCACACGCCACCTTAGCAGCGCGTGCGGGTGGAACATTGCTGGCGCATCTATGCCATGCGTTTGCAATGTTATGGATAAAGAAATATTAAAAAATTGATCAATTACCCCTATACCCTTGTACCTAGCAATATCTACAAAAAAAAAACGGGGTGAAAATTCAAAAATACCTCCGATTCCAAGTGTCTGATTTTGTCATTTACTGTGCAACAAATCCAAAAATACCATTTATATCCCTTGAAAAATTCAAAAATACCCCAGGTCCCGGGAGCTAAAAATTTTCGGTCTTGAGGGTAAAATGATAATCTTACTGTCACAATGAATAATGAATTGAGTCTGTGTAAACAGTAAAAAAGTGCTCAGTAGATGTGGCACAAGTTTTATTTTTTAGTTAGTATATTTTTTATTTATTTATGGGGTGTGAGATGGAGAAATTATTGAATAATGCAAAAATCACAAATCACCCACACACGTAAGCTTAAAAATCAAAATGATAATATTCAATGACTACTGAAGTTTAGGCCTTCAAAAAGTTTAAATAATTTTTAAAAATAACCCAAATGGATCTAACACTAGGCACTAAATTGGCTAGCTTATAAAATTGACTCAAAAACAATACTAATAAGCTTAAAAAATTGGTCCAAACAAGATCTTAATTAAAAATAAAATATTAATTATAATTCAAACAAGGAAAATAGTTAAAGTAGTAAAAATAAAATTCATAATTTAATTCGCTATGATGCCATGAGAAAATATGAAGAATGGTGGCCTACAATGTCGTCCAATGACCCAGAAACAACAACAAAAGTTGATACTATGGTCTGTTTTCTTACGGTTTCAGGTTTGATACCTATGGTTGCTAATATAATAATCATTAGAAGTTTATATTCATAATTGTATAGTCCATAAAATTAATCAAAACACATAAAAGTTGACTCGAACATCTAAATTAATAAAAAATAACTTTTAACACATGAGGCGTAAATGATATATATATATATATATATATATATATATATATATATATATATTTTATTGTGGTATAAAATTGCAGATAATATTTTTTTTTGTAAAGATTGCCAACTTACCAAATATTCCATCATGGCTAGTCTTGAAACGGGGGTGTGAGATGGAGGAATTTTTTAGGATGTCAAAGTTTCCACAACCTCCATCACTTCAATTCTATTCAGAGGATGCGGCTTCAACTTGAAAAAGAAAAGGGTGTGTCCGTGAATGGCTGGTGGCTAGTGGGACAGGGAGAAATAAGGTTGTAAGGTGTTTTTTCTTTTACAAAAAATAATATTATTTTAATATATTTATAAATAAAAATCAATTCACAAAAGGTCCCATGTCCAATAGCAAATATTTAAATAAAATCATATACAATAGGTGATGTAGTGATCCAAGTTTAAAACTAAAAAAATATTTTTCCAGTAATTTTAGGTTAGAGTCCGGTGATTGCTAATATAAAGATTTTAGGTTAAAAACTGGTGATTGCTAATATAAAGATTAGTGGAGATTTATATGATAATTAAATTCAGGATTCATATGATTAATTAAAGTATATGCAAGTTATCCTCAACACCACATTAATTAAAAAAATATATTTAAATGAGTTTAGAACACAATAATGTTTCACACCCAAATTCACTTCAATAATATATTTTTTTGGTGTTTTAAAATCATTTTAATATGTTGATATCAAAAATAATATTTTAAAAAATAAAATAAAATATTATTTTAATATATTTTCTAACAAAAAAACACATGTTAATGAATTTAGCCGAACTTGAATATGTCAAAGTCAATAAATTGAATAAAAAGCAAAACTATATCATTTTGATAATATAAAAAAACTCTGGAATTTATCATGTTCCTTCAACAGATGCTAATGATTGAAGACGTCAAAGTTTACTTCACTTCAATCCTGTTACATTTCTTCGTCGTGTAGTCCCTATCAAACAGAAGGGTTTCTGGACAATTAAATAATTCGTGGAATCAAAGAAAAGATAGTCTCCAAATCAGAGAGGCGGCTTCAACCTGAAAAATAATATTGTTTTTTTTTTTAATTTTTAAAAAGACTTGAGTTGACTCGGAAATATAGAAATCAACCCAGTAATTCGTAGATTAACCTGCATCTCAATTTCTTGGATATAAATATAGTTCAGATCATTCAGCAATGGCGACTAGAGGCAGGTTCTTAGAGTTGATCCACATCCATTGAAGTCCCTTTGGAGTCTTGAAATTGTAGGCCAGAGCTATCTTCTTATTAAATATGGAGGCGATTCGCCGCGCTGCTGCTGCTTATTATGAAAACCTGCCGGTGGTGAATAAGAGATATGCCAGATATATTTTCAGTTCAATGGACAAGAACGGAGACGGGCAGATTAACCTAAAAGAATACGTGGAGTATCTCGACAAAGATAAGAAAACGGCTCTTACTCATCCAAGCTTGTTTAGAGCGCTGGACAAGAACAACAATGGAAGCTTGGATTTTGAGGAAGTAATCGTCTTGTACTACATCACGCAGACTGGAAGAGCTCGATTTTGCAAGTCTTGTAATTCGTTCTTGACAGACGTATACTTCAGTTGCTCTCAATGTTTCTTCAAAGGTGATTCAGTCAGCACCTATGAAATTTGCTGTGATTGCTATGGTGGTAAGAAGTTCAAGCACCACGGTGGTGCCATCTTCTGCGATAACTATACTTTACTAAGTCGAAGCAGGAGGTTGGCATTACAAGCTTCCAAAGAGGTAAATGATCTTCGAAAATGATATCAACTTCGATCCTGTTAGGAAGAAATACTCGAGATTGTTTAAGATTTCCAATTTTTGGCGGTCTTTAATTTCTGGATTTGCTTGTTCATCATTAGGAATATATCTAATCGTATGCTTCGTTATCTTTGATTCCAGGATCAAAGCAGTGTGGTTGAGGAAATTGATATGATAGAGAAAGCTGCAAACGTAATGAAAGAGAAACTACAAACTTACAAAGAGGTATAATCTTCGAAAATGATATCAACTGCGATTCTGTTAGAAGGAAATACTTGAGATTGTTTAAGATTTCCAGTTCTTGGAACAATTTCTTAGTATGTTTCTTTAGTTTCTGGATTTGCTTGTTCATCATCAGGAATATATCTAATCATATGCTTCGTTATCTTTGATTTCAGAACACAAAAGAGTGGTTGAGGAAATTGAAATGATAGCGAGCGTTGCAAACCTCGCTGTTTCTACAGGCTGTATCATTATGTGAAAGAACGAATGATGAATTGTTTTATCGCAATTTTAGTATAATTTTGTAAAGGGTGAAACTTGAAGTGCTTGCTTAGGGATGACTATTATTGTTATTGATGAAATAATGAAAGGTGCGAGAACTTTCTAGAAACGCCACCCTCTAGAACATTTTTGTTGAATTGTTTGGTTCGATTTGATGATTCTCAATGTGGCATAAATGATTGGGATTGTTAAACATATGTTTATTTTGATTTATTGTTATTTTTTAGGGTAGTACTTTTTTTTTTGGTTTGATTATCAAAGGTCGAGAGCCAAAAAAATAACAAATCTTAGAGGGATTTGTTTTTAAAAATCAATTCAAAAATGATAGTACTATCGATGCAAGAAAATGTAATAGTTATAGGAATTATTTCTCCTTAAATTTACGCTTTTTTCACAAAAATAAATTATAAAATATGTATTAGATGCCTTTTAACAACGCGGTGCAAACTGCGTTTTAAGGGAAACACATTTTGCACCCGTTTGGGACCCACCGTTTATGAGATGTAAAAATTTGATGCTTTTGGCTGCGTTTTGTTTCGGGTATTACCTGCATTTCATGTAACATATATGAACTTTCATTTATTAACTGCCATGGCCATTGTGTAAGGAGTAGCCGTTGCTTTCTTCTCATCGTCGATAGTCTTTCTCTCTTTCCATAGTCACGACCCTATCTCTCTCTCCACGACCACTGCCTCCCCCTCTCTCTCCATGGTTAATGCCTCCTTCTCTCTCCTCCACAATCAAGACAACTCCCTCCCTCTCTTTCCATAATCACGACAAACCTGACGTATGTAGAACAAGTTGCAGTAGTATCAGCTGCAAACTTTAGGTCCTCCTCCCCGGCCACCACAAGGCACTATTTGCGATGCCACCATAACAAAAAGAACCACCCGGCTTTTTCAATCCACAAGGCACTATTTACCGGTGACCTTCTCGTCATAATTGACCATGTTTCTGTTCATGTGTTACGTGAGCAGTAATTTCGTGAATGAATTCACGAAGAACACAGTGCACCGTTTTGTGTTTTTTTGTACAATCTTAACTCTTGGGCTGGGCTTTTACCAAAAAAAAACTCTTGGGCTGAGTTGCTCTCGGCCCGATCCAAGTCTAGCGAGTTGGTCTCTTAACCCAACTTAGCGAGGTCGACCCATTTATTTGGGTCAAGCCCAATTTGATTTTTTTACAAAAATATATATATTTAAAAAAATAAAAAAAAATGTGTAGATAGACATTATTCCTTGTGAAAAGAAAAGACCACGTAACTCGTTTCACACCATAACCCTTTTGTTTTTAATTGATTATGAATCGAAACTTGTAACTGGATTTGACCTTAAAATTATATCTCTACAATGGCATCTCAGATGTTGTTCATCCATCAAATAGCAAGGGATCGCACAATTAAGATGGCCTTTTTTTTTAATATTGAGATGTTGATATATTGGATCAACCTAAGCTATGAATTTGCACTCACATAATGGAATTTACTGAGTTTAAGAACTTTATTTTAAAAAAACTTTTTTACTTAATTAACCAATACCAAAAATAGACATTTATAAAATCAATCATACACCAAAAATAGATGTTAATTAACCTAAGCTTCGTTATCTTTGATTTCAGGAGGAAAGCGATGTGTTTGAGAAAATTAACATTGAAATGATAACGAACGTTGCAGCTGTTGTTTCAGGCTGCATTTATGTGAAAGAACGAATGATGAATTTTATCATCGCAATTTTAGTATAATTTTGTAAAGGGTGACACTTGAACCACTTTCTTAGGGACGAATATTATTATTATTATTAATCTGAACAATAAATTATAAAATATGTATTAATCTCAACAATTGTCATTAATATTTAATTTTAATTCAGAATTGATCAATAATATTTAGAAATAATATATAGAAACAATATTGTTGTGAAATGAATTTTTTATACTTATAATAATTTTATAAATTTTTTTTTGAGAAGATTTTATATATTAAGGTTACATTGGTAAGCCTATACTAGTATCATTGTCTGGCCAGTAGTGATAGAAGCCTATCAATAACAAAGGTATACAAGTGGTTCAATCAAGTTGCCATGTTAACATGGTTACTCTCAAACATGGTCCATCGGAGATTCCCCGACCACCCTAGAAAGAGGATATGACGGTTAACCATGAAGGATGGAGGAAGCAATTTTTTGACCAATGTATGGAGGCACGTGTGCCAGATACACCGCAGACACGTCCGTACGAAAGCATCTGCAGTCTTTTAAAAAAATCAATAAAATAATGAACAATTAGTTATACACCCCTAGACTCACTCGATAACCACGAAAAAACCATCGTGGAAAATACAACATTACCCCAGTTCCAACGCATATTTTTTTTTGTCTTTTTCAAGGACCAATTTCATAGTTATACTGTGCAACAAATTCGAAAACACCTTCCATGCCCCATGGAAATTGTGAAACTACCCCTAGTCATGATGGCCTTGTTTTGTCATTTTCGGTGTCTGTTTGCGTCATTTTACCGTGCAAATCAAAAAATACCATCCATGTCCCCTATCAAATTCGAAAATACCTCTAAAATCATGGGCTATTTAATAAGTAACAATCATATTTTATCAATATTATCTTTATGTTAAAAATTTTAGAGAAATTGATTTTTTATGGAATTGATAACAATTAAATTATATTTATTTTTGGGTGCTTTGAAACGCATCAAATCGGCTCAAATTCTAGCATATATTTACATCCAAGAAATATAAATGTAGGTTAATATACAAGTCATTGGTTTAGTTCTCAGATTACCGAGTCAATTTGGGTCTATTTTTATAATATCAAAATGATATCGTTTTAGTTTATTTTTTAATTTATTGACTTTAACTTATTTAAGTTTGGTTAAATTCATTAAGTAATGGACTAATACATTGAGTCATCGAAATTTAACTAAGTCAACAAAAAAACAATAAATTAAATTAAATTGTGGAGACTTCGGCGTCTTTAATAATTCTTCCATCTCACACCACCAAAAACGAAGAAATATAACCGGTTCAGGCATCAAAGCCATGAAAAGCCGGGTTGAATTTGTGCAAGGAAGATGACAACTCATTCTCACCAGGATGCAGTTTTTTGGTAAGTTTACACCTTTTAAATGATATTATTGGGTAGGAATAACAATAAAATTACTAATAATGATAATGATGGAGTTTTTGGTAAGTTATCATTTTTAAAAATTATTAGTAGTAGTAGTAGTGACATAACAACAACAACGATAATTATAATAATAATTTGATTGATATGTACGGATAAATCCCGCTGAAATTTTATTTATCTTATGTTAACATTAACAAACAATTATTATTATTATTATTTTAATTTTGTTTTGAGAAGATTTCATTATTAGTTTTGTTGATTTCTAGGATACATTTATTTTTAGGGTTTTTTTTATCCAATATCAATCTATGATAATAAAACTACAAACTTATATTTACAGTTTGGAAATATTGCTATATCAATCTACGGTAATAGAACCTCTATATAAATGAAAATATATTTTTTTACTATTATTTTGAAATTTACTTATACGGATAACGCTCATTGAGTATTGTTTTTTTTTATCTTTTGTTCACTTATGATATTAAAACAACAAACATAAAAATCAAGCATTTGTTAGTGTATTTATACTGTTATCAATCAGTTGATTCACGTGTCATTAACTTCATGTAAATATATTCAATGATAATAGAAGTTTATTCATCATTAGTATTCATTAAATATTTAATTAATAAATTTAGAGTAAAGATAATATTTATTGGATGAAATCACTCTTTCACATAATGGTACAGCCAATTAAAAATCCTGCAACGCCCACCATCGTTTGAATTTTCCCAAGCACACCGCTTCGCTTCTGAAATCAAAGATAACGAAGCATATGATTAGATATATTCCTAATGATATGATGAACAAGCAAATCCAGAAATTAAAGAAACATAATTAGAGGTAATAAATCGTTCCGAAAATTGGAAACCTTAATCAATCTCAAGTATTTCTTTCTAACAGGATCGGAGTTTATTCACCTCTGCGGGAGCTGCTAGCGCCAAGCTCCTGCTTTGACTTAGTAAGGAATAGTTATCGCAGAAGATGGCATCTTCGTGGTGCGTGAACCTCTTACCACCATAGCAATCACAGCAAATTTCATAGGTGCTGTCTGTTGAATCATTACTGGTGAAACATTGAAAGCAACTGAAGTATACGTCTGTCAAGAACGTATTGCAAGATTTGCAAAATAGAGCTCTTCCACTCTGCATGATGTAGTACGAGACCATTGCCTCCTCAAAATCCAAGCTTCCATTGTTGTTCTTGTCCAGCGATCTGAACAAGCTTGGATGAGTAAGAGCCGAGTTGTTATATTTGTTATGATACTCCATGAATTCTTTTAGGTTAATGTGCCCGTCGCCGTTTTTGTCCATTTCACTGAAAATGAATCTGGCATATCTCTTCTTCTCTTCCGGCAGGTTTTCATAATAAGCCGTAGCAGCGTGGCGAATCTCCTCCATATTAATAAGAGGATAGCTTTGGCCTACAGATTCAAGACTCCAAAGGGACTTCTATGGAAGTGGATCAACTCTAAGAACCTGCCTCTGTCGCCATTGTTGAACGATCTGAACTGTATTTATACCCACGAAATAGAGATGCAGGTTAATCTACGAATTATTGGGTTGATTTTTATATTTCCAAGTCAACTAAAGTCTTTTTTTAAAAAAATAAACAATAATATTTTTATAGTTTTAAAATTATGTTTTATACAAAAATATTAAAAAATAATAAATATTTTTTAAAAAAACTTTTAACGCTACATTAATTTGTTAGAAAAATATAATTTAAATCAAATCCACCAAAATTAAAGAAACATTTTTAGAAGTATTGAATTGTTCCAAAAATTAGAAATTTTAAGCATTCCCTATATTATCTCATGTATTTCTTTCAAGCATGCCACTATACATCAGGGATGGAACTTGTTATCATTTTCAAACATAAATACCTTCCCATAGGCTTTTTGTATCAAACACTTGCTTTGACATAGTGTGGTATAACATAGTTATTGTAGAACATGACATCATCATAGTGTGTTAACTCTTACAATCATACTAACCACAATGAAGATTTTAGGTGGTCCCAGAATAATCATGACATAAACATTGAAAGTAACATAAGTATACTCTTATATATCAAGAACAAATCACAACAATTGGAAGTTACAACTCTTCCACTATGCCATATGTATTACAATACACAAGATTGGATATGAAAATAATTATATTTTATCCATTAACTATTGGGTAAGGTAACTATTCATATAAACCCCACTCATTAAGGTAGGTTAAGGTCAACATTCATTGAGGATTAAATTGTTTTCACTAGTTTAAAATGGTTAGGTAATCATGCTTCGAGTTTCAGGGACTACTATGAGTGTAAAGCAATATCTTTAGCTTTAAAACGTGTTTAATAGTGAGTTAAATAGCTTTTCATCAATTTTCCTTAATTGTTTTTATTAAGCTTTAATTTTAATGGTGAGGTTAAGGAGTCTTCTAGATTTAGAGATCGATCGAGCATGTAACAAAGGTTTTGACTTTTAATTAACAAAAAGGAAATGAAGACATATCATAGATACAAGAAAACATATGATTTTATTAAAAAGAAAATGTCATTTAACAGAAATCATCTTGTGGATTTATGAGTCAAATTATCAATAAGACTAAAACAAGTTAAAACATGACAAAATCAAAACAATTTTGCACACATGATCTTTTCAACAGTAATACTTGAAAAACGTCATGATATCTTCTTTGTAATTAGCTTTCATTATTATCTCATAAATTTCTTTTTATTGTTACTTTTAAACTCCTTGGCTCTTTTATTTTTAGTATGTTTATTTTTAGTAGTATATTTTCAGCCCTTAAATATTTATTTGAGGTTCTATTATCATAGATTGATATAGGATAAAAAAAAACCTTGATTGTTTTTATCCTTAAAAATCAATTTAGAAATGATAATCACACCACTTCAAAAAAATAATAACAATATTTACAAATTGTAAATATTTGTTTGTAGTTTTATTATCAAAATAAATTTATCCTAGAAATCAAAAAAAATAATAATAAAATCTTTAAAAAAAAATCAAAACCATAATTTTTTGTCAATGTTAACATAAGATAAATAAAATTTCAGCGGGATTTATCCTTACAAATCAACCAAATTGTTATTATAATTATTATTGTTGTTGCTGTGATGTCAATATTTCTACTAGTACTACCAATAATTTTTATAAATGATAACTTACCAAAAACTCCATCATTGTCATGTTCCTTGGACAAATTCAATTCTATTATATTTCTTCGTTTATGGGGGTGTGAGATGGAAGAATTATTAAAGACGCCAAAGTGTGCACAATTTAATTTAATTTTTTTTATATTGACTTTGTTAAGTTTCGATGACTTAATGTATTAGTCCCTTAATGAATTTAGCCGAACCTGACTAAGTCAAAGTCAATAAAAAAAACACTAAAACGATATCATTTCGATAATATAAAAATAGACCCGAGTTTATAATGTTCCTCGTACAAATGCTAACGATTGTAGACGTCAATGGCACCCCACCCTACCTCACCTTGTAGACGTCGAAGGGTGTATCTGTGTATGGTGGTAGCTAGTAGGACAGGGAGAAATAAGGTTGTAAGGTATTTTTTTAACAAACAATAATATTATTTTAATATATCTATAAATAAAAATTAATTTAAAAAATAATTTGTACTACTTTCACAATATACAAAAGTGTTGACATATAATGTCATACTTTGTATGCTTTATATATTTTGATGATAACAATAAAAGAAAATGGGCTAATAATATGCTTGGATGAGATTAAGCTATAAACAGGTTTTATTCAAAGAATACATCAACAAGCATAATGGAGTTCAAGAAGAAATCACTCCAAGAAGTCCAAGATGCAAGCAAGTGAAGACTTAGAATAAGTGTTCATTTTAGTGCTTTGTGTAAATCTCAATTTCTATCTTGATAGCACAAATTAAAATGAACTCACACACTTCACATTGCATGCAAAGGATTTGATGATTAAGCGGCTAGTTTCTAACGGCTATAAGCGGCTAGTTTCAAACGGCTATAAGCGGCTAGTTTCTAACGGCTAGTTTCAAGCGGCTATAAGCGGCTAGTTTCTCTTTGAAACTTATAAATAGGCCTCTTAATTGCAAAACGAAATTGACATAACTTTCATATCTTATATTGAGGCAATTACAAGTGCATAAACACCTTCATATCATCAATCCTCATTAATACTCATATTTGTGTTTAAATCTTCATATCCTAACACAAAGAGTATTTCTCATTCTCACTACACTTAAACACCTTCAAATATCCTAAGTGCTATTAAGTGAGAGAAAGAGATCATAGATCTTCATTTGTAATATCCACACTATTAAGAGTGTATTGTTGTTTTACTAAAACAACCATTGTGAAACTCTTGAGAGTTGAGTATAAAACTCTTGGTATTGGTATTGGTGAGGGAACATCACCAAGGAAAAATCTTGAAGAGGGACATCTTCAAGTGGGAAAGGAAAATCTTGAAGAGGGCATATCTTCAAGTGGTGTAAAGTCTTGGTGTGGATTCATCAAGCGGAAATTGTAATCTTGTTACTTGGATTAGTAAAGAGTACAATACTCAAGTACTGGGTTGGTACTTGAGTCGTGGACGTAGGCTTGCCGAACCACGTTAAAAACCGAGTTAACAATCTCTTTCCCTTATCTCTTTACTTTCAAGTAATTAATTTTAAGATTGCATTATTTATTGTATTGTTGCCTTAATCCGTGAATTTCAACAAAAAGTTGTCCCATGTCCAATAGCAAATATGAAATTAATTATATATTTTATTTTCATTTCAACTCTTGTATTTTTAATTTTTTAATTTTTTTTTTAATTTCAATTCCTTTATATTTTTAAATTTATGAAATTGTCCCTTTTTTTTGTCCATGTTGATATATATGCTCTTAGTTTTGGTTCTTAATTTTTATTATTTTCACTTTTGTTGAGGTAATATTTTGGAAAATTTTGATCACTTAAAAATTGATATTTCTTGCTTTCCCCTTGTTCTTTCTTTTAGTTTTTCTATTATTTTTATTTAATCTTCAAGTGAAATGATTTTTTCAGCTAATTATATTTATTTATTTTTGCTTGCTCTTTTGTTAAAGTTTTTTTTTATTCTTTGATGTAATTTTACTTTTTCCTTTATTTACGTAATAATAATAATAGTTTTAGTTTTTTTTCCTTACTCTTTTGTTAAAAAAAATTGTTTTTTTATTCCTCGTTTAATTTAGGAATGTTTTTTTTTGTTTTAGAGGTAATAGTAATGATATTTTATTTATTATAATAATGATTTTAATAGTGACAGTATTAATAATAATAATAATAATAATAATAATAATAATAATAATAATAATGGAAATTATTATTTATTATAATGGCTATTGTGATTGTGGTGTTAATAATTATGGTTTTGATGATAATAATAACAATAACTCATAAAATAATATAGAAAACAATTCTAAATCTACTGCATTTATCCCTTTCATCCTCAATTATCAATATTAACTTTAACTCTTTATTTTCTGTTAGAAAACCTAAGCCTTAAAATAACCTAGTTGAAAACCAAAATAAAATTTTCCCTAAGAAATATTATCAAAAAGTTCAAAAACAATTACCCTAGTTACCCCTATCTTTAAATGTAATTTATGAAGGTAAATAAAATTAGTTTTAAAATGATTATAAATAGAAATTAAAATTCAAGGAATAAATGTGTGGATTTTGTATCTTTATGTATTCAAGGAATAAATTAGTTTTAAAGTAAACGATCACATGTTTTCTTGAGTATGAAGATATAAGCTTTCAATGAGAATAAGTATATATGCATATGATTGAGACTAGTTTTCCGACTTATTGTCGTTGTCTATTTACCTTACAACTTATGGCTAGTTATGAAGCACCCACACCTTTTATTGTGAAAATCCAAAAACATGCCCGACAATGAATTCCAAACACAATATTATTAGAATTATATTAAATGACACACCGTAAAATCAATTAATATTAGATAAATTGGTTTAGTTCTTTCAAGAATTAAATAATTTAAAAATCACTCACACACATAAATATAATAATTTGCAAGTTAATTCAAAATGATTTTATTTTTATTAAAATTATTTTTATATTGATTTACTTACATTTTAATGCCTTAAAATATTCATTTATAACTTAGTTATATGATGTCTATATGAATTGTATTTTAATGTCGAAAAACTAATTGTTTATAATTGTGTGAACTATAGTGCTTTATAAAAAGGAGTAGAAAATGACAGAATAAACTATCCGAAACTGTCTCTATTAGAGAAGTCAAAATACATTGTACGGGTGATCTAGTGTGATCTAGTGGTACAAGTTTGAGACTAAAGTATTTGTTTTTCTATAATCTTAGGTACAAAGACCTATGATTGCTAATATGATGGTCATTGAAGACTTATATGATCATTAATTTCAAAAGCTCATTAATTTCAAAAGCTCATGAGATTAGTTAAGATGTGTGCAAGCTGACTGGGCATCCAAGTTATTAAAAAAATATTTTTTACAACACATGAGTGGTAAATAATATTTATAAATTAGAATTGACGTGCCACTTGTGATATCTATCATAATAAAGTAGCAGATAATATTGTGTATCCGATAAGGATTTGTAAAGATTGTCAACTTACCAAAAACTCTATCATGGCTAGTATGTCATTTTCCTTTGACAAAAGCAACTTGGCTTTTCATGGCTTTGATGTATTAACCGGGGATGTGAGTTGGAGGAACCTAGTGATAGATAACAGTATATATACACTAATAAATGGTTCATTTTTTATGTTTGTTGTTTTAATATCATAAGTGAACAAAATATAGAAAAAAGATACTCAATAGTTTTATCCGTATACGTCAATTTCAAAATAATAATAAAAAAATAAAAAAAATCTATTTTCGTCGATTGATATAGGATAAAACAAATCTTGATTGTTTTTATCCCTAAAAATTACTTAAAAAAAACAATAACAATATTTCCGACTTCTAAATATTTGTTTGTAGTTTTATTATCGTAGATTGATATTAGATGAAAAAAAAACCCTCAAAATAAATTTATCCTAGAAATCAACAAAAATAATAACAAAATCTTTTTAAAAAATTAAAATTAAAATAATAATTGTTTGTTAATGTTAAAATAATATAAATAAAATTTCAGCGGGATTTATCCTTACAAATCAACCAAATTATTATTATAATTATTGTTGTTGATATGTCAATAATATTACTACTACTACTAATAATAATTTTTAAAAATGATATTCCTATAATATCCAAAAACTGCATCCTAGCGAGAATGAGTTGTCATGGCTTTGATGACTGAACCGGGGATGTGATTGAAGACGCCAAAGTATCCACACCCACCCTGCTTCACTTCAATTCTATTATATCTCTTCGTTTATGATGGAAGGATTATTAAAGACGCGAAAGTCTGCAAATTTAAATTGTTTTTTATATTGACTTGAAAGGAACATGTCAACTCATTCTCGGAACATCAAAATAAACTTTCATTAGAAAAACAAAAATGTGTTTGGCTTTTATGCGTATGACCAAATCCGAAAAGTTTTTTATATCTCAGGTGAAATCAACAAATAAAAATACGACCTATAAAAATAATCGACAAACAATGCAACTTATTTTATGTAGGATGTATTAGGGGTGATATGTCTTTTTCTTGCATAATTAATTCCTTATCTAGATTCATTATGTTTTTTGGTATCTATAATAATAGGTGCCACATCCTGAACCTCGTAATCATAACCTTATGACTATACCTAAAAACCTTTACAACACACTTAAGATCCATCTTCACAATTAAATATATTAATTGAAAACAATAATTCAAATACAAAAATAAAATTATTAAGAATTGTATAATTTAATTTAAAAAAAGACAATAAAATAATTTTTTTTAATAAAATTATGATCATGTATAATATTACGAGAATATCATTATCAATCTCACAAGGTCATTATACTCTTTAATTGCTTTGAATTTTTAACATAATATATACAAATATGTCAAGAGACTCCTCGCAAAATTTCATCTCAATTTAATAGTTGGATTAAGAGATATGATTGATATTGTAAAATTATTCATTATTTTTTAAAAAATACTATTTGGCCGAAACGGAATGGACAGAACGAAACCGGAACATTTCGAGTGGTATTTGGCTGAAAAATCTAGAATGGGTCAGAATTTAAACCGAGATAAAAACGATATTGTTTATCTCGTTTTTTTTAACTAGTATAAAACATTTCAACTGATTGAACCGAAACAAAACGAAACTGACAATCATGTTCTTATTTATTTTTTACTCACTACATTCTTTCCCAATTCTTATTAATATATTTCTAAATAAAAATCATTTTCAACTTCAACCACACTTCAAAACAATCACAAAATCATTTCTCATGGCAAGTTTTGGGTGCTTGCACAACTTCCCATTCACAAACGCTGTAAGAAATATTAAAAGCAATCTGTTAATTCAAATAACTCTAAACAAACTGAAAATAAACATTGATGGTAGTTTTCCCTTCAATTGAATTTGTTTTCCAGTCGTTCAGTTTTGGCTCAAATGATTGAAAATTTTAGCCAAAATCCCATTCCACGTGGTGTTAATCTTATTTGTCCAATTCTGCTTCACATTTCTTTTATATATTTTTTCAAGATCCTATGAGTCGTCAACATTAACTTTTCATGCACAAATAGTTTTTTTTTCTATGCAGAACAAGTAGCATTTTGTATCTTTATGTTTTGAGTAAAGAAAGTAAACGATCAGCTAATATAATTAGTACACATGCAGATGATTGTGTGAATCCAAACACAATATTATTAGAATTATATCAAATGATACCCTATAACCAATTAATCTTAGATAAATTGGTTTAGTTCTTTCAAGAATTAAATAATTCAAAAATCACTCACACACATAAATATAATATATTGCAAGTTAATTCAAAATTATTATTTTTTTTTTATCTTGATTTACTTAAATTTTAATGCCTTAACATATTCATTTATAACTTAGTTATCTGGTGTCTATGTGAATTGTATTTTAATGTGGAAAAACTAATTGTTTATGATTGTGTGAATTATAGTGCTTTAGAAAAAAGAGTTAAAAAATGACAAAATAACTTTGTATGAGTGATTTAGTGGTACAAATCTAAGACTATAGTTTTTGTTTTTCTGTGGTCTCAGGTCGAGAAACCTGTGATTGCTAATATGATAGCCATTATAGACTTATATGATCATTAACTTTAGAGCTCGTGAAATTAATTGAGGTGCGTATAACTCTGATTCAGACATCAAAGTTAATAAAAAAATATTTTTATTAGTAGTAAATGGCACTTGTTGTATCTATCATAATAAATATTTTTAACTTTGATGATATTTATAAATTAGAACTGGCGTGGCACTTGTTGTATCTATCATAATAAAGTAACGAGATAATATTATGTCTCGGATAACCACTTTACAAAATATTTTTTGTAAAGATGATCAACTCACCAAAACTTCATCATGGTTGTATGTCATGTTCCTTTGACAAATGCAACTTGGCTTTTCATGGCTTTGATGTATTAACCGGGGATGTGAGTTAGAGGAATCTACTGATTGATAACAGTATATATACACAAATAGATGCTTCATTTTTATTTTTGTTGTTTTGATATCATAAGTGAACAAGAGATAACAAAAAAAAATATTCAATGAGTTTTTTTATCCGTATAAGTCAATTTCAAATTAATACTAAGAAAATATATTTTCAACCCTTAAATAAAATTTCAGTGGGATTTATCCTTACAAATCAACCAAATTATTATTATAATTATTGTTGTTGTTAATATTTCTACTACTACTAATAATAATAATTTTAAAACATGATAACTTACCAAACACTCCATCATTATCATTATTCGTAATTATATTGTTACCCAATAATATCATTTAAAAGGTGTCAACTTGCCAAAAACTGCATCCTGGCTAGAATGAGTTGTCGTGGCTTTGATAACTGAATCGGGGATGTGATTGTAGACGCCACACCCACCCTGCTTCACTTCAATTCTATTATTCATTGTTTGGAGGACGGTTGCGGTTATTTTTAAAAATATTTTTTTATTTATAAATATATCAAAATAATTTTTTATATTAATACATCAAAATAATTAAAAAACATCAAAAAAAAATTCATTTAGAATGAAGAAAAAAAACAAAAAAGGAAAGGCGGTTGTACCGCGCTCCCAAACAACATCTATATTTCTTCGTTTATGATGGAAGGATTATTAAACACGCCAAAGTCTGCAAATTTAAATTGTTTCTGATATTGACTTTGTTAAATTTTGATGACTCGATTATTTATCATTTCTTCATTGTGTGGTCACTTTCCAGTACTGTAAATCACTGTCGAACAGGAGAGCGTTATAATCAGATGTAGTTACAAGCTACCTTTTCCATTATCCCCTCAAATCTCCTTACTCGTAAGCATTTCACGCATAATTATAGATGGAGGAGATTCGCCGGGCTGCTGGAGCTATTTACGAACATCTGCCGGCAAAGGATAAGAAATTGGCCAGTAAAACTTTCAAGGCCATGGATAAGAACAGACACGGGCAAATTAGCCTGCGTGAATACATGAAGTATGTCGACAATTTACTCCATCCATTTGGGTTATTTTCTAAAATAATTTAAACTTTTTGTAAGCCTAAAATTTAGTAGCCATTGAATAATATTATTATGATTTTTCATCTTATGTGTGTAAATTATTTTTACATTATTTAATTCTTGAAAGAACTAAACCAATTTATATAAGATTAATTGGCTTTGCAGTGTCATTTCATATAATTCCAATAATGTTAGGATGATGCAGGTTAATCTACGAATTATTGGGTTAATTTTTATATTTCCGAGTCAACTAAAGTCTTTTTATATTTTATTTTTCATATATTAATATCATATATTACAGTATAAGCTAAAAGAGCTCGGGCTCTTACTGTACACTGTGAGTAAAACAACTGTGGACTGGACATTTGCAAATTGTCCATCGCACGCGTACGCTTACCTGTTTGTTTTTTTATTTTCGACCCATTTCATCTGCACATGCCCACGCACTCTTACTCTTGATGTCAACGCTAATGGAACGAAGCCTACCCAGATTAACCACCATGAAAGATGTATCAATCACGGAGGTGTAAGAGAGTCCTTCAAAATCATGGTCTCCACTGCGCACTCTAATCTGAACTCCAAGCTGTTTTGAGCAGACAACAGCAGTCTGGACATGGGATTCTTGCGACGGAGTGAAAACAAACTCAGGTTTCGGCACTGAAGGCAATGCGAACCTGAGATTTTGAGCGGTAGACAGTAAGACATTAGTGAATGAAGAGTTGTTTGAAGTGTGCAGGATGGTGGAGAAAGGAAAGGAGGATTCAGAATTCTGTGAGAGACATTTGAGAAATTTATCGTGAATTGGAAGGGAAACTATAAAGAAAGGAAATGAAAGGAGAATCACAAGTACTAAAACAATGGAAGAATCCGATCGAAGCATCTTGCCTCTCCTTTCTTTTTTCTGTTTGTGTTTCAGAAATTGATTTAGAGGGCTATTACTCTGTTGATCATCTGCTCCAAAATGATTCCACTGATACATGATCTGATCTAGCCACGAGTTAATCTCTTAATATATTTAAAATTATATTCTGCCTAAATTTAACCGTGACAGATGAGCATTTGATTCTGCCTAAATTTAACCGTGAAGCACCCCATTTGTTTTTTTTCCCCGGCTGTCCACAGTTTTTTTTTTCTTCAATGAACAGTGTGACGACGTTTTTAGCCCTGGTAATAAGACAAAATAGTGCTCGGTCAGACGATAAAAAGGGCTGAGGGTAAGGGCCATTCAAGTAATTGCACACGTACGGACCGGACCGGTCCGGTCCGCCGCATGTTTTGGTTTTTTATTATTTATTTAAAATGGCTAATTACGGTTTTAGGTCCGAATAAGACAAAAACATGGTTTTCGGTCCAAGGGCCGTCCGGTAATTGACCATATTTTTTAATATTTTCCGCCTTTATTGTCAGAGCGTGTGTCACACACGTCTCCCTATTTCACGCCCCACGCTCTGTTTAGGTGGCACGTGCGACGTCATACGGTGTACGGAGATGGGATTCCGACGTTCAGAGCGGTTCGCCTGGTAGTGCTCTTCCTCCCGCGGTGGCGCGTTTACCATAAATATATCCGTGGACGAGCCGGGAACCGGTTAAAGACGCCGGCGACATTTCTCTCTCTCCCCTGCACGTCAAAGTGCAGGGGAGTCCCCCATTTTGTGATACTTTTTACTTCAGTCGCTTGACTTTTGATTTTGTTTTTTGTCCTGATTTTGGTTGCATAAGTTTTGATTTAGTTCGATTGGGTCCTCCAATTGGAATTTATTGGATGTCAATGTTTCAGTTCGGTCCTCCTTCTTTTAATTTTCGGATTCGGTTTAAATTATTCAATAAATTCAGTACATAAGTTTCGATTTCTTCAATTGGATCCTGTTATTGAAATTGATAATATGTTGAATTTTCATTTTGGCCCTTATAGTTTTAATTTTTGATTTTCATGCCTTGATAAATTGATATTTGTGTTTTATTTTCCATTATTAACATAATCATAATAATAATAATAATAATAATAATCATCATCATCATCATCATCATCATCATCATAATAATAATAATAATATATTATTTTTCTTTCTTACTTTTTTTTTAATGTTTATGAGTTTTTTTTTTCGGGATAATTTCATAATTTTAATTGTTTTTGCAATAATAGCAATAGTCATTTTATATATAATATTACTATAGATAAAAGACAACTCAAGAACAACAAATAAACAAATTTACCTAGGTTATCTACAATTAAAAAACGATACAAATCACTTTTGTCTCGATTAATCTATTCCTTTTAAACGGCAAACAAGTCATTATTATATGTTTTAATATTTATTGCATATTATCTCCTAAAAGTATATAAAGAGATAAAAAAAACTGACCTCGGATTTTTTGGATTAACAAAATTAATATTAGCATTCTTAAATAAATTTAATATAATAATATGATGAATAAATCTTATAAAATAAAATAAAAACTTCGCTTTGATTTTTAATTTTGTGCTCTTTTGTTCAAGTTTATTTTTAAAAAAAAACAAAAAAAAATAGATTTTTAATATTTAAGATCTAATATTACCCGGGAAAAAATAAAACTCAAAAAAACAAAAGGTCAACAAATTTGCCTAGATTATCTACAATTAAAAAATACACGAGACACTTTCCGTTTCAGTTACACTGTTCTTTTTTAACGGTAAATAAGTAGTTATAGCACGCAAAAAATTTATATTTATTTTGTTAAAAAAAAATTCAATATTTTTATTTATAATGTGTAAGATCTAATATTATTAGGAAAAAAATGCAGCTAATGTTTTTTTTTTTTACAAATTTACTTAGCTTTTCGACAATTAAATATATATTTCTTTTTTGAAAAATATTGCAATGTTTTTATATATAATGTGTCAGATCTAATATTACTGGGAAGAAAAGGCAACTCATAAATTTTTTTTAACAAATTTACCTAGGTTATCTACAATTAAAAAATATAAAAATCACTTCCCATTTTGATCACACTATATAATATGTGAGACTAAGTATATGTGTTTAATATTTATTTAATATTATCGCCTAAAAATATATAAAAAGAGAGAAAAAATGACCTACGATTTCTTGAAAAAAAATTAATATCGGCATACTTCAAGATATTTAATATAATAATATAATGAATAAATCTTATAAAAAAAATTTGTCTTTGAATTTAAATTTATATTTTAGACCCTTTGTTTTGTCCTTTTAAGAAATGATGATCTTTTTTTCACATGTATTTTTGATTTTTGACTGTCCAACTTAGTTGTTCTTTTTTAACCGGGTTTCTTTTGTTGTTTTGTTTTTTTAACCAGAGTATCCGTGACAACAAATTGCTAATAAATCATTTCACCTTCTTAGCAAATTTTCTAACAAATTTTATCAAAAGTTTTTTAGCAATAGCAATATTCAATCACATTTTGGTTGAAAAAAACTATTTTTAACAGATTTTATCAATTACAATATACTACTTATATATTAAAATAACAAAATACAACATTTATAAAATCAATTAATTTTCTACATAGATAAAAATGCCCAGCAAAGCGGGCCAATCAACTCGTACGTTTTTTAATAACAATATAAACCCATCATTCTCCATTTCCTCGTTCTAGCCACAACACACACCCTTTTCTTTTTCAAGCTGACTCCAAGCCCAAGGAAACATGATCTATTCTATTATTCCACCGTACCTGTAAGTTACCACCCTTTAAAAAATATATCTTCTAAAATAATTCAAGCAAAAAAAATATTTAGAGTTACAAGTATAGTCTAGAGTATTAAAAAATATATTTTTTAAATTATGTTTTATACAAAAATATTAAAAAATAATAAATATTTTGAAAAAAAAATTTAAACTCTACATTAATTTGTTAGAAAAATATAATTTAAATCAAATCCACCAAAATTAAAGAAACATTTTAAGAAATATTAATTTGTTTCAAAAATTAGAAATTTTTTGTCAATGTTAACATAAGATAAATAAAATTTCAGCGGGATTTATCCTTACAAATCAACCAAATTATTATTATAATTATTATTGCTGTTGGTATGATGTCAATATTTCTACTAGTACTACCAATAATTTTTATAAATGATAACTTACCAAAAACTCCATCATTGTCATGTTCCTTGGACAAATTCAATTCTATTATATTTCTTCGTTTATGGGGGTGTGAGATGGAAGAAATATTAAAGACGCCAAAGTCTGCACAGTTTAATTTAATTTTTTTTTATATTGACTTTGTTAAGTTTCGATGACTTAATGTATTAGTCCCTTACTTAATGAATTTAGCCGAACCTGAATAAGTCAAAGTCAATAAAAAAACACTAAAACGATATCATTTCGATAATATAAAAATAGACCCGAGTTTATAATGTTCCTCGTACAAATGCTAACGATTGTAGACGTCAATGGCACCCCACCCTACCTCACCTTGTAGACGTCGAAGGGTGTATCCGTGTATGGTGGTAGCTAGTAGGACAGGGAGAAATAAGGTTGTCAGGTATTTCTTTAACAAACAATAATATTATTTTAATATATCTATAAATAAAAATTAATTTAAAAAATAACTTGTACTACTTTCACAATATACAAAAGTTGTCCCATGTCCAATAGCAAATATGAAATTAATTATATATTTTATTTTCATTTCAACTCTTGTATTTTTAATTTTTTAATTTTTTTTTAATTTCAATTCCTTTATATTTTTAAATTTATGAAATTGTCCCTTTTTTTTTTGTCCATGTTGATATATATACTCTTAGTTTTGGTTCTTAATTTTTATTATTTTCACTTTTGTTGAGGTAATATTTTGGAAAATTTTGATCACTTAAAAATTGATATTTCTTGCTTTCCCCTTGTTCTTTCTTTTAGTTTTTCTATTATTTTTATTTAATCTTCAAGTGAAATGATTTTTTCAGCTAATTATATTTATTTATTTTTGCTTGCTCTTTTGTTAAAGTTTTTTTTTATTCTTTGATGTAATTTTACTTTTTCCTTTATTTACGTAATAATAATAATAGTTTTAGTTTTTTTTCCTTACTCTTTTGTTAAAAAAAATTGTTTTTTTATTCCTCGTTTAATTTAATAATGTTTTTTTTGTTTTAGAGGTAATAGTAATGATATTTTATTTATTAGAATAATGATTTTAATAGTGACAGTATTAATAATAATAATAATAATAATAATAATGGAAATTATTATTTATTATAATGGCTATTGTGATTGTGGTGTTAATAATTATGGTTTTGATGATAATAATAACAATAACTCATAAAATAATATAGAAAACAATTCTAAATCTACTGCATTTATCCCTTTCATCCTCAATTATCAATATTAACTTTAACTCTTTATTTTCTGTTAGAAAACCTAAGCCTTAAAATAACCTAGTTGAAAACCAAAATAAAATTTTCCCTAAGAAAAATTATCAAAAAGTTCAAAAACAATTACCCCAGTTACCCCTATCTTTAAATGTAATTTATGAAGGTAAATAAAATTAGTTTTAAAATGATTATAAATACAAATTAAAATTCAAGGAATAAATGTGTGGATTTTGTATCTTTATGTATTCAAGGAATAAATTAGTTTTAAAGTAAACGATCACTTATTGTCGTTGTCTATTTACCTTACAACTTATGGCTAGTTATGAAGCACCCACACCTTTTATTGTGAAATTCCAAAAACATGCCCGACAATGAATTCCAAACACAATATTATTAGAATTATATTAAATGACAAACGATAGTTTTATCCGTATACGTCAATTTCAAAATAATAAAAAAAAAATATAAAAAAATCTATTATCGTCGATTGATATAGGATAAAAAAAATCTTGATTGTTTTTATCTCTAAAAATTACTTCAAAAAAACAATAACAATATTTCCGAATTCTAAATATTTGTTTGTAGTTTTATTATCGTAGATTGATATTAGATGAAAAAAAACCCTCAAAATAAATTTATCCTAGAAATCAACAAAAATAATAACAAAATCTCTTTAAAAAATTAAAATTAAAATAATAATTGTTTGTTAATGTTAAAATAATATAAATAAAATTTCAGCGGGATTTATCCTTACAAATCAACCAAATTATTATTATAATTATTGTTGTTGTTGTTGTTGCTATGTCAATAATTCTACTACTACTACTACTAATAATAATTTTTAAAAATGATACGTTACCGAAAATTCCATCATTATCATTATTAGTAATTTTATTGTTATTCCTATAATATCCATAAAACTACATCCTGGCGAGAATGAGTTGTCATGGCTTTTGTCGCGACAACGATTTTTGGACGCGCTTCGCGCTATGCGATCACCCCGGGATTCGAGGGGACAACGGCGCGCGGTGAAAATGTGGTGGTATTTTTATAGTCGTAAGAATTACGACTATAATCATTGGGAGTCGTCACCTAGTATTAAGGTCACTAGGAACCTATTGGTCTGCGAGAGCCTTGGATAAGGGGACTGGTTGCGTAAAGGGAAGGTATTAACACCACTTATACGCCTTACCTGAGGTAAGCTGCATTGTTGTTTGATTGTTTTTCCTAAGTTAAAATTTTTACATTATATTTTAAAAAACATTTTTTTTTGTCTGCGGGTGTACAATGTAATTTTACACCGCAGTTATAAGTTTTTTTTTTTTTATATCTACCGATATACTTTACAATGTAATTTTACGTCGTAGTTAAAATCTTTTTTAATCTACGGACGTATTATACAATGTAATTTTACACCGTAGTAAAAATATTTTTATTTGCGAGTGTACTTTACTATGTAAATTTACACTGCGAAGGCTAAAAAAAATAATTGTTAAATTATTGAGCTTGGTGATTTCGAACTTTTGTACCATTGAAGCTAAAGTTGTCAAAGCATCAGCGAATTGATTAATCAATTTGTATTCATATGAGTGAATTTGACCTCCTCGAACTCACTGACTAACTTTACGAGGTAGTTTTGGTAAAGCTTCAACTTTTCATCTTTAGTTTGCCATTCTCCTTTCACTTGACAAATGATCAACATAGAATCACCAAAGATTTCAAGCTTTTTAACTTTAAGCTCTAAAGCAGCCTCTAAACCAATGATACAAGCTTCATATTCAGCCGTGTTATTAGTGCACTCAAAGTGTAACCTTACTGAAAAAGGATATTGATTTATTATTATTTTTATATTTTTTTTGAATAACCCAATCCATGATTTCCTTGTCGGGTAGGATCCGTAGTCTGATGTCTTAGGAAATTTTTGCCCGAGTATTTGAATCAATTGCATAGTATATACTTGACAAAAGCAAAAGTTGGATCTTGTCCATTTCATTCATCAAAATAGTCATACAAAAACATTCACTCGAATGCTAACCCTCTATTGGCTACAAACCTAACAAAAGAGGAAAGTTCACACAAGTAAGCTTCATATTTGCGGACACTCCCGCCAATTCTAGTAGCTTTTTCCCGTAGCTCCTCTGCCTTCCTAGCCACTATGTTGATTAGCTTATAGGTTTGCTCTATTTTGTGATGGAATATAACATTATCTTGGCACAGTGCTTCATTGCTGGCAGTCAAAGAGTCATTATTTTTTTTCTAATATATGAACCATTTTCTCAAACTGTTGGTTTTGATCCTTAGCCTTTTGTAACCCTGCATCGATTCTTGTTGTTTCGGAGTCTAACTGGGCTTTGATTTCAGCGGTGCATTCTTCCTATTCGTTGCGCTGTTCTTGCACTATTTTTAGCTCTTCTTCTCGAGTTTCTAATTCAGCTTGTAGAGTGGAAATACTATTTCTTAGTTTGTTGGTCTGGGCTAAGTATCTTTTCATATTAGATTCTGCTTCTCTTCTTGCCTCAAACTCACTTTCCGCTTGAGCTTTGTATTGTGCTTTCAAATCTTTTTCCTCTTCAAGGACAAGGCTGGCCACTCTTCCTTTCTCCTTCTCAGCTTCCTATTTCATCTTGTAGTATTCTCTTTCCTTTACTACCGGGGTTACCAACTCCTGGTCTGTATGTTCCTTGGTTTCAAATGCTTTCTTCAAAGTGACCAATTCTTTTTCCATCATTTTATATGTACTCAACTGGTCCTTATATTGAGAGTTTATTTCTTCTAGCTGACTCTTTTCTTGGATCAACTTATTAACATACTCTTCTTTTTTCTGCAATTGACGATCCAAAGAAAACCTCATTTGCTCTTCTTCTAGTAGCTGCTTCTCGAGGAATTTCCGATTGCCTTTGTTGTTACTAAGCTTAATCCTTAGCTTATCCAATTCTTCTTGCAGGTCCCTTTCATCAACTCTCTTTCTTTTAGTTTCCACAAAGACGGGCGTTTTATCTTGCATTGGGCTTTGTCTTACAACGTTCTGTGGTATCTCATAATTCCTCCACGCCAGGTAACTAGGGCTAATAGAAGGCTTCTTTGGGTGAGGCTCTCTACTAACTAAAACTGGTTGCCCCCGGTCCTTTTTAATTACTTCGAGCTCAACCAATGAATTGACTTCTCTGAAAGAACCCGTGTATTCAGCCAATCCTTTAGTTCTTGTACGTACTGTTCTCCCCCAAACTGTCTGGTTACTAGAGAGGGACAATAACTGATATAACCTGTTAAGCCAATTAATGGGACCCATGCTCTATCACTGCAACTCATTAGATAAGCTGAACTTCCTACCCAAGGGGCTTTCCATCTGAATTTACTTTCGGGAAGCGTATGATATTTCTCCACCCAAGCCTTTTCATCCAGATCTTTCCATTCTTCACTCAGAACCAAACCAAGAGGCCTCATGTTGAACCACCAAAAATTATTGAAAATTTCCCTCGAGGTTTCCAGATGACTAACCATCCACATGAATAATAAAGGGATACAACACCGCATTGCTCCCTTCCCATGCATCCTACAGTGGTTTAAGGATAAGAAAGTCTCTGCCAATATAACTGAAGCGGGGTTATTCTTTCTTTGCTCGTATTCAACAAAGGCACTGGCTGCTTCCATGCTAATTATCCCAGCAGCTTCTGAAGGAAACAAAACTAAACCAAAAATAGCAAAGGCCATCGATCGGTACCCCTCTTCTCCAAGTCTCCCTTTATCTTTGCTTGCTTTCAACTTCCTCTCAATCGCCTTCCACTTGAAACCTCCAGAAGAAGTCATATACTAGCCTATTTAATCCAAGCATAGAAGCTTAGTGACCTCTTGGACTGTATTCTCGATTTTCTGTCGGAAATATACTTTGTGAGGGTTGTGAGGAAAACTTAGGATTTGAGCATATTCTTCTATGGTAGGAGTCATATCTATGTTCCCAAAAGTAAAGCACCAATAATTGGGATCCCAAAAGTACATAAGGGCTTTGACAGCTGACATTTGAATTGGGATTTTCAATAGATGAGCAATTCTTCCATATTTGACTTCAAACAATGCCTCATCTACATACCCCAGGATGGGCACAAGTCTTTTCATACTTTCTGTAGAGCAGTGAATTTCGGTTATGGGTGGCAATTCATTGACTCTACCCCTCGGGCAATCTCCCTCAGTCAATTGCATCATCTCGGATCCCTCCCCGTATTCCGAAAGGAAGTCATGGTCTTGGTTTGATAATTTCTGTGAAAATAAAAAGAAATGACATGACTAAATGGAGAGTTTGTATCTTAGGTTCCAAGTTATTGCATGAAGGGTACGCTTTCTATCTGGTCTCAAAAGTTCTACGAACTGCCCAGTGACCACCTCACGTGAAGATGGTGTAGGGGTTTACAAGAAATGGTTGAGGCACAATATGACCGCCATTATCAAGTAAACACTTAGTTCATAGTTGGATGTTTCACGAATCTGAACCCCGACTAAAAGTCATGAGGCAGACCGCTAATCCCCATCTAACTTAAATTTGGGTTTACTCGGAAAATTAAAATGCATGGTGACATTAATTTAATTTGAATGTTATGCATGAAATAAAAATAAAATGCATGCTAAAGCATTAAAGATGCATGCTAAAAAACATTTTTTTTTGTCTGCGGGTGTACTCTACAATGTAATTTTACACCGCAGTTATAAGTTTTGTTTTTTTTATATCTACCGATGGATAATTGTAAACTGGTTACGATATCCAAATTTCGTTTTAAAAATATGGAAAAATATGCAACATATTTTTTACGAAAAAATACAATGAGAAAAGTTTTGGAATCTGGCCGTATGCACAAAAAACAAATACATTTTTTATATTTTTGAATAATGGTAAAAAGAATACTTTTTTTTTCCAATTTGTATTTTTATTTTTATATTTTTTTTCATTTTTATATATATATTTTTTCTTTTTATTTTTTTTATATTTTTTTTGGGGGCTAGGCTGTCAGCCCATTGTGGGCTGACAACCCACCCTTTGTGAACTGGGTTTCCAGCCCGTGAAGCCCTCACGGGCTGGAAACCCAGTAGGCGTGCGGCCCTGCATCATGGGCTGGAAGCCCACCTTATTCTTCCTGGGCCGAAATAACGACCAATCTCCTCCAAACATCTTATACCCGGCCCTGCATGAACAGTGGGACGATTACGTCCCATTACATGCAGGGACAAAAGGGTTGGAGACGATGAACAGGAAAAAAACCAAATATGGCAAAAGGCGTACCTGTTGGTATGGTTGGGTAGCTGAGATCGAGGTGGTTGTCCTGGTGGTTATGGCGTCTTCAACGGTGGCCTGTGGTGGCCGAAAAAAGCTTCTGAAAATCAGGTTTGGGCGTTGCTGTCGTCGGGACTATCTCTGTTTCTTCGTCGGAGAGGGCAGCAGGGCAGCTGGAGTCGAGGGGGAGATGATGGTGATGACTAGGTGGTGCTGGAAGTCTGCACTGGTGGTCGGAGTCGTTGAAACCGAGAGGCTGGTTTTAGAGAGACAAAAAACGGTCGGGGACCTTTCTTAGAATATTCAGACCGAGAGGGGGAGAAGAAGAAGAAGAAGTATTCGTAGAATATTTTACTCCCTCTCCTCTCTGCGTGTTTCCTCTTTTTCCAGTTTTTTCTCGCCTCCCTCCATTCTTCTTTTTCCAGTTTTTTTTCTCTCACCCTCTGTTTACGTTCTCTTCAATTTTCCCTCCTCTTCTCTCTGAAATTTTCTCCTCCCCTCCGTTTACTGTCTGTTCCTCTATTTATAGAGGACTGAGGCACTCCTCATGCACTTTGCATGAGGTTGTTGCCTCTGTAATTACAGAGGGTTGCAGCCCCTGCATTTGCAGAAAATGCGTTCCTGCATGCACTGTTTCGATGTCAGAACAGTGCAAGAATTTTTTTAATTTTTTAATTTTTTTTTGAGAAATTGCAATTTGGCCCTTAGTTTTATGTTCCTTTTTTATTTTGGTCCTTCTCTTTTGATTTGTGCATTTTGACCCTCAATTGACAATTGGATTCTCAATGCGTTCAATTTGGTCCCTGATTAAAAATTCAAACCAGTTTTCGAAAATTTCATTCTCTTCAATTGAGACCGAATTAAATTCAGGAAATTGATTTCTCATTGACTAAGCCCTTGATAAAATTAATTTGGCCAATTTAAAGTATAATTAAGTCCTTGCACTTAATTAAATCCTTCAATTGGGCCTGAAATTAATTCCCGATCATAATTGAATTTAAAATTTGTCAACGATTAAATCGAATCAACCCATAAAAAATATAATTATGTCATTTAACTTAGTTTTTGCACAGATTCATTCATCGATAAATTATTTTTGCCTTAAATCTGTATTTTCTCAATTTTTGGAACCAAAGAGATACGATTGGATTCGCGAAAACAACCAAAATTTTCACATCGATTTTTCTACCCATGCCGACTCCTTTTATTTTATATTATTTTTTATTTTTATTTTATTTTGGAGAGTAATCCAAAAATTGAGTTACGACAGCTTTGATAGCTTTGATGACTGAACCGGGGATGTGATTGAAGACGCCAAAGTATCCACACCCACCCTGCTTCACATCAATTCTATTATATTTCTTCGTTTCCTAGTTCAAGTGATGGGAGGATTATTAGAGACGCCAAAGTCTGCAAATTTAAATTGTTTTTTATATTGACTTGAAGGGACATGTCAACTCATTCTCGGAACATGGAAAGTCATCAAAATAAACTTTCATTCGAAAAACAAAAATGTGTTTGGCTTTTATGCGTATGACCAAATCCGAAAAGTTTTTTACATCTCAGGTGAAATCAACAAATATAAATACGACCTATAAAAACAATCGACAAACAATATAACATATTTTATGTAGGATATATTATGGGTGATGTGTCTTTTCCTTGCATAGTTAATTCCTTATCTAGACGCTCGCAGTTCATTATGTTTTTTGGTATCTATAATAATAGGTGCCACATCCTGAACCTCGTAATCATAACCTTATGACTATACCTAAAAACCTTTACAACACACTTAAGATCCATCTTCACAATTAAATATATTAATTGAAAACAATAATTCAAATACAAAAATAAAATTATTAAGAATTGTATAATTTAATTTAAAAAAAGACAATAAAATAATTTTTTTTAATAAAATTATGATCATGTATAATATTACGAGAATATCATTATCAATCTCACAAGGTCATTATACTCTTTGATTGCTTTGAATTTTTAACATAATATATACAAATATGTCAAGAGACTCCTCGCAAAATTTCATCTCAATTTAATAGTCGGATTAAGAGATATGATTGATATTGTAAACTTATTCATTATTTTAAAAAAATACTATTTGGCCGAAACGGAATGGACAGAACGAAACCGGAACATTTTGAGCGGTATTTGACTGAAAAATCTAGAATGGGTCAGAATTTAAACCGAGATAAAAACGATATTGTTTATCTCATTTTTTTAACTAGTATAAAACATTTCAACTGATTGAACCGAAACGAAACGAAACTGACAATCATGTTCTTATTTATTTTTTACTCACTATATTCTTTCCCAATTCTTATTAATATATTTTTAAATAAAAATCATTTTAAATGCAACCACACTTCAAAACAATCACTAAATCATTTCTCATGGCAAGTTTTGGGTGCTTGCACAACTTCCCATTCACAAACGCTGTAAGAAATGTTAAAAGCAATCTGTTTTAAAAAATTAAAATAATAATAATAATTGTTTGTCAATGTTAACATAAAATAAATAAAATTTCAGTGGGATTTATCCTTACAAATCAACCAAATTATTATTATAATTATTGTTGTTAATTTTAAAAAATGATAACTTACGAAACACTCCATCATTATCATTATTTGTAATTATATTGATATTCCTACCCAATAATATCATTTAAAAGGTGTCAACTTGCCAAAAACTGCACCCTGGCTAGAATGAGTTGTCATGGCTTTGATGACTGAATCGGGGATGTGATTGCAGACGCCACACCCACCCTGCTTCACTTCAATTCTATTATTCATTGTTTATTAGGACGGTTGCGGTTGTTTTTTAAAGTATTTTTCATTGAAAAATATATCAAAATGATATTTTTTTTATTTTTTAAAATCATTTCTTACATCAAT
>CM063606.1:6211610-6354416 GCA_032356905.1 Salix exigua
GTACTGGAAAGTGACCACACAATGAAGAAATGATAAATAATCGAGTCATCAAAATTTAACAAAGTCAATATCAGAAACAATTTAAATTTGCAGACTTTGGCGTGTTTAATAATCCTTCCATCATAAACGAAGAAATATAGAAGCTGTTTGGTAGCACGGTATAACCGCCGTTTCCTTTTTTGTTTTTTTTTCTTCATTCTAAATGATTTTTTTTGATGTTTTTAGATCATTTTGATGTATTTATGTAAAAAATGATTTTAAAAATAAAAAAATATCATGTTTTAAAATTATTGGGTAACAATATAATTACGAATAATGATAATGATGGAGTGTTTGGTAAGTTATCATGTTTTAAAATTATTATTATTAGTAGTAGTAGAAATATTAACAACAACAATAATTATAATAATAATTTGGTTGATTTGTAAGGATAAATCCCACTGAAATTTTATTTAAGGGTTGAAAATATATTTTCTTAGTATTAATTTGAAATTGACTTATACGGATAAAAAAACTCATTGAATATTTTTTTTTGTTATCTCTTGTTCACTTATGATATCAAAACAACAAAAATAAAAATGAAGCATCTATTTGTGTATATATACTGTTATCAATCAGTAGATTCCTCTAACTCACATCCCCGGTTAATACATCAAAGCCATGAAAAGCCAAGTTGCATTTGTCAAAGGAACATGACATACAACCATGATGAAGTTTTTGGTGAGTTGATCATCTTTACAAAAAAATATTTTGTAAAGTGGTTATCCGAGACATAATATTATCTGTTACTTTATTATGATAGATACAACAAGTGCCACGCCAGTTCTAATTTATAAATATCATCAAAGTTAAAAAATATTTATTATGATAGATACAACAAGTGCCATTTACTACTAATAAAAATATTTTTTTTATTAACTTTGATTTCTGGATCAGGTTATACGCACCTCAATTAATTTCACGAGCTCTAAAGTTAATGATTATATAAGTTTATAGTGGCTATCATATTAGCAATCACAGGTTTCTCGACCTGAGACCACGGAAAAACAAACACTGTAGTCTCAGATTTGTACTACTAAATCACTCCTACAAGGTATTTTGACTTTTCTAATAGAGACAGTTTGTGATAGTTTATTTTGTCATTTTTAACTCTTCACTATAATTCACATAATCATAAACAATTAGTTTTTTAACATTAAAATACAATTCACATAGACACCATATAACTAAGTTATAAATGAATATGTTAAGGCATTAAAATTTAAGTAAATCAATATAAAATTAATTTTAAATAAAATAAAATAATTTTGAATTAACTTGCAATATATTTTATTTATGTGTGTGAGTGATTTTTGAATTATTTAATTCTTGAAAGAACTAAACCAATTTATCTAAGATTAATTGGTTTTAGGGTATCATCTGATATAATTCTAGTAATATTGTGTTTGGATTCACACAATCATCTGCATGTGTACTAATTATATTAGCTGATCGTTTACTTTCTTTACTCAAAACATAAAGATACAAAATGCTACTTGTTCTGCATAGAAAAAAAACTATTTGTGCATGAAAAGTTAATGTTGACGACTCATAGGATCTTGAAAAAATATATAAAAGAAATGTGAAGCAGAATTGGACAAATAAGATTAACACCACGTGGAATGGGATTTTGGCTAAAAATTTCAATCATTTGACCCAAAACTGAACGACTGGAAAACAAATTCAATTCAAGGGAAAACTACCATCAATGTTTATTTTCAGTTTGTTTAGAGTTATTTGAATTAACAGATTGCTTTTAACATTTCTTACAGCGTTTGTGAATGGGAAGTTGTGCAAGCACCCAAAACTTGCCATGAGAAATGATTTAGTGATTGTTTTGAAGTGTGGTTGCAGTTGAAAATGATTTTTATTTACAAATATATTAATAAGAATTGGGAAAGAATGTAGTGAGTAAAAATAAATAAGAACATGATTGTCGGTTCGCTTTGTTTCGGTTCAATCAGTTGAAATGTTTTATACTAGTTAAAAAAAACGAGATAAACAATATCGTTTTTATCTCGGTTTAAATTCTGACCCATTCTAGATTTTTCAGCCAAATACCACTCGAAATGTTCCGGTTTCGTTCTGTCCATTCCGTTTCGGCCAAATAGTATTTTTTTTAAATAATGAATAATTTTACAATATCAATCATATCTCTTAATCCGACTATTAAATTGAGATGAAATTTTGCGAGGAGTCTCTTGACATATTTGTATATATTATGTTAAAAATTCAAAGCAATCAAAGAGTATAATGACCTTGTGAGATTGATAATGATATTCTCGTAATATTATACATGATCATAATTTTATTAAAAAAAATTATTTTATTGTCTTTTTAAATTAAATTATACAATTCTAAATAATTTTATTTTTGTATTTGAATTATTGTTTTCAATTAATATATTTAATTGTGAAGATGGATCTTAAGTGTGTTGTAAAGGTTTTTAGGTATAGTCATAAGGTTATGATTATGAGGTTCAGGATGTGGCACCTATTATTATAGATACCAAAAACATAATGAATCATGAGAGTCTAGATAAGGAATTAATTGTGCAAGGAAAAGACACATCACCCCTAATACATCCTATATAAAATAAGTTACATTGTTTGTCGATTGTTTTTATAGGTCGTATTTTTATTTGTTGATTTCACCTGAGATATAAAAAACTTTTTGGATTTGGTCATACGCATAAAAGCCAAACACATTTTTGTTTTTCGAATGAAAGTTTATTTTGATGACTTTTAATGTTTCGAGAATGAGTTGACATGTTCCTTTCAAGTCAATATAAAAAACAATTTAAATTTGCAGACTTTGGCGTCTTTAATAATCCTTCCATCATAAACGAAGAGATATAATAAAATTGAAGTGAAGCAGGGTGGGTGTGGATACTTTGGCGTCTTCAATCACATCCCCGGTTCAGTCATCAAAGCCATGACAACTCATTCTCGCCAGGATGCAGTTTTTTGGATATTATAGGAATAACAATAAAATTACTAATAATGATAATGATGGAATTTTCGGTAACGTATCATTTTTAAAAAATATTATTAGTAGTAGTAGAAATATTGACATAACAACAACAATAATTAGAATAATAATTTGGTTGATTTGTAAGGATAAATCCCGCTGAAATTTTATTTATCTTATTTTAACATTAACAAACAATTATTATTATTATTTTAATTTTTTTAAAGATTTTGTTATTATTTTTGTTGATTTCTAGGATAAATTTATTTTGAGGGTTTTTTTTCATCTAATATCAATCTACGATAATAAAACTACAAACAAATATTTACAATTTGGAAATATTGTTATTGTTTTTTTTGAAGTAATTTTTAGGGATAAAAACAATCAAGATTTTTTTTATCCTATATCAATCGACGATAATAGATTTTTTTATATTTTTTTATTATTATTTTGAAATTGACGTATACGGATAAAACTATCGAGTATTTTTTTCTATATTTTGTTCAATTATGATATTAAAACAACAAACATAAAAAATGAAGCATTTATTAGTGTATATATACTGTTATCTATCAGTAGGTTCCTCCAACTCACATCCCCGGTTAATACATCAAAGCCATGAAAAGCCAAGTTGCTTTTGTCAAAGGAAAATGACATCCTAGCCATGATAGAGTTTTTGGTAAGTTGACAATCTTTACAAATCGTTATCGGATACACAATATTATCTGCTACTTTATTATGATAGATATCACAAGTGTCACGTCAATTCTAATTTATAAATATTATTTACCACTCATGTGTTGTAAAAAATATTTTTTTAATAACTTGGATGTTTGGGTCAGCTTGCACACATCTTAACTAATCTCACGAGCCTTTGAAATTAATGATCATATAAGCCTCCAATGACCATCATATTAGCAATCATAGGTCTTTGTACCTAAGATTATAGAAAAACAAATACTTTAGTCTCAAACTTGTACCACTAGATCACCCGTACAATGTATTTTGACTTCTCTAATAGAGACAGTTTGGGATAGTTTATTCTGTCATTTTCTACTCCTTTTTATAAAGCACTATAGTTCACACAATTATAAACAATTAGTTTTTTGACATTAAAATACAATTCATATAGACATCATATAACTAAGTTATAAATGAATATTTTAAGGCATTGAAATGTAAGTAAATCAATATAAAAGTAATTTTAATAAAAATAAAATCATTTTGAATTAACTTGCAAATTATTATATTTATGTGTGTGAGTGATTTTTAAATTATTTAATTCTTGAAAGAACTAAACCAATTTATCTAATATTAATTGATTTTACGGTGTGTCATTTAATATAATTCTAATAATATTGTGTTTGGAATTCATTGTCGGGCATGTTTTTGGATTTTCACAATAAAAGGTGTGGGTGCTTCATAACTAGCCATAAGTTGTAAGGTAAATAGACAACGACAATAAGTCGGAAAAGTAGTCTCAGTCATATGCATATATACTTATTCTCATTGAAAGCTTATATCTTCATACTCAAGAAAACATGTGATCGTTTACTTTAAAACTAATTTATTCCTTGAATACATAAAGATACAAAATCCACACATTTATTCCTTGAATTTTAATTTCTATTTATAATCATTTTAAAACTAATTTTATTTACCTTCATAAATTACATTTAAAGATAGGGGTAACTAGGGTAATTGTTTTTGAACTTTTTGATAATATTTCTTAGGGAAAATTTTATTTTGGTTTTCAACTAGGTTATTTTAAGGCTTAGGTTTTCTAACAGAAAATAAAGAGTTAAAGTTAATATTGATAATTGAGGATGAAAGGGATAAATGCAGTAGATTTAGAATTGTTTTCTATATTATTTTATGAGTTATTGTTATTATTATCATCAAAACCATAATTATTAACACCACAACCACAATAGCCATTATAATAAATAATAATTTCCATTATTATTATTATTATTATTATTAATACTGTCAATATTAAAATCATTATTATAATAAATAAAATATCATTACTATTACCTCTAAAACAAAAAAAAACATTCTTAAATTAAACGAGGAATAAAAAAACAATTTTTTTAACAAAAGAGTAAGGAAAAAAAACTAAAACTATTATTATTATTGCATAAATAAAGGGAAAAAGTAAAATTACATCAAAGAATAAAATAAAACTTTAACAGAAGAGCAAGCAAAAATAAATAAATATAATTAGCTGAAAAAATCATTTCACTTGAAGATCAAATAAAAATAATAGAAAAACTAAAAGAAAGAACAAGGGAAAAAAAAGAAATATCAATTTTTAAGCGATCAAAATTTTCCAAAATATTACCTCAACAAAAGTGAAAATAATAAAAATTAAGAACCAAAACTAAGAGCATATATATTAACATGGACAAAAAAAGGGACAATTTCAGAAATTTAAAAATATATAGGAATTGAAATTAAAAAATTAAAAATACAAGAATTGAAATGAAAATAAAATATATAATTAATTTCATATTTGCTATTGGACACGGGACAACTTTTGTATATTGTAAACGTAGTACAAGTTATTTTTTAAATTAATTTTTATTTATAGATATATTAAAATAATATTATTGTTTGTTAAAAAAATACCTTACAACCTTATTTCTCCCTGTCCTACTAGCTACCACCATACACAGATACACCCTTCGACGTCTACAAGGTGAGGTAGGGTGGGGTGCCATTGACGTCTACAATCGTTAGCATTTGTACGAGGAACATTATAAACTCGGGTCTATTTTTATATTATCGAAATGATATCGTTTTAGTGTTTTTTTATTGACTTTGACTTAGTCAGGTTCGGCTAAATTCATTAAGGGACTAATACATTAAGTCATCGAAACTTAACAAAGTCAATATAAAAAAAATTAAATTAAATTGTGCACACTTTGGCGTCTTTAATAATTCTTCCATCTCACACCCCCATAAACGAAGAAATATAATAGAATTGAATTTGTCCAAGGAACATGACAATGATGGAGTTTTTGGTAAGTTATCATTTATAAAAATTATTGGTAGTACTAGTAGAAATATTGACATCATAGCAACAACAATAATAATTATAATAACAATTTGGTTGATTTGTAAGGATAAATCCCGCTGAAATTTTATTTATCTTATGTTAACATTGACAAAAAATTATGGTTTTGATTTTTTTTTAAAGATTTTATTATTATTTTTTTTGATTTCTAGGATAAATTTATTTTGATAATAAAACTACAAACAAATATTTACAATTTATAAATATTGTTATTATTTTTTTGAAGTGGTGTAATTATCATTTCTAAATTGATTTTTAAGGATAAATACAATCAAGGTTTTTTTTTATCCTATATCAATCTATGATAATAGAACCTCAAATAAATATTTAAGGGCTGAAAATATACTACTAAAAATAAACATACTAAAAATAAAAGAGCCAAGGAGTTTAAAAGTAACAATAAAAAGAAATTTATGAGATAATAATGAAAGCTAATTACAAAGAAGATATCATGAAGTTTTTCAAGTATTACTGTTGAAAAGATCATGTGTGCAAAATTGTTTTGATTTTGTCATGTTTTAACTTGTTTTAGTCTTATTGATAATTTGACTCATAAATCCACAAGATGATTTCTGTTAAATGACATTTTCTTTTTAATAAAATCATATGTTTTCTTGTATCTATGATATGTCTTCATTTCCTTTTTGTTAATTAAAAGTCAAAACCTTTGTTACATGCTCAATCGATCTCTAAATCTAGAAGACTCCTTAACCTCACCATTAAAATTAAAGCTTAATAAAAACAATTAAGGAAAATTGATGAAAAGCTATTTAACTCACTATTAAACACGTTTTAAAGCTAAACATATTGCTTTACACTCATAGTAGTCCCTAAAACTCGAAGCATGATTACCTAACCATTTTAAACTAGTGAAAACAATTTAATCCTCAATGAATGTTGACCTTAACCTACCTCAATGAGTGGGATTTATATGAATAGTTACCTTATCCAATAGTTAATGGATAAAATATAATTATTTTCATATCCAATCTTGTGTATTGTAATACATATGGCATAGTGGAAGAGTTGTAACTTCCAATTGTTGTGATTTGTTCTTGATATATAAGAGTATACTTATGTTACTTTCAATGTTTATGTCATGATTATTCTGTGACCACCTAAAATCTTCATTGTGGTTAGTATGATTGTAAGAGTTAACACACTATGATGATGTCATGTTCTACAATAACTATGTTATACCACACTATGTCAAAGCAAGTGTTTGACACAAAAAGCCTATGGGAAGGTATTTATGTTTGAAAATGATAACAAGTTCCATCCCTGATGTATAGTGGCATGCTTGAAAGAAATACATGAGATAATATAGGGAATGCTTAAAATTTCTAATTTTTGGAACAATTCAATACTTCTAAAAATGTTTCTTTAATTTTGGTGGATTTGATTTAAATTATATTTTTCTAACAAATTAATGTAGCGTTAAAAGTTTTTTTAAAAAATATTTATTATTTTTTAATATTTTTGTATAAAACATAATTTAAAAACTATAAAAATATTATTGTTTATTTTTTAAAAAAAAGACTTTAGTTGACTTGGAAATATAAAAATCAACCCAATAATTCGTAGATTAACCTGCATCTCTATTTCGTGGGTATAAATACAGTTCAGATCTTTCAACAATGGCGACAGAGGCAGGTTCTTAGAGTTGATCCACTTCCATAGAAGTCCCTTTGGAGTCTTGAAATTGTAGGCCAAAGCTATCCTCTTATTAATATGGAGGAGATTCGCCGCGCTGCTACGGCTTATTATGAAAACCTGCCGGAAGAGAAGAAGAGATATGCCAGATTCATTTTCAGTGAAATGGACAAAAACGGCGACGGGCAAATTAACCTAAAAGAATTCATGGAGTATCATAACAAAGATAACAACTCGGCTCTTACTCATCCAAGCTTGTTTAGAGCGCTGGACAAGAACAGCAATGGAAGCTTGGATTTTGAGGAGGCAATGGTCTCGTACTACATCATGCAGAGTGGAAGAGCTCTATTCTGCAAATCTTGCAATACGTTCTTGACAGACGTATACTTCAGTTGCTCTCAATGTTTCACCAGTAATGATTCAACAGTCAGCACCTATGAAATTTGCTGTGATTGCTATGGTGGTAAGAGGTTCACGCACCACGAAGATGCCATCTTCTGCGATAACTATTCCTTACTAAGTCAAAGCAGGAGCTTGGCACTAGCAGCTCCCGCAGAGGTGAATAAACTCCGATCCTGTTAGAAAGAAATACTTGAGATTGATTAAGGTTTCCAATTTTCGGAACGATTTATTACCTCTAATTATGTTTCTTTAATTTCTTGATTTGCTTGTTCATCATTAGGAATATATCTAATCATATGCTTCGTTATCTTTGATTTCAGAAGCGAAGCGGTGTGCTTGGGAAAATTGAAACGACGGTGGGCGTTGCAGGATTTTTAATTGGCTGTACCATTATGTGAAAGAGTAATTTCATCCAATAAATATTATCTTTACTCTAAATTTATTAATTAAATATTTAATGAATACTAATGATAAATAAACTTCTATTATCATTGAATATATTTACATGAAGTTAATGACACGTGAATCAAATGATTGATAACAGCATATATACACTAAAAAATGCTTGATTTTTATGTTTGTTGTTTTAATATCATAAGTGAACACAAGATAAAAAACAAAATACTCAATGAGCGTTATCCGTATAAGTAAATTTCAAAATAATAGTAAAAAAATATATTTTCATTTATATAGAAGTTCTATTACAGTAGATTGATATAGCAATATTTCCAAACTGTAAATATAAGTTTGTAGTTTTATTATCATAGATTGATATTGGATGAAAAAAGCCCTAAAAATAAATTTATCCTAGAAATAAAAAAAAAAAATCTTTTCAAAGCAAAATTAAAATAATAATAATTGTTTGTTAATGTTATCATAAGATAAATAAAATTTCAGCGGGATTTATCCGTACAAATCAACCAAATTATTATTATAATTATTGTTGTTGTTGTTGTTATGTCAATATTTCTACTACTACTAATAATAATAATTTTTAAAAATGATAACTTACCAAAAACTCCATCATTATCATTATTAGTAATTTTGTTGTTATTCCTACCCAATAATATCATTTAAAAGGTGTAAACTTACCAAAAAACTGCATCCTGGTGAGAATGAGTTGTCATCTTCCTTGCACAAATTCAACCCGGCTTTTCATGGTTTTGATGCCTGAACCGGGAATGTGATTGATGACGCCAAAGTTTCCACACCCACCCTGCTTCACTTCAATTCTTTTGTATTTCTTCGTTTATGGGGGTGTGAGATGGAAGAATTATAAAAGACGCCAAAGTCTGCAAATTTAAATTGTTTTTTATATTGACTTAGTTAAATTTCGAGGAGTCAATATATTAGAGCAAGTCCAACGAGAGAGGCATCCCATCAGCTAAAACTATATTTTTGCCTTTTTAGCTATTTTTGTTCTTTGTAGGTCTCCAATGGAAAAGCCAACGGGCAGCTAAAATGACTTTTCTTTACATGCAAAGTTATTTTTATATATTTTCACTACAAAGCCAAAAATCAAATATAGCCATTGAAATTATACCGTTGAGTTCTCCAAATTAAAACACAACAACAACAAGTGACAAACAATGAACTACACAATTGAAATAATTCAAAAAAACACAGATAAAGAGCAATATTTTCCAACCAGCCAGAACACTCAAAAACACAGCAACATTTCTTGCTAGCCAATCATAACAAGAAAAAACTCAACAAATATCTTCATCAAAATTGTGTGCCCAGTTGAAGAACAGTTTCGGTGATCAAAAGTTTCTGGTAATTACTTTAAGGTTTGTTTTGTAAACTTATTCTATTTTTCAGTATAAGTAGGTTTGTTGATCAAAACCAAGAACCCATGTAACCCAAAAATTAAAACTTCAAAAAGAATATGACACCAAAAGCTTTGACTTAGTGTTAAATAGTGGCTTCAACCATGTTTTTTCTGAGAATAAAACCGAGGGAGAGGGGGGGATGGGGGGAGGGAGCAGAGTGAGAGGTGGGGTTGCGCAAGTAGAGGGAGAAGGAAGGTAGGGTTTCTAGATGGAGATGGAGGGGAGTAAACGAACGGGTGGGGTGTTACCTAAAATAGATGGCAAGAAATAAATAGAGAACTTGGAAAATTTGTTGGCTTTGTTACCTAAATTGAAAATTGTCAACAAAGTGGAACGAGTGAAGAATCAAGGGTAATGTTTTTTTTTTTACCATGTCCATTTTAAATTATTTGCTTAAGAAATTTATTATATAACATCGTTTTATTTATTGAATTTGATTTATCAAACTAATGATGAAAGACAAATGCATGCTTCAATCGTTGGCAAACGATTTTAACTAGAACATTGCTGGGTTATCTTAAAAAAAGAACCCAAATGATAATTTGAATGTGGAAGTCTTCATCAGAAGTCAAACAAGAAACAAAAAAAATCATGGAAATACAAGTCCAACTTCTTCAAATCCATCAACTGTTGATTCTGTAAGTTTAGGAGATGATAGTGAAGCATTTATTTATTAAGCATTTATTCTGTTGATTCAATTTTTTAATTTAAGTATAATTAAAAAAATAACAATTTAATTGTTGGAGGGTTTTTCAAAAGCAATTATTTAATTATATAATTTACTCCTATTAATTGTATAATTAATTGCATAATTAAACTATATACAAAATAATTGAACTTTATTTAAAATAATAAATAATATAAAAAAAAGTTCTCTAAAATGACTTTTACCATTGGAGTATACATCAACAAAAAAGTCATATATACACTATTCCTAAAGCCAATTTAGAGATTTGGCTCTCCAAAATGGCTTTTGTTATTGGACTTGCTATTAGTGAATTCAATGAAACTTGACTAAGTTAAAGTCAATAAATTGAAAACAAAAACTAAAACGATATCATTTTGATAATATAAAAATAGACGAAGTTGACTCGGTAATATGAGAACTAACCCAATGACTTTTATATTAACCTACATTTCTACTTCTTCGATATAAATTATATGTCATAATTTGAGCCGAGATTTGATGCGTTACAGAGCACCAAAAAATAAATATAATTTCACTGTTATCAATTCCATTAAAAATCAATTTCACTAATTTTTTTAACATAAAGATAAAATTAATAAAATATGATGGTTACTTATTATATAACCCGTGATTTTTTTTCATTATAACACACTTAAGTTATAAAATCAAAATCAAGTATATCAACAGAAACACAAATTAAAAAAAATTAAATCACTAACAAACCTTAAAATAAAAATGAAACTTTAATTTCTCATGAAAATATTGTAAAACACTACAATATACAAGTAAAATACACTACAAATACTAAAACAAAAGGATACATTAACTTATAACAATAGTACAACACCAAATGTCCCACCATGAAAGATTGAAATCTAATCCAAAAAAGTCAAAATAGATTTGATAGGAATGACACAATGAAAACTTGTCTCAAGACACCAATATTATTGGAATTATATCAAATGACACCGCAAAGTCAATTAATCGTAGATAAATTGGTTTAAATTTTTCAAGAATTAAAAAATACAAAAATCAATCACACACATAAGCTAAAGAATCAAAATGATATTATTTAATGACTACTGAATTTTAGGCTTACAAAAAGTTTAAATAGTAGAAATAACCAAAATGGGTCTAACATTGGGGATTAAATTGGCTCGCTTATAAAATTGACTCAAAACCAATACTGATAAGCCCAAAAAACTGATCCAAACAAGCCTTAGATCTTAACTAAAAATAAAGTGTTAATACTTTTCTTAGCCATAATCAATCTCTTACCTTAAGAATCTTTGTTAAGACTAGTGTACTATGATTTCCAGGCTACCATAAGCTAAACAACTAGGTAAAGACTCCTCAATCCCCTCGATATTGCGTGTTCGCATGCAAAAACATAAAAATAAACACCCATTACATTTAAACAAACAAAAGGCTTTGAAAGAAAACATAATGGACACTCAATATAGAATATAACAATGAAAACATAATGAAAAAAAAGGAGGGGGTGTTCATTAAGTTATACCTCCTCATCAAACTTGAAAGCGTACCTTATCTTAAGATGTTACCTTCTTAGTATCTTTCCTTGAGTTGTGATGGTGTAAGTGGTGCTGTAATTTTGTGTCAGATAATGTTTATAGAGATTGGTAACAATAGGTAATATTTTTCTTATACTCTTTCTTCTTTCATCCTTTCTTTCTTCTTTTTTTTCCTTTCCTTTTGTCGCGACGATGATTTTTGGACGCGCTTCGCGCACCGCCTTCACCCCGGGATTCAGGGAAGACAACGGCGCGATGTGAAAATAAGGGGTTTAATAGTCGTAAAATTTACAACTATAATTATAGGGAGTCGCCACCTAGTATTAAGGTCACTAGGAACCTATTGGTCTGCGAGAGTCTAGGGTAAGGAGACTTATTGTGCAAGAGGAAGACGCATCAACCCCCATGCACCCTCCTAAGGCAAGCTGCATTGTTGTTTGATTGTTTTTCCTAAGTTTGATTTTTTTTTTATTGTCTTTTCTAAAAATTCAACGTAGATCTCTCCTCGTGAGAAAATCTCTACCTCGTTAAGAGTTTTACACTGCATAAAAAAAATATTTTTTTGTTTGCGGGTGTACTTTACAATGCAATTTTACACCGCAATAAAAGAAAATATTTTTTAGTATCTCTAAGTGTACTTTACAATGTAATTTTACACCGAGATAACTAAAACAAAAATATCTTTTTATTTTTTTGATATTTTGGCCAAATTCCAAAGGATAATCATAAACCGGTTACGATATCCAATTTTCATTTTAAAAATATGGAAAAAGATGCAACATATTTTTTTTACGAAAAATATGACGGAAAAATCTTGGGATCCGGCCGTATGCACGAGAACAAAAATATTTTTTGTTTTTTTTAATAATATTTTTTTTTGATTTTTTTAAATAAAAAATAAAAATTGCTGGTTGGGCCTAGCCCACCCAAATGGGTCGGCCCAACCAAGGACCCACTATGTAGACTTGGGCTGGGCTGGACCCGGCCCAGCCAACTGGGCTGGGCCGAGAGCAGCCCAGCTCACTATGCATATATATATATATATATATATATATATATTACACGCTGTATGAATTCATGCAGCGTGGTCGGGCGACGGGAACTGAACTGAATTTTGTAGAGAGAGAAAAACACGTTGGGGAGAGAGAGCTACCTTCGGGGAGAGAGAAGAACGCCACGAGCACCTGCTGCCAAGCTTGCCATCGTCGGAGAGGATGATCGATGGTTGCCTGCTCCCAGTGTTTTCAGTTTTCAGCCCCTCTGTTCCTCGTTTCCTTTTACGTCTTTGTGTTTTTTTTCGTGTAGATTCTTCTCTGTTTCGCAAACGCAAAGCTTCTCCCCGTTTCTCCTTTTTTTCTTTTCTTTTTATCTTCTCCTTCTCCCTTTTTATTTTCTGGTTTCACCCGTGCCTCCACCCTTTCCTCAGTTTTTAGCCTCCAATTTATAGGCAAAATAAGGCATGGCACGACATGGAGGTGTTGTCCGAGTATGGGTTATTGAGCATTGCAGGAGGGAAGAGGACATGGTTGAGCATGGTTGCAGGCATGGGGTGGTATGGTTTGGAGGCATGGGCTGCCACAATTTTTTTTTTCTTTTTTTTTTGAAAATATTAAATAAATAGGTTGTGACAAAACAAAATTTTTTGATGGGAAAAACTAGGAAGAATGATGTTTTTATCTTTAATTTTGACTTCCGATTTCACCCGAAAAGTTTCGTCACCGAAAATTCCGATCATCTCAATTTAACCCAAATTAGGTTTCCAAACTTGATTTCTCGTCAATTAAACCCTTAATAAAATTAATTTGACCCATTTAAAGTATAATTACGCTCTTGCGCCTAATTAAATCCTTTAATTGGGCCCTCAAATAATTCCGAAATCATAATTACATTTTAAATTAGCCGACGATTAAATTGAATTGGCCCATAAAAATATAATTATGTCTTTTGACTTAACTTTTATGCAGATTTCCAAATAATGAATTATTTTAGCTTTGAATCTGCATTTTCCTTCATTTCTGGGCAAAAAGAGGTACGACCGGGTTTTCGAAAACGACCAAAAATTCCACATAGATTTTTCTGCCAACACCAGCCCCTTTTATTTTATTTTTGTTATTTTTTGGTATATTTTGGGGAGTCACCCAAAAATTGGGTGATGACACCTTTCATGGCCTTTTGCATGAGCTGTTAAGGGCTATTAGGATCCTTTTAGAAGCATTGAGTTGGATTATTCACTTCTATTGAAAGATGGCAACAAAATCAACTTTCTTGGGGTCTTTAGAGAATAACGAGATTTGTAATGTCTATATAACAAGTTATCTAACATTTTTTATTTTTTTTATTTTGGATTCTTCAAAACAACGTTGTGTTGAACTAAAACCATATGTTTTGGCCAAGACACACCATTGTTTTTTTAAATTTATAATAAAAAATGTTGTTTTGATAACCCATGGCTAATTAGGGTTCTATATTGGGATTTAACCAAATTTCAATTAGTCTCTAATCTCTTTATTTTTATAATTGCACCTATATTTAACTTGTTACTTTAATTTAATGCAATTTCACCCTTTGTTGAAGACATGGGGAAACTACAGTCTCAATGATAGAAATATAATTTAATTTATTTTGCCCTCGCCCATAGAATTTTTTTTTTACGAAGATTGAAAGAGAATGAATTATATTTTTGTTATGTTTTCCACAAACAATGCCAAAGATTACCTTTTCAAGGTTAAGTTGATAGTGATAGAATATAGAAGAGTATGGATGGTGTATCTAGTGCATTCCAAAATATGTAATATGCAATATTTACTTAATAGACTAGAATACAAAAAGAAACATGTATTGCGTGTATATGAGGTACAGTGACACACAAGAATGATTAAGCAAAACAGAATTACTTTTACTGTTGACAGTTCAAAATTTCATTTTCCCTCTGTTTCTCTCTTCTCTATCTTCTCGTCTCAGAACATCTTCTTCTTCCTTCTAAAATCTTCAAAGCTTCTGCCATCTCTCCCAGCTCTAACATGGTATCAAAGCACAAAATGGTCATATAGATCAATTAATCGATCCACCCTTACGCTCTCCCAATCTTCACCTTAACCTTTTCAAAAAAAAAATCCTCATGCAATGGTGACCTCTACCCAATTGCAGATTCTTCAATCTCCCATCACAAATCTCATCTCTACAATTTCTACTTCTGTGAATGTCAAATTTGACGATTCTAATTACTTGAACTGGCATTTTCAAATGCAATTAATTCTGGAAAGCAATGGTATATTTGGTTTTGTTGATGGCACCCACCCGTGTCCTCCCTCTGCCACTACTGCAGAAAAGTGGTACACATACTTCTCCCTCTTCTTCTTTTATTGAGCATTGTGATGATATTACAGTATGAAAAATGCATGATCGAGCTGTGATGCAACTGAATACTGCCACTCTATCCCCTATTGCGTTGTCTTGTGCTATTGGTAGCCAAGACTAGTATATTCCAGATGAAGTCTAATCTTCAGAATATTAGAAAAGGTACTAACAGTCTAAGTCAATATCTTCTTCGAATCAAAAAAGCTCGGGACTATTTGTCTGCTGCTGGGGTCTATTTTGCTGATGAGGATATTGTGATTTTGGCATTGAATGGGCTTCCATCTGAGTATAATACTTTTACGTGTGTAGTACGAGGGCGTGAAAGTGTAATTTCTCTAAAGGAGTTTCTGTCTCAATTATTGGCTGAAGAATTGATTGTTGACAATGTCATCCCTGCTGGTTCTTCCTTCTTATCTGCTATGAATATTGTCTCTAAGCCTTCTATGCAACCCATGACACCTCTGTCCACTACTCATTATTTTAGACCCTCTCGTAGTCCACAGAGTTACCAATCATTTGACAATGGTGGGTATAGGCAGTTTAATAAAGGCAGAGGCAGGGGTTGATTTACTCATGGTCCAAGGAATTTTTCCTCCCGACCCTCTGTTTATCCTAAATCCCCTCCCCTATTGACCCCTGCACCTGGGGTTCTTGGGTCTTATCCTCCTTCATATGCATCTACACCTTTGCGTGGAGGTATTGTTTGCCAACTCTGTAACGTTGCAGGCCATAGTGCTCCTATGTGTGGTTCTCGTGGGTATGCAAGACTCAATTGTAATATCTATGGAAAGCCTAATCACACTACATGGTATTGTTTTTACAACGAGCAGGGACCTAATTTCATAGGCACTGTCAATGAGTCCTCTGCTCCCTGTCACCCCCAGCCTCAAGCCATGAATGTTACATACCAGCTTGGTCAATCTTCTCAGCAAATGTCTGCTCAGCCTCAAGTGTGGCTCACTGACTCCGGGACCACCAATCACATGACAGCTGATCTCTCCAACTTATCCTTGTGCACTTCCTACCCTGCATCTGACACAGTCCAAACTGCAAATGGGGAAAGTTTGTTGGTGACTCTTACTGGTTCTGCCATCATCCCTACTCAACCCTCACCCCTTACATTAAACTCAGTATTATGTGTTCCTAAATTATCACAGAATTTGCTGTCAGTTCATCGTCTCTACTTGGACAATAACTGCTATTTAATATTTGATGCTTTTTGCTTCTGGATTCAAGACAAAGCCACGGGGATGACATTGTGCAAAGGGGAATGTCGTGATGGACTCTATCCACTTTCCTTTCTGCCTTCATCCACCTCACCATCGTTTCATTTTTCTCCTCAAGCTTATCTTGGTCAATTAGTTTTGTCCTCTATCTGGCATCGTAGATTAGGCCATCCTTCCAATAGAATTGTTCGTTTGATGTTACAAAAAGCTAATGTTCAGTGCTCCATTGATTCAGTTAATGATGTTTGTGTTAGCTGCCTTCAAGGCAAATTTACTAAGCTTCCTTTTCAGCCTAGTAGCCATGCGTCTATAACACCATTTCAATTAATACACAGTGATCTTTGGGGACCTGCCCCTAACATTTCCATTGATGGTTTCAAGTATTATGTCATATTTGTTGATGATTTTTCCCGCTATTGTTGGCTCTATCCTCTCATTAACAAGAGTGATTTATGTTCTATGTTTATTACCTTTTACAATTACATCTCCACTCAATTTTCTCAGTCCATACAAATTTTGCAAAGTATTGGGGGGGGGGCAGTATGTTAATAAACCTATGACATAATTTCTTAACTCTAAAGGGATAAAACATCATATATCTTGTCCATATACACCTGAACAAAATGGGTTTGCTGAACGAAAGCATCGCCATCTTATTGAAACTACCATTACCCTCCTTCAAAATGCTAGCCTACCTTCAGTTTTCTGGACATATGCTGTCCAAACTGCCTGTTTTCTAATTAACAGAATGCCATCCGCATTCTTGAATTTCAAATCTCCCTTTGAAGTATTATTTTAGACAATTCCTTCTGTCACACACTTAAGAATTTTTGGGTGTGCTTGTTTCCCTCTCTTAAAACCTTATCTTCAAAATAAGCTACAACCCAAAACTACAGTGTGTGTATTTTTAGGATATGCCTCTCAGTATAAAGGCTACCTATGTTATGATGCCTCTAACAAAAGGTTCTATATATCTCGACATGTGGTGTTTATTGAACATGTATTCCCTTATAAAGATCTCATAACCAGACCTGTCCCATCTCCTCTGTCTCCCACTCCTCCCTCACCATCTATTCTTCCTATTATAACTACTGATAATGTCATTTCGATGCCACCTTCTTCTAGTTCTATCCCTGTAGGTGACATTGTCTCATCATCTGTGTCTAATGGTGCCTCCTCATCTTCCATTTCACATGTGCTTTCACCTTTGAATATGTCTTCTATACCCGTGGCTCCTGCATCTGCTGTTGAAGGTATAAATATTAACTCTACAGGTGATGATTTCAGACCTGACAATCTGTCAGTAGTGCTTCAAATTCCTACCATGAATCTTCATTCCATGCAGACTCGCAACAAACATGGCATTTTCAAAAAGAAATCCTGCTTCCATGTCATTCAGTCCCCTGGTGACACTGATCCTACTCTCCTACAGCAAGATGAGATTGCTGCTCTTCACTCTCAACATACCTGGACTTTGGTTCCATTACCTCCTAACAAGAACCTAGTGGGATTCAAATGGATTTTTAAGCTCAAAAAGCATGTCGATGGGTCTATTGCTCGCCACAAGGCACGTTTGATTGCTCAAGGATTCAGTCAAGAAGCAGGTTTGGATTATGGGGAGACATTTAGTCCCGTTGTTAAGCCAACTACTGTTCGGCTTGTCTTGGCTCTTGCAGCTCATCATAATTGGTTATTACGATAGCTAGATGTTAAGAATGCCTTCCTTCATGGCATTCTTTATGAGGAGGTATACAATGCCTAACCCCCTGGGTTTGCAGATTCTCCTAATTCTCAATTGGTATGCAAACTTCATAAAACTTTGTATGGTCTTAAACAGGCTCCTCGGGCTTGGAATGACAGGTTCACTACTTTCTTACCTTCTTTGGGATTTCAAACCACACATGCTGATTCTTCTTTATTTGTTAAGTGTTTTGATGGTGAGATCATAATTTTGCTTGTATATGTAGATGACATTGTGATAATCGGTTCAGCTCCATCTGAAATACACAAGATTATTGCCTCTCTCACTGCTGAGTTTGAGGTCACAGATTTGGGGGATCTTCATTACTTTCTAGGGGTTCAAATTGTCCACACCAGCAGTGGTCTTTTCCTCTCTCAGTCAAAATATATTCAAGATTTGTTATGTAAGACTCAGATGAATGATGCTGAAGCTTGTCATACACCTTGCCTCCCGTATCAAAGATTATCTAAAGATGATGGTGTTCCCTTTGAGAATCCCACATTATATCGCAGCATTGTAAGGGCATTGCAATACTTGACCTTCACTCGTCCGAATATTACTTTTGGAGTTCACCAAGTCCGCTGATTCATGCAACATCCCATGGTGGTGCATTTCCTTGCCGTTAAACGAATTTTACGCTATCTCAAGGGCACTGCTACATATGGCTTGAGTTACTGTCGTGATTCCTTATCTCTAAAAGCATTTAGTGATGCAGATTGGGTAGGGGACCCCAATGATTGACGCTCCACAACTGGTCTTGTTGTCTTTCTTGGTTCCAATCCAATTTCTTGGTCATCGAAGAAACAACAAACTGTCTCTCGTTCTTCACCTGAGGCTGAATACAGAGCATTGTCTTCTACAGTAGCTGAAATAGATTGGCTTCAGCAATTGTTGGTATTCCTGCAAGTTCCAATATCTCAGACCCCAGTCATATTCTGTGATAATCTCTCTGCTATAGCTTTGTCCTTTAATCCCGTCCAACACCAACAGACAAAGCATATCGAGATTGACGTTCAATTTGTTCGTGAAAGGGTGGCTAGCAATCAACTGTGTGTGCAATTTTTGTCTTCATCAAAACAATTTGCTGATATTTTGACAAAGGGTGTCAGTGCACCTCTGTTTCATGGTCATTGCAGCAATCTCATGCTTGGTTCATTGAAGCATGAGATTGAGGGGGGATGATAGAATATAGAAGAGTATGGATGGTGTATGTGGTGCATTCCAGAATGTGTAATATGCAATATTTACTTAATAGACTAGAATACAAAAAGAAGCATGTATTGCGTGTATATAAGGTACAGTGACACACAAGAATGACTAAGCAAAAGCAATTACTTCTACTCATTGATGAGTTCAAAATTTTGTTTTCCCTCTATTTCTCTCTTCTCGTCTCAGAACATCTTCTTCCTTCTAAAATCTTCAAAGCTTCTGCCATCTCTCCCATCTCTAACAGGTAGGTTTAACGTGTGCTATCTAAAAAACATTCCCTAATGATCATCCACTCCAATGTTAAATCAACATGTGTACGAATATGGGAAAATATACAACATGAGTTCGTATTCAGTCTGGAAATTAAATGGCCTAGCCTGGTTTGTCCTGGCTTTCATAACCTTTGGATAGCTTTTATAACATTTAGCTAGCTTTGGGTAGGACTTGTCTTGCTAAAAATTGTTTTCTAGCATTTAAACCTGGTCGTGTTTTCTGGCTTTCTTGCTTGGTGATTGAGTGTATTTATATAGCAAAGCCTTTGAATTTCATTTTGGAAAAAAATAGAAAAAAATGATGTCAATATTGGTATGGCTGGCTCTTGGTTGATGTGTTATGCCATCTATTGGTATGAGATTAACACCAAGTGGAATGAGATTTTGGCTGAAAATTCCAATTATTTGAAAATGATTTTACATTAAAATAATATTTTATTATTTTTTTGGAAAAAAATAAAAAATTTCAATTGTTCTTAAAAAAAAATTAAAACACGGTATCATACACCTCCTTAGTTTAGGTGCTCAACATTCCTAGAAACACTAGGAACCGAGTTGGATCAAATGTAACTTTTGAATATTGATCAAGTTCCTGGGGCTTATCTTTTCCTCAAATGGCGGCTTGAACCCACCCCACATTCACCTATTGGCGGCTTGAATATTGAATATTCTAAGGCTCAAATTTAACATCGCACTTATTTTCTACTAGGTAGCTTCAACTACATTCAGAAATAGGTGCCAAAACAAAACAATCATTAATGATTTTGCTAATTTTTTATTTTAAAGAAAATATCATTGAAAAACCATGAAACAAATTAGAAAAAACCTAGACAATGAATATGTCAAAAAAAATAAATAGGTTACTTTTTTCTTCAAAAATTCAAAGAATCCACCATTGAAAACCATGACAGTTTAACAAAATTAGAAAAACCAAATGCAATTATCCATATGCTCTAGAAATGGTGAATTGGGAAATTAAATGCTAGAGAAAAGAAGATGAATATATATATATATATATATTCAAAAATTATTATGGTATTTGTCACTGTATTTCAAAAATATTTTTAAAAAGAATTAAAAAAAGTAATTTTTATTTTAAATCAAAGTTTTTGAGAATTTATACATCATTTTGATATATTGCTGTTAAAAATATTTTTTTTAAATAAATTCATTTATTTTTAAACAAAAATAACTTTAAAAAACCACCTCAACTATACTCCCAAACAAGTGCAAAATATCATTGGAATATTAATTGATTTTTTTAATTATTTTTAATCTATCAAGATCTTGATCAACTACACATATTTTATCGTTATTTAATATATTGAAATGATTTTTTTATCACACCAACACTTAAAAACTATAAGAAAAAGCATTTAAAAACATAAATTTAATATTTTTTTCAAGTTAAATGCCCTAGTAAAATGTATCTAGATACAATTACAAACGCGAAGACAAACAAGTGCCTTGTTTCATCCAGCAGACTAATTAGACTAGGGTAAATTATTTTGATGGTGCTCAATAATTTTACAAGATAAGCTTCATGATTTACAGAAGAGTAACCTAAGAGGATGCAGCTCACTAGTTAGACTCTAAGTTTACTCCTTAAAGATCATTAATTCAAATTCTATATCAGTTATGACCGCTAGAGATTTTAACTTGTTTTTAGCTTCAAAGTACATTAAATTAGTCAAGGTATGTGTAAACCAGCTCGAACATCCATGTTCAAAAACCCTTTTACATAAGACAAACTTAAGATTAAAGCAACAAATTCGTAATGCCCTCCAAAAGTACACATGAGAATATGGAGATCAAATGCATGGGAATACAGTTCCCAGAATAAAGATATAGCTCTATAAATTAACTTGAGTTTATTCTCTACTGGACGTGAGATTACTTGAAGAATTCCCAGTGAAGTTCCAGTCATGTCCTCTTACCTCATTCAGCAATTACTGTACGATTGACTGGTGATCAAACGCAGCATTGGTTTCTTTCACATAATACTACAGTTAAACGTTGACATACCACTAGTTATGCCTGCAATACCAATAGTTATGCCTCCAAGTTTCAGTCCCATTTTAAGAATTTTAAGCACCTTGCTTCGCTTCTGAAATGAAAGATAATACGCAAAGATATTAGAGGTAGAGTTAACATTTTTATACTTAGTCTAGCACTTATTTATTAATTAGATAGAGAGAGTATTTTTATCAATGAAAAAATGGCGATTCCACTATTTATTTTGAAGGCAATCCTAAATTAGATGCTTTATATATTCTGACTCGAGTTCGAGACTATTATTCAGATTAGAAGCATTCTACTGTATTTGTCTTTTAGTTCAGCTTATAATCATGAGTCGGGATCCAAGTGTTTTTACTTTAAAATCTTATTATAAACTTTTTTGAACTTGAAAAAATGGGAGAAACATCCTAAAATTCTAAACAAACATATTTTCAATATAAAAACTATATATATAAATCATTAAAATATAAAACGTTTCAAGCCCATCTATTTTCAGCAAGATCAATGTTAAAAGCCACTTCAATGACACTTATCTCTGTAAAATTAATCCACGACTTCAATACCACTTTGAATTAGAATAGCATGCAAAGAAAAGAAAATCTCAACAAATAAAATGATGAGGCTGAAATTGAAAAATAAGGACTATCTATGATTAAAAAAATATAATGCTTCGTGAATAATCTAATCTACAAAGGGGTTTATTAGCAACGGATTGTATCAATGCAAAAATTCAATAGCTGATGTTGCAATGGATAAGTATCAGATTATGTTTAGTAATGAAAAATTTGTTGATGAACAATAATAAATTATTTTAGAAAAAAAAATATTTAACGATTTTCTTGTTATCTACAACAGATTAATACGTTGCTAGTAGTCTCCCTTCTTAGTAGTGAATGAGTTATCAGTGAATTAGGCAAATGTAAATATCTTATTGTTTTAGTTTCTAAAATGAATTACCGTCACGGGGGCCTCTTGTATGGCGCTCCTGCTTTGACGTAGTAAAGTATAGTTATCACAGAAGGTGGCACCACCGTGGTGGGTGAACCTCTTACCACCATAGCAATCACAGCAAATTTCATAGGTGCTCTTTACATCAACTCTGAAGAAACATTGACAGCAGCTGAAGTACGCTCCTGGCATGAACGTCTTGCAAGACTTGCAAAATAGAGCTCTTCCACTCTGCATGACGTAGAACAAGAGGAATGCTTCCTCAAAATCCAAGCTTCCATTGTCGTCCTTGTCCAGCGCCCTAAAGATGCTCTGATCAGTAAAATCTGTGGCTTTTTTTTTCTCGAAATACTTCACGTATTCAAGCAGGCTAATTTGCCCGTCTCCGTTCTTATCCATGGCCTTGAAAGTTTTACTGGCCAATTTCTTATCCTTTGCCGGCAGATGTTCGTAAATAGCTCCAGCAGCCCGGCGAATCTCCTCCATCTATAATTATGCGTGAAATGCTTACGAGTAAGGAGATTTGAGGGGATAATGGAAAAGGTAGCTTGTAACTACATCTGATTATAACGCTCTCCTGTTCGACAGTGATTTACAGTACTGGAAAGTGACCACACAATGAAGAAATGATAAATAATCGAGTCATCAAAATTTAACAAAGTCAATATAAGAAACAATTTAAATTTGCAGACTTTGGCGTGTTTAATAATCCTTCCATCATAAACGAAGAAATATAGAAGCTGTTTGGTAGCACGGTATAACCGCCGTTTCCTTTTTTGTTTTTTTTTCTTCATTCTAAATGATTTTTTTTTATGTTTTTAAATCATTTTGATGTATTGATGTAAAAAATGATTTTAAAAAATAAAAAAAATATCATTTTGATATTTTTGAATGAAAAATACTTTAAAAAACAACCGCAACCGTCCTAATAAACAATGAATAATAGAATTGAAGTGAAGCAGGGTGGGTGTGGCGTCTGCAATCACATCCCCGATTCAGTCATCAAAGCCATGACAACTCATTCTAGCCAGGGTGCAGTTTTTGGCAAGTTGACACCTTTTAAATGATATTATTGGGTAGGAATATCAATATAATTACAAATAATGATAATGATGGAGTGTTTCGTAAGTTATCATTTTTTAAAATTAACAACAATAATTATAATAATAATTTGGTTGATTTGTAAGGATAAATCCCACTGAAATTTTATTTATTTTATGTTAACATTGACAAACAATTATTATTATTATTTTATTTTTTTAAAACAGATTGCTTTTAACATTTCTTACAGCGTTTGTGAATGGGAAGTTGTGCAAGCACCCAAAACTTGCCATGAGAAATGATTTAGTGATTGTTTTGAAGTGTGGTTGCATTTAAAATGATTTTTATTTAGAAATATATTAATAAGAATTGGGAAAGAATATAGTGAGTAAAAAATAAATAAGAACATGATTGTCAGTTTCGTTTCGTTTCGGTTCAATCAGTTGAAATGTTTTATACTAGTTAAAAAAACGAGATAAACAATATCGTTTTTATCTCGGTTTAAATTCTGACCCATTCTAGATTTTTCAGCCAAATACCGCTCGAAATATTCCGGTTTCGTTCTGTCCATTCCGTTTCGGCCAAATAGTATTTTTTTAAAATAATGAATAAGTTTACAATATCAATCATATCTCTTAATCCCACTATTAAATTGAGATGAAATTTTGCTTGGAGTCTCTTGACATATTTGTATATATTATGTTAAAAATTCAAAGCAATCAAAGAGTATAATGACCTTGTGAGATTGACAATGATATTCTCGTAATATTATACATGGTCATAATTTTATTAAAAAAAATTATTTTATTGTATTTTTTTAAATTAAAGTATACAATTCTTAATAATTTTATTTTTGTATTTGAATTATTGTTTTCAATTAATATATTTAATTGTGAAGATGGATCTTAAGTGTGTTGTAAAGGTTTTTAGGTATAGTCATAAGATTATGATTACGAGGTTCACGATGTGGCACCTATTATTATAGATATCAAAAAACATAATGAACTACGAGAGTCTAGATAAGGAATTAACTATGCAAGAAAAACACACATCACCCCTAATATATCCTACATAAAATAAGTTACATTGTTTGTCGATTGTTTTTATAGGTCGTATTTTTATTTGTTGATTTCACCTGAGATGTAAAAAACTTGTCGGATTTGGTCATACGCATAAAAGCCAAACACATTTTTGTTTTTCGAATGAAAGTTTATTTTGATGACTTTTCGTGTTATGAGAATGAGTTGACATGTCCCTTCAAGTCAATATAAAAAACAATTTAAATTTGCAGACTTTGGCGTCTCTAATAATCCTCCCATCACTTGAAGCAGGAAACGAAGAAATATAATAGAATTGATGTGAAGCAGGGTGGGTGTGGATACTTTGGCGTCTTCAATCACATCCCCGGTTCAGTCATCAAAGCTATCAAAGTTGTCTTAACCCAATTTTTGGGTTATTCTCCAAAATAAAATAAAAATATAAAATAATATAAAATAAAAGGAGTCGACATGGGTAGAAAAATCAATGTGAAAATTTTGGTTGTTTTCGCGAACCCAATCGTATCTCTTTGGTTCCAAAAATTGAGAAAATACAGATTTAAGGCAAAAATAATTTATCGATGAATGAATCTGTGCAAAAACTAAGTTAAATGACATAATTATATTTTTTATGGGTTGATTCGATTTAATCGTTGACAAATTTTAAATTCAATTATGATCGGGAATTAATTTAAGGTCCAATTGAAGGATTTAATTAAGTGCAAGGACTTAATTATACTTTAAATTGGCCAAATTAATTTTATTAAGGGCTTAGTCAATGAGAAATCAATTTCCTGAATTTAATTCGGGCTCAATTGAAGAGAATTGAATTTTCGGGAACTGGTTTGAATTTTTAATCAGGGACCAAATTGAACGAATTGAGAATCCAATTGTCAATTTAGTGTCAAAATGCACAAATCAAAAGAGAAGGACCAAAATAAAAAAGGAACATAAAACTAAGGGCCAAATTGCAATTTCTCAAAAAAAAAATTAAAAAATTCTTGCACTTGTTCAGATGTTCTTGCATCTGTTCGATGTCGAAGCAAGTGCATGCAGGAACGCATTTTCTGCAAATGCAGGGCCTGCAGCGCTCTGTAATTACAGAGGCAACAACCTCATGCAAAGTGCATGAGGAGTGCCTCAGTCCTCTATAAATAGAGGAATAGACGGTAAACGGAGGGGAGGAGAAAATTTCAGAGAGAAGAGGAGGGAAAATTGAAGAGAAAACGTAAACAGAGGGTGAGAGAAAAAAAACTGGAAAAAGAAGAATGGATGGAAGCGAGAAAAAACTGGAAAAAGAGGAAACACACAGAGAGGAGAGGGAGTAAAATATTCTACGAATACTTCTTCTTCTTCTTCTCCCCCTCTCGGTCTGAATATTCTAAGAAAGGTCCCCGACCGTTCTTTGTCTCTCTAAAACCAGCCTCTCGGTTTCGACGACTCCAATCACCAGTGCAGACCTCCAACACCACCTAGTCATCACCATCATCTCCCCCTCGACTACAGCTGCCCTGCTGTCCTCTCCGACGAAGAAACAGAGACAGTCCCGATGACAGCAACGCCCGGACCCGATTTTCAGAAGCTTTTTCCGGCCACCACAGGCCACCGTTGAAGACGCCATAACCACCAAGACAACCACCTCGATCTCAGCTACCCAACCATACCAACAGGTACGCCTTTTGCCACATTTGGTTTTTTTCCTGTTCATCGTCTCCAGCCCTTTTGTCCCTGCATGCAGTGGGACGTAATCGTCCCACTATTCATGCAGGGCCGGGTATAAGACGTTTGGAGGAGATTGGCCGTTATTTCGGCCCAGGAAGAATAAGGTGGGCTTCCAGCCCATGATGCCTGGAAGCCCAGCCCTCAATCCGTTTGGGCTTCCAGCTCACGGGCTGGAAGCCCAGCCGCACGCCTACTGGGTTTCTAGCCCGTGAGGGCTTCACGGGCTGGAAACCCAGTTCACAAAGGGTGGGTTGTCACCTACAATGGATCGACAGACCTAGCCTCAAAACAAATATAAAAAAAATAAAAAGAAAAAATATATATAAAAAAAAGAAAAAAATATAAAAATAAAAATACAAATTGGAAAAAAAAGTATTCTTTTTACCATTATTCAAAAATATAAAAAATATATTTGTTAAAAACAAAACTTATAAGCTATGGTGTAAAATTACATTGTAGAGTACACCCGCAGACAAAAAAAAAAGTTTTTTAGCATGCATCTTTAATGCTTTAGCATGCATTTTATTTTTATTTCATGCATAACATTCAAATTAAATTAATGTCAAAATGCATTTTAATTTTCCGAGTAAACCCAAATTTAAGTTAGATGGGGATTAACGGTCTGCTTCATGACTTTGAGTCGGGGTTCAGATTCGTGAAACATCCAACTATGAACTAAGTGTTTACTTGATAATGGCGGTCATACTGTGCCCCAACCATTTCTTGTAAACCCCTACACCATCTTCACATGAGGTGGTCACTGGGCGGTTCATAGACCTTTTGAGACTAGATAGAAAGTGTACCCTTTATGCAATAACTTGGAACCTAAGATACAAACTCTCCATTTAGTCATGTCATTTCTTTTTATTTTCACATAAATTATCAAACCAAGACCATGACTTCCTTGACCTTTTCGGAATACGGGGAGGGATCCGAGATGATGCAATTGACTGAGGGAGATTGCCCGAGGGGTAGAGTCAATGAATTGCCACCGATAACCAAAATTCACTGCTCTACAGAAAGTATGAAAAGACTTGTGCCCATCCTGGGGTATGTAGATGAGGCATTGTTTGAAGTCAAATATGGAAGAATTGCTCATCTGTTGAAAATCCCGATTCAGATATCAGCTGTCAAAGCCCTTATGTACTTTTGGGATCCCAATTATCGGTGCTTTACTTTTGGGAACATAGATATGACTCCTACCATAGAAGAATATGCTCAAATCCTAAGTTTTCCTCACAACCCTCACAAAGTATATTTCCGACAGAAAAACGAGAATACAGTCCAAGAGGTCACTAAGCTTGTATGCTTGGATCAAATAGGCCAGTATGACTTCTTCTGGAGGTTTCAAGTGGAAGGCGATTGAGAGCAAGTTGAAAGCAAGCAAAGATAAAGGGAGACTTGTAGAAGAGGGGTACCGGTCGGTGGCCTTTGCTATTTTTGGTTTAGTTTTGTTTCCTTCAGAAGCCGCTGGGATAATTAGCATGGAAGCAGCCAGTGCCTTTGTTGAATACGAGCAGAGAAAAAATAACCCCGCTTCAGCTATACTGGCCGAGACTTTCTTGTCCTTAAACCACTGTAGGATGCATGGGAAGGGAGCAATGCGGTGTTGTATCCCTTTATTATTCATGTGGATGGTTAGCCATCTGGAAACCTCGAGGGAAGTTTTCAATAATTTTTGGTGGTTCAATATGAGGCCTCTTGGTTTGGTTCTGAGTGAAGAATGGAAAGATCTGGATGAAAAGGCTTGGGTGGAGAAATATCATACACTTCCCGAAAGTAAATTCAGATGGAAAACCCCTTGGGTAGGAAGTTCAGCTTATCTAATGAGTTGCGGTGATAGAGCATGGGTCCCATTAATTGGCTTAATCGGTTATATCAGTTATTGTCCCTCTCTAGTAACCAGACAGTTTAGGGGAGAACAATATGTACCAAGAACTAAAGGACTGATTGAATACACGGGTTCTTTCAGAGAAGTCAATTCATTGGCTGAGCTCGAAGTAATTAAAAAGGACTGGGGGCAACTAGTTTTAGTTAGCAGAGAGCCTCACCCAAAGAAGCCTTCTGTTAGCCCTAGTTACCTGGCGTGGAGGAATTATGAGATACCACAGAACGTTGTAAGACAAAGCCTGGTGCAAGATAAAACACCCGTCTTTGCGGCAACTAAAAGAAAGAGAGTTGATGAAAGGGACCTGCAAGAAGAATTGGATAAGCTAAGGATTGAGCTTAGTAACAACAAAGGCAATCGGAAATTCCTAGAGAAGCAGTTACTAGAAGAAGAGCAAATGAGGTTTTCTTTGGATCGTCAATTGCAGGAAAAAGAAGAGTATGTTAATAGGTTGATCCAAGAAAAGAGTCAGCTAGAAGAAATAAACTCTCAATATAAGGACCGGTTGAGTACATATGAAATGATGGAAAAAGAATTGGTCACTTTGAAGAAAGCATCTGAAAACAAGGAACATACAGACCAGGAGTTGGTAACCTCGGTAGTAAAGGAAAGAGAATACTACAAGATGAAATGGGAAGCTGAGAAGGAGAAAGGAAGAGTGGCCAGCCTTGTCCTTGAAGAGGAAAAAGATTTGAAAGCACAGTACAAAGCTCAAGCGGTAAGTGAGTTTCAGGCAAGAAGAGAAGCAGAATCTAATATGAAAAGATACTTAGCCCAGACCAACAAACTAAGAAATAGTATTTCCACTCTACAAGCTGAATTAGAAACTCAAGAAGAAGAGCTAAAAATAGTGCAAGAACAGTGCAACGAATGGGAAGAATGCACTGCTGAAATCAAAGCCCAGTTAGACTCCGAAACAACAAGAATCGATGCAGGGTTACAAAAGGCTAAGGATCAAAACCAACAGTTTGAGAAAATGGTTCATATATTAGAAAAAAATAATGACTCATTGACTGCCAGCAATGAAGCACTGCGCCAAGATAACGTTATATTCCATCACAAAATAGAGCAAACCGATAAGCTAATCAACATGGTGGCTAGGAAGGTAGAGGAGCTACGGGAAAAAGCTACTAGAATTGGCGGGAGTGTCCGCAAATATGAAGCTTACTTGTGTGAACTTTCCTCTTTTGTTAGGTTTGTAGCCAATAGAGGGTTAGCATTCGAGTGAATGTTTTTTTGTATGACTCTATTTTGATGGATGAAATGAACACGATCCAACTTTTGCTTTTGTCAAGTATGTACTATGCAATTGATTTGAATACTCGGGCAAAACTTTCCTAAGACATCAGACTACGGATCCTACCCGACAAGGAAATCATGGATTGGGTTTTTCAAAAAAAATATAAAAATAATAATAAATCATCATGCATGCATTCATTGGTCATAAATAACATGCATAATACCCACAGGTCAAAATATAGGTCCCCAGAGAACCTCACCTTCCCAAACTTACAATACTCGGCTCCGACAAAGAAACATGGAGAATGAAGAGCGTGCACACCAGGACGCTCATTTCCAAGGAGAACTGAATGCCTTGAAGGAAAGTGTAGGCCGCCTTACCAGTCTACTCGAGCAAGCACTAAGAAGTGCTACAGGAGAAGGTCCTTCGACTAGACCCGCACAAACAACAAATAACCCCGATGAGGTGACAGGAGAAAGAATTCAAGATCCTCAACAGCATCCTGCATTTGTACAATCAGCGGCCCCGACACCCGTTCCGGTACCATTAGTGGAAACATTTGCAAATGAATCTCATAAGACCCAATTGTCTGATGATGCAGATCAAGACAAAATGGCCGTATTGGAAGCCAGGATAAGGGCCATTGAAGGAGCAGACTTATATGATCCGGTGAAAGCAGCGAAGATGTGTTTAGTCCCGAATGTGGTAGTCTCGAAAAAGTTTTGCGTTCCTGACTTCACTAAATATATAGGGACACAATGCCCTGTCACTCATTTGAAGTCATACTGTAGTAAAATGGCTGGAGTAGTGCATGATGAAAAGCTGTTAATGCATTTTTTTCAGGATAGTTTGAATGGGCCAGCTTTAAGTTGGTATATGAGACTCAACAACACCAGGATTTGCAGTTGGAAAGATTTAGTGGATGCTTTCGTTAAGCAATACAAGTATAACATGGATATCGCTCCTGACAAGAGCAGCCTATCAAGCATAGAAAAGACAGAAAAGGAGAGTATAAGAGAATATGCTCAAAGGTGGAGAGACCTTGTTGCCCAAGTACACCCTCCCCTCTTGGATAGGGAAATGGTCACCCTATTCACCAACACGTTAAAAGCACCCTTTTACGAACACGTGATGGGTAGCTCAACTCAACAGTTCACTGACGCTGTAGCTGTAGCAGAACGAATAGAACAGGGGATTAAGAATGGGAGAATCTCTGCACCAGTAGAAAAAAGAGGGTTTACCGGAAGAAAAGGAGAGATAGATTATATTGAGACTGGTTATAGGGGTAGAAGCACCCGATTTCAAAAACATAGTGCCTCATCATCCCAAATTTCCAATGTCAATTTCAAATCCCCATACCCTACTAAAGGACCCATAAATCATTTCGAGAACTTATCGAAAAACCAAACTGAGGGCTTCCTAAGAAGCAATCGTCCAAGAACCCAAGAGCAATTACCCCCATTACCTTTAAGCGTTGGGCACGTAGTTCCCGTACCTTTGATACCCCTCCAACCACCTTACCCTAGTTGGTATAAGCCGGATCTCACCTGCGAATACCACGCAGGAATTGCAGGACATAACATCCACACATGCAATGCATTTAAAAAGAAACTCATGCAATTGATAAAAGCTGGATAGGTAACGTTTGAGGAGCCCCCAAATGTGAGCACTAATCCACTACCTAGTCATGCTTCAGGCAGCGGATCAGTAAATGTGTTGGATGTGGAGTATCCGAAGAATTTAAAAGTGCCAATGGAAAGAATTTATCAGATGTTAGTAAAGGAAAAATATGATGGCATAAGATGTTGTCAGCATCGTGACCAGAAAGGTCATTTTATTAGTCAATGTCCAGGCTTCTACGAAAATATGATGCAAATGATAAATAGAGGCCTACTCAGAGTAGAGACAATAACAGAGGACAAAGTAGTTGTAACGGAAATACCGGTCAAAGAAGTGTGTAGGATTCAGCTCAATCCAGGAGGTCTGCCAAGATTAGTTTTGACTAAACCCTCCGCTACACCTACAAAAGACTATAATGCCATGCCTTACAACTATGGACATTCGTTCCAAGGCATAAGACAATCACCTGTCTTTTTACCAGAGGTTGGAGGTTTGACCCGAAGCGGCAGATGTTTTACTCTAGAGGAGTTGAAGAAAATTAAGGGGAAGGAAGTAGTTGACTTGTCTGAGGAATCAAATAAACCTGTGACAGAAGAAGAAACTAATGAATTCTTAAAGTTAATGAAACATAGCGAGTATAGTGTTGTGGAACAGCTTAAGAGAACCCCCGCTAAGATATCTTTACTTTCTTTAATTTTAAGTTCCAAATCTCATCGAAAGACTTTGCAAAAAGTGTTGAACGAGGCCTATGTATCCCAAAACATCAACCCAGAGACCATAGAGCACTTAGTGGGGAGGATACAGGCTTCAAATTATGTTTATTTTTCTGATGATGAATTGGGTCCAGACGGTGTAGGGCATAATAAGCCATTGTACATCACGGTACAATGCAAGGATGTTTTAATTGGAAAAGTATTGGTTGATAATGGCTCTGCTATAAATGTGTTACCAAGGCACATGCTGAAAGAAATGCCCATCGATGAATCACACATGAAACCAAGCACTATGTTGGCCAGAGCATATGACGGGTCACCTAGGCAAATAGTAGGGACTATTGAAGTAGAACTGTGCATAGGACCACAAGTGTTCTTGATAACACTGCAAGTGATTGATATCCATCCATCTTATAGCATACTATTGGGAAGGCCTTGGATTCATACAGCAGGAGCAGTAAATTCTTCACTACACCAATGTCTAAAGTATATTGCAAACGGGATGTTGGTCACTGTAAAAGCTGAAGAAACCATATCAATGATTAAAAATATGGTTGTACCGTTCATAGAAACAGAGGATTGTAAAGACGGAAACATCCATGCATTTGAAATATTAAATGCAGAATGGATCCTTGAAGGTGCCACATTGAAGAAGCCGAAGATCCCAGAAGCCGCATAGATGGCCGCCAAATGTTTCTTGCCAAATGGAATCCCTTTTCAGTTTGACCCTGTCAGTGGAATGCTGGAACGAATTAACATAATGAAATTGAAATGTGCGGATCAAAGGTTCGGGCTTTGATATAAGCCAAAGGAAGAGGATTTCAAACGATTTGCTCGGATTAGAAGGGAGGCCAGGATGGCAAAAATTGAAGGAAAAGAAGCGAAATATGAAGACCTTGCCATCCCGTCGCTTCAAGAATCTTTCCGCAGCTCAACAGAGATAATCAAAGCAGGAATGAGAGATCTGCATGTCGGCACTCTCGAGTACCAGGAGGCAGAAATAGATTTCCCACAGCTCTCCATCCATAACATCGATGCCCCTTCTGCAAGGACCTTCATGCGGAAATTAGCTAAAGGAGAAGTGTTCAAGAACTGGAAGATGGAGCCCGTTCATGTTGTGTTTAAAAAGAGCTTTGAAAGTTCTAACCGCTCACAAAACCACTACACTAAGAATAATTGGCCAAATTTCAATAACGTCACTACACTTGAGGATGAGGAATGGGCAGAAGAAGATATAAAAGAATTTACTAGATTGATGGAAAATTCTGAAAAGGCTTGGAAACCTTTTAGCGAGGAGCTTGAGACCGTTAATCTAGGAACTGAGCAGGAGAAAAAGAAGTTAAAAATCGGTACCCTTATAACAGCTGAGGAAAGAGAAAAATTGTTTTCTCTTTTGCATGAATATACAGATGTTTTCGCCTGGACTTATGCAGAAATGCCCGGCCTAGATACCGATATAGTTGTACACAAAATCCCTTTAATAGAAGGAAGTATACCAGTCAAGCAAAAAACCAGAAGAATGCGGCCAGATATGCTCCTAAAAGTGAAAGCAGAGATACAAAAGCAGTGGGATGCAAGGTTTCTAGATGTCGTTCACTATCCTCAGTGAGTAGCCAATACGGTTGTAGTCCCAAAAAAGGACGGGAAGATCCGTGTGTGCGTGGACTATAGAGATTTGAATAGGGCAAGCCCAAAAGATGATTTTCCATTACCCCATATAGATATCTTGGTGGATAACGCTGCTAAAAACGCCACATATTCATTTATGGATGGGTTTTCTGGTTACAACCAAATCAAGATGGCAGAAGAAGACAGAGAAAAAACCACCTTTGTAACACCTTGGGGGACTTTCTGCTATAAAGTAATGCCATTTGGTTTGAAAAATGCTGGGGCTACGTATCAGCGAGCGATGGTCGCTTTATTCCACGATATGATGCATCGAGAAGTTGAGGTTTATGTAGATGATATACTGGCTAAATCCAAGATTGAGGAGGACCATGTGCAAGTATTGAGGAAACTATTCGAGAGATTACGGAAATACCAGTTAAAATTAAACCCGACCAAATGCTCTTTTGGAGTAAAGACAGGAAAATTACTAGGCTTTATTGTGAGCAGTCGAGGAATAGAAGTTGATCCAGATAAAGCCAAAGCCATACAAGAGATGCCAGGACCTAAGACTGAAAAAGAAGTGAGGAGTTTTCTCGGACGTTTGAATTACATAGCCCGCTTCATATCTCAGCTAACAGTAACTTGTGAACCGATTTTTCGCTTACTTAGAAAGAAAAATTCGGGAATATGGGATAACGATTGTCAAGAAGCTTTCAATAAGATAAAAAGGTACTTACAAAATCCTCCGTTGTTAGTGCCTCCAATACCAGGGAAGCCGTTAATTTTGTACTTAGCGATCACAGAAACGGCCATGGGTTGTGTGCTGGGACAACAGGACGAGTCTGGAAGAAAAGAGCAAGCTGTATACTACTTGAGTAAAAAGTTTAACGATTGCGAGTCCAGATACACCACGATTGAGAAGTTATGTTGTGCTTTGGTTTGGAGTGCGAAAAGACTCAGGCAATATATGTTATACTACACGACGTGGCTAATTTCCAAGCTAGATCCGCTTAAGTATATATGTGAAAAGCCATATCTATCAAGTAGGATAGCAAGGTGGCAAGTTTTGCTAGCAGAGTACGATATCATTTTTATGACAAGGAAAGCTATAAAAGGCAGTGTGATTGCCGACCAACTTGCAGACCATGCCATGGAAGATTATGAGCCTCTAAATTTTGATCTCCCCGATGAAGATGTTTGGGTAGTTGGGGATGAAATTGAGACAAGCGAATGGTGGACGCTTTATTTTGATGGCGCAGTAAATGTATCAGGAAATGGGATTGGAGCAGTCATAATTTCCCCGGACGGGAGACAATATCCTTTTTCAGTAAGGTTACACTTCGAGTGCACTAATAACACGGCCGAATATGAAACTTGTATCATTGGTTTAGAGGCTGCTTTAGAGCTTAAAGTTAAAAAGCTTGAAGTCTTTGGTGATTCTATGTTGAACATTTGTCAAGTGAAAGGAGAATGGCAAACTAAAGACGAAAAGTTGAAGCTTTACCAAAACTACCTCGTAAAGTTAGCCAGTGAGTTCGAGGAGGTCAAATTCACTCATATGAATACAAATTGATTAATCAATTCGCTGATGCTTTGACAACTTTAGCTTCAATGGTACAAATTGTGTCCCAATGAAAAGATCCACCCAATAGACATCAAAGTTCGAAATCACCAAGCTCAATAATTTAACAATTATTTTTTTTAGCCTTCGCAGTGTAAATTTACATTGTAAAGTACACTCGCAAATAAAAATATTTTTACTACGGTGTAAAATTACATTGTATAATACGTCCGCAGATTAAAAAAGATTTTAACTACGGCGTAAAATTACATTGTAAAGTACATCGGTAGATATAAAAAAAAAACTTATAACTGCGGTGTAAAATTACATTGTAGAGTACACCCATGAGACAATTTTTTTTTTGAAATGTAGTGTAAAAATTTTAACTTAGGAAAAACAATCAAACAACAATGCAGCTTACCTCAGGTAAGGTGTACAAGGGATGCTAATACATTTCCTTTATGCAACCAGACCCCTTACCCAAGACTCTCGCAGACCAATAGGTTCCTAGTGACCTTAATACTAGGTGGCGACTCAGAATGATTATAGTCGTAATTCTTACAACTATAAAAATACCCCCACAATTTCACCGCGCGCCGTTGTCCCCTCGAATTCCGGGGTGATCGCATGGCGCGAAGCGCGTCCAAAAATCGTTGTCGCGACGATAATAGATTTTTTGAAGTAATTTTAGAGATAAAAACAATCAAGATTTTTTTATCCTATATCAATCGACGATAATAGATTTTTTATATTTTTTTTTATTATTTTGAAATTGACGTATACGGATAAAACTATCGTTTGTCATTTAATATAATTCTAATAATATTGTGTTTGGAATTCATTGTCGGGCATGTTTTTGGAATTTCACAATAAAAGGTGTGGGTGCTTCATAACTAGCCATAAGTTGTAAGGTAAATAGACAACGACAATAAGTGATCGTTTACTTTAAAACTAATTTATTCCTTGAATACATAAAGATACAAAATCCACACATTTATTCCTTGAATTTTAATTTGTATTTATAATCATTTTAAAACTAATTTTATTTACCTTCATAAATTACATTTAAAGATAGGGGTAACTCGGGGTAATTGTTTTTGAACTTTTGATAATTTTTCTTAGGGAAAATTTTATTTTGGTTTTCAACTAGGTTATTTTAAGGCTTAGGTTTTCTAACAGAAAATAAAGAGTTAAAGTTAATATTGATAATTGAGGATGAAAGGGATAAATGCAGTAGATTTAGAATTGTTTTCTATATTATTTTATGAGTTATTGTTATTATTATCATCAAAACCATAATTATTAACACCACAACCACAATAGCCATTATAATAAATAATAATTTCCATTATTATTATTATTAATACTGTCACTATTAAAATCATTATTATAATAAATAAAATATCATTACTATTACCTCTAAAACAAAAAAAAACATTCTTAAATTAAACGAGGAATAAAAAAACAATTTTTTTAACAAAAGAGTAAGGAAAAAAAACTAAAACTATTATTATTATTACGTAAATAAAGGAAAAAGTAAAATTACATCAAAGAATAAAAAAAACTTTAACAGAAGAGCAAGCAAAAATAAATAAATATAATTAGCTGAAAAAATCATTTCACTTGAACATTAAATAAAAATAATAGAAAAACTAAAAGAAAGAACAAGGGGAAAAAAAGAAATATCAATTTTTAAGTGATCAAAATTTTCCAAAATATTACCTCAACAAAAGTGAAAATAATAAAAATTAAGAACCAAAACTAAGAGCATATATATCAACATGGACAAAAAAAAAGGGACAATTTCAGAAATTAAAAAATATAAAGGAATTGAAATTAAAAAAGAAATTAAAAAATTAAAAATACAAGAGTTAAAATGAAAATAAAATATATAATTAATTTATATTTGCTATTGGACACGGGACAACTTTTGTATATTTTAAACGTAGTACAAGTTATTTTTTAAATTAATTTTTATTTATAGATATATTAAAATAATATTATTGTTTGTTAAAGAAATACCTGACAACCTTATTTCTCCCTGTCCTACTAGCTACCACCATACACGGATACACCCTTCGACGTCTACAAGGTGAGGTAGGGTGGGGTGCCATTGACGTCTACAATCGTTAGCATTTGTCCGAGGAACATGATAAACTCGAATCTATTTTTATATTATCGAAATGATATCGTTTTAGTTTTTTTATTGACTTTGACTTAGTCAAGTTCGGCTAAATTCATTAAGGGACTAATACATTGAGTCATCGAAACTTAACAAAGTCAATATAAAAACATTAAATTAAATTGTGCAGACTTTGACGTCTTTAATAATTCTTCCATCTCACACCCCCATAAACGAAGAAATATAATAGAATTGAATTTGTCCAAGTAACATGACAATGATGGAGTTTTTGGTAAGTTATCATTTATAAAAATTATTGGTAGTACTAGTAGAAATATTGACATCATAACAACAGCAATAATAATTATAATAATAATTTGGTTGATTTGTAAGGATAAATCCCGCTGAAATTTTATTTATCTTATGTTAACATTGACAAAAAATTCTAATTTTTGAAACAAATTAATACTTCTATAAATGTTTCTTTAATTTTGGTGGATTTGATTTAAATTATATTTTTCTAAAAGTTTAAAAGTTTAAAAGTTTTTGTAGCGTTTAAAAGTTTTTTTAAAAAAATATTTATTATTTTTAATATTTTTGTATAAAACATATTTAAAAAATATATTTTTTAATACTCGTCACTATACTTGTAACTCTAAATATTTTTTTTGCTTGAATTATTTTAGAAAATATGTTTTTTAAAAGGTGGTAACTTACAGGTATGGTGGAATAATAGAATAGATCTTGTTTCCTTGGGCTTGGAGTCAGCTTGAAAAAGAAAAGGGTGTGTGTTGTGGCTAGTACGAGGAAATGGAGAATGATGGGTTTATTGTTATTATAAAACGTATATATGATATTAATATATAAAAAATAAAATATTGTTGTTTATTTTTTTATAAAAAGACTTTAGTTGACTCAGAAATATAAAAATTAACCCAAGAATTCGTAGATTAGCCTGCATCATCCTAACATTATTGGAATTATATGAAATGACACTGCAAAGCCAATTAATCTTATATAAATTGGTTTAGTTCTTTCAAGAATTAAATAATGTAAAAATAATTTACACACATAAGATGAAAAATCATAATAATATTATTCAATGACTACTAGACTTTAGACTTACAAAAAGTTTAAATTATTTTAGAAAATAACCCAAATGGATGGAGTAAATTGTCGACATACTTCATGTACTGGAAAGTGACCACACAATGAAGAAATGATAAATAATCGAGTCATCAAAATTTAACAAAGTCAATATCAGAAACAATTTAAATTTGCAGACTTTGGCGTGTTTAATAATCCTTCCATCATAAACGAAGAAATATAGATGTTGTTTGGGAGCGCGGTACAACCGCCTTTCCTTTTTTGTTTTTTTTCTTCATTCTAAATGAATTTTTTTGATGTCTTTTAATTATTTTGATGTATTAATATAAAAATTCATTTTGAAAAAAATCATTTTGATGCATTTATAAACAAAAAATATTTTGAAAAATAACCGCAACCGCCCTCCAAACAATGAATAATAGAATTGAAGTGAAGCAGGGTGGGTGTGGCGTCTACAATCACATCCCCGATTCAGTTATCAAAGCCACGACAACTCATTCTAGCCAGGATGCAGTTTTTGGCAAGTTGACACCTTTTAAATGATATTATTGGGTAACAATATAATTACGAATAATGATAATGATGGAGTGTTTGGTAAGTTATCATGTTTTAAAATTATTATTATTAGTAGTAGTAGAAATATTAACAACAACAATAATTATAATAATAATTTGGTTGATTTGTAAGGATAAATCCCACTGAAATTTTATTTAAGGGTTGAAAATATATTTTCTTAGTATTAATTTGAAATTGACTTATACGGATAAAAAAACTCATTGAATATTTTTTTTTGTTATCTCTTGTTCACTTATGATATCAAAACAACAAAAATAAAAATGAAGCATCTATTTGTGTATATATACTGTTATCAATCAGTAGATTCCTCTAACTCACATCCCCGGTTAATACATCAAAGCCATGAAAAGCCAAGTTGCATTTGTCAAAGGAACATGACATACAACCATGATGAAGTTTTTGGTGAGTTGATCATCTTTACAAAAAAATATTTTGTAAAGTGGTTATCCGAGACATAATATTATCTGTTACTTTATTATGATAGATACAACAAGTGCCACGCCAGTTCTAATTTATAAATATCATCAAAGTTAAAAAATATTTATTATGATAGATACAACAAGTGCCATTTACTACTAATAAAAATATTTTTTTTATTAACTTTGATTTCTGGATCAGGTTATACGCACCTCAATTAATTTCACGAGCTCTAAAGTTAATGATCATATAAGTCTATAATGGCTATCATATTAGCAATCACAGGTTTCTCGACCTGAGACCACAGAAAAACAAAAACTATAGTCTTAGATTTGTACCACTAAATCACTCATACAAAGTTATTTTGTCATTTTTTAACTCTTTTTTCTAAAGCACTATAATTCACACAATCATAAGCAATTAGTTTTTCAACATTAAAATACAATTCACATAGACACCATATAACTAAGTTATAAATGAATATGTTAAGGCATTCAAATTTAAGTAAATCAATATAATACTTTTAAATAAAATAAAATAATTTTGAATCAAGTTGTAAGATATTATATTTATTTGTGTGAGTGATTCTTGAATTATTTAATTCTTGAAAGAAGTAAGATTAATTAGTTTTATGATATCATTTGATATAATTTCAATAATATTGTGTTTGGATTCACACAATCATCTGCATGTGTACTAATTATATTAGCTGATCGTTTACTTTCTTTACTCAAAACATAAAGATACAAAATGCTAGCTACTTGTTCTGCATAGAAAAAAAACTATTTGTGCATGAAAAGTTAATGTTGACGACTCATAGGATCTTGAAAAAATATATAAAAGAAATGTGAAGCAGAATTGGACAAATAAGATTATCACCAAGTGGAATGGGATTTTGGCTAAAAATTCCAATCATTTGAGCCAAAACTGAACGACTGGAAAACAAATTCAATTCAAGGGAAAACTACCATCAATGTTTATTTTAAGTTTGTTTAGAGTTATTTGAATTAACAGATTGCTTTTAACATTTCTTACAGCGTTTGTGAATGGGAAGTTGTGCAAGAACCCAAAACTTGCCATGAGAAATGATTTAGTGATTGTTTTGAAGTGTGGTTGCAGTTAAAATGATTTTTATTTAGAAATATATTAATAAGAATTGGGAAAGAATGTAGTGAGTAAAAAATAAATAAGAACATGATTGTCAGTTTCATTTCGTTTCAGTTCAATCAGTTGAAATGTTTTATACTAGTAAAAAAAACGAGATAAACAATATCGTTTTTATCTCGGTTTAAATTCTGACCCATTCTAGATTTTTCAGCCAAATACCACTCGAAATGTTCCGGTTTCGTTCTGTCCATTCCGTTTCGGCCAAATAGTATTTTTTTTAAATAATGAATAATTTTACAATATCAATCATATCTCTTAATCCGACTATTAAATTGAGATGAAATTTTGCGAGGAGTCTCTTGACATATTTGTATATATTATGTTAAAAATTCAAAGCAATCAAAGAGTATAATGACCTTGTGAGATTGATAATGATATTCTCGTAATATTATACATGATCATAATTTTATTAAAAAAAATTATTTTATTGTCTTTTTAAATTAAATTATACAATTCTAAATAATTTTATTTTTGTATTTGAATTATTGTTTTCAATTAATATATTTAATTGTGAAGATGGATCTTAAGTGTGTTGTAAAGGTTTTTAGGTATAGTCATAAGGTTATGATTATGAGGTTCAGGATGTGGCACCTATTATTATAGATGCCAAAAAACATAATGAACTGCGAGAGTCTAGATAAGGAATTAATTGTGCAAGAAAAAGACACATCACCCCTAATACATCCTACATAAAATAAGTTGCATTGTTTGTCGATTGTTTTTATAGGTCGTATTTTTATTTGTTGATTTCACCTGAGATATAAAAAACTTTTCGGATTTGGTCATGCGCATAAAAGCCAAACACATTTTTGTTTTTCTAATGAAAGTTTATTTTGATGACTTTTAATGTTCCGAGAATGAGTTGACATGTTCCTTTCAAGTCAATATAAAAAACAATTTAAATTTGCAGAATTTGGCGTCTCTAATAATCCCTCCATCATAAACGAAGAGATATAATAGAATTGAAGTGAAGCAGGGTGGGTGTGGATACTTTGGCGTCTTCAATCACATCCCCGGTTCAGTCATCAAAGCCATGACAACTCATTCTCGCCAGGATGCAGTTTTTTGGATATTATAGGAATAACAATAAAATTACTAATAATGATAATGATGGAATTTTCGGTAACGTATCATTTTTAAAAAATATTATTAGTAGTAGTAGAAATATTGACATAACAACAACAATAATAATAATAGTAATAATTTGGTTGATTTGTAAGGATAAATCCCGCTGAAATTTTATTTATCTTATTTTAACATTAACAAACACTTATTATTATTCTTATTATTTTAATTTTTTAAAATATTTTGTTATTATTTTTTTGATTTCTAGGATAAATTTATTTTGAGGGTTTTTTTTCATCTAATATCAATCTACGATAATAAAACTACAAACAAATATTTACAATTTGGAAATATTGTTATTGTTTTTTTTGAAGTAATTTTTAGGGATAAAAACAATCAAGATTTTTTTTATCCTATATCAATCGACGATAATAGATTTTTTTTATATTTTTTTATTATTATTTTGAAATTGACTTATACGGATAAAACTATCGAGTATTTTTTTTTCTATCTTTTGTTCACTTATGATATTAAAACAACAAACATAAAAAATGAAGCATTTATTAGTGTATATATACTGTTATCTATCAGTAGGTTCCTCCAACTCACATCCCCGGTTAATACATCAAAGCCATGAAAAGCCAAGTTGCATTTGTCAAAGGAAAATGACATACTAGCCATGATAGAGTTTTTGGTAAGTTGACAATCTTTACAAATCGTTATCGGATACACAATATTATCTGCTACTTTATTATGATAGATATCATAAGTGGCACATCAATTCTAATTTATAAATATTATTTACCACTCATGTGTTATAAAAAATATTTTTTTAATAACTTGGATGCCCGGTCAACTTGCACATATCTTAACTAATCTCATGAGCTTTTGAAATTAATGATCATATAAGCCTTCAATGACCATCATATTAGCAATCATAGGTCTTTGTACCTAAAATCATAGAAAAACAAACACTTTAGTCTCAAGGTTGTACCACTGGATCACCTGTACAAGGTATTTTGACTTCTCTAATAGAGACAGTTTGGGATAGTTTATTCTGTCATTTTCAACTCCTTTTTATAAAGCACTATAGTTCACACAATTATAAACAATTAGTTTTTCGACATTAAAATACAATTCATATAGACATCATATAACTAAGTTATAAATGAATATGTTAAGGCATTCAAATTTAAGTAAATCAATATAATACTTTTAAATAAAATAAAATAATTTTAAATCAAGTTGTAAGATATTATATTTATTTGTGTGAGTGATTCTTGAATTATTTAATTCTTGAAAGAAGTAAACTGATTTATTTAAGATTAATTAGTTTTATGATATCATTTGATATAATTCCAATAATATTGTGTTTGGAATTCACCGCCGGTCGTGTTTTTGGAATTTCATAATAAAAGGTCTAGGTGCTTCATAAGTTGTAAGGTAAATGGACGACGACAATAACTCGGAAAAGTAGTCTCAATCATCTGCATATATACTTATTCTCATTGAAAGCTTATATCTTCATACTCAAGAAAACATGTGATCGTTTACTTTAAAACTAATTTATTCCTTGAATACATAAAGATACAAAATCCACACATTTATTCCTTGAATTTTAATTTGTATTTATAATCATTTTAAAACTAATTTTATTTACCTTCATAAATTACGTTTCAAGATAGGGGAAACGGGGGTAATTGTTTTTGAACTTTTTGATAATTTTTCTTAGGGAAAATTTTATTTTGGTTTTCAACTAGGTTATTTTAAGGCTTAGGTTTTCTAACAGAAAATAAAGAGTTAAAGTTAATATTGATAATTGAGGATGAAAGGGATAAATGCAGTAGATTTAGAATTGTTTTCTATATTATTTTATGAGTTATTGTTATTATTACCATCAAAACCATAATTATTAACACCACAATCACAATAGCCATTATAATAAATAATAATTTCCATTATTATTATTATTAATATTGTCACTATTAAAATCATTATTATAATAAATAAAATATCATTACTATTAGCTCTAAAACAAAAAAAAAACATTATTAAATTAAACGAGGAATAAAAAAAAATTAACAAAAGAGTAAGGAAAAAAAACTAAAACTATTATTATTATTGCGTAAATAAAGGAAAAAGTAAAATTACATCAAAGAAAAAAAAAGAAACTTTAACAGAAGAGCAAGCAAAAATAAATAAATTTAATTATCTGAAAAAATCATTTCACTTGAAGATCAAATAAAAATAATAGAAAAACTAAAAGAAAGAACAAGGGGAAAAAAGGAAATATCAATTTTTAAGTGATCAAAATTTTCCAAAATATTACCTCAACAAAAGTGAAAATAATAAAAATTAAGAACCAAAACTAAGAGCATATATATTAACCTGGACAAAAAAAGGAACAATTTCAGAAATTTAAAAATATAAAAGAATTGAAATTAAAAAATTAAAAACACAAGGATTGAAATGAAAATAAAATATATAATTAATTTCATATTTGCTATTGGACACGGGACAACTTTTGTATATTGTGAAAGTAGTACAAGTTATTTTTTAAATTAATTTTTATTTATAGATATATTAAAATAATATTATTGTTTGTTAAAAAAATACCTTACAACCTTATTTCTCCCTGTCCTACTAGCTACCACCATACACAGATACACCCTTCGACGTCTACAAGGTGAGGTAGGGTGGGGTGCCATTGACGTCTACAATCGTTAGCATTTGTACGAGGAACATTATAAACTCGGGTCTATTTTTATATTATCGAAATGATATCGTTTTAGTGTTTTTTTTTATTGACTTTGACTTATTCAGGTTAGGCTAAATTCATTAAGTAAGGGACTAATACATTAAGTCATCGAAACTTAACAAAGTCAATATAAAAAAAAATTAAATTTAATCCTCGATGAATGTTGACCTTAACCTACCTCAATGAGTGGGGTTTATAATAATAGTTACCTTACCCAATAGTTAATGGATAAAATATAATTATTTTAATATCCAATCTTGTGTATTGTAATACATATGGCATAGTGGAAGAGTTGTAACTTGCAATTGTTGTGATTTGTTCTTGATATATAAGAGTACACTTTTGTTACTTTCAATGTTTATGTCTAGATTATTCTGTGACCACCTAAAATCTTCATTGTGGTTAGTATGATTGTAAGAGTTAACACACTATGATGATGTCATGTTCTACAATAACTATGTTATACCACACTATGTCAAAGCAAGTGTTTGATACAAAAGTCTATGGGAAGGTATTTATGTTTGAAAATGATAACAAGTTCCATCCCTGATGTATAGTGGCATGCTTGAAAGAAATACATGAGATAATATAGGGAATGCTTAAAATTTCTAATTTTTGGAACAATTCAATACTTCTAAAAATGTTTCTTTAATTTTGGTGGATTTGATTTAAATTATATTTTTCTAACAAATTAATGTAGCGTTAAAAGTTTTTTTAAAAAATATTTATTATTTTTTAATATTTTTGTATAAAACATAATTTAAAAACTATAAAAATATTATTGTTTATATTTTTAAAAAAGACTTTAGTTGACTTGGAAATATAAAAATCAACCCAATAATTGTAGATTACCCTGCATCTCTATTTCGTGGGTATAAATACAGTTCAGATCTTTCAACAATGGCGACAGAGGCAGGTTTATAGAGTTGATCCACTTCCATAGAAGTCCCTTTGGAGTCTTGAAATTGTAGGCCAAAGCTATCCTCTTATTAATATGGAGGAGATTCGCCGCGCTGCTACGGCTTATTATGAAAACCTGCCGGAGGAGAAGAAGAGATATGCCAGATTCATTTTCAGTGAAATGGACAAAAACGGCGACGGGCAAATTAACCTAAAAGAATTCATGGACTATCATAACAAAGATAACAACTCGGCTCTTACTCATCCAAGCTTATTCAGAGCGCTGGACAAGAACAGCAATGGAAGCTTGGATTTTGAGGAGGCAATGGTCTCGTACTACATCATGCAGAGTGGAAGAGCTCTATTTTGCAAATCTTGCAATACGTTCTTGACAGACGTATACTTCAGTTGCTTTCAATGTTTCACCAGTAATGATTCAACAGACAGCACCTATGAAATTTGCTGTGATTGCTATGGTGGTAAGAGGTTCACGCACCACGAAGATGCCATCTTCTGCGATAACTATTCCTTACTAAGTCAAAGCAGGAGCTTGGCGCTAGCAGCTCCCGCAGAGGTGAATAAACTCCGATCCTGTTAGAAAGAAATACTTGAGATTGATTAAGGTTTCCAATTTTCGGAACGATTTATTACCTCTAATTATGTTTCTTTAATTTCTTGATTTGCTTGTTCATCATATCATTAGGAATATATGTAATCATATGCTTCGTTATCTTTGATTTCAGAAGCGAAGCGGTGTGCTTGGGAAAATTCAAACGATGGTGGGCGTTGCAGGATTTTTAATTGGCTGTACCATTATGTGAAAGAGTAATTTCATCCAATAAATATTATCTTTACTCTAAATTTATTAATTAATCTAAATTTATTAAAAGATGATAACTAACCATATTATTATTATAATTATTATTGTTGTTGTTCTTATGTCAATATTTCTACTACTAGTAGTAATTTTTAAAAATGATAACTAACCAAAAACTCCATCATTATCATTATTAATAATTTTATTGTTATTCCTACCCAACAATATCATTTAAAAGGTTTAAACTTACCAAAAAACTGCATCCTGGTAAGAATGAGTTGTCATCTTCCTTGCACAAATTCAACTCGTTTTTTCATGGCTTTGATGCCTGAACCGGGGATGTGATTGAAGACGCCAAAGTTTCCACACTTACCCTGCTTCACTTCAATTCTTTTGTATTTCTTCGTTTATGGGGGTGTGAGATGGAAGAATTATAAAAGATGCCAAAGTCTGCACAATTTAATTTAATTTATTGTTTCTATTGTTGCTACCCAAATTTTGACCAACTTATTTTTTATGTTTCGGAAGAAAAAGAAAAAGAATAGAAAAAATAGAAAAAAATAAAAAAATCCAAAAATATCTTGTTACAGGGAAAATTGGACAAATTGAGAGTTTAATAGTCAAATCATGCAAATTGTAAGTCAAAGGACTAAATTGAAAGGGATGCGCAAGCCGAAGACTGTGTTTGGAATTTTCCATATGAAAATTCTATAAATAGAGGTTTTAATCAACATAAGAAGTGGACCAAAAAAAAAAGACACTCTCACCCTCACCCTCACTCTCACCGAAAAACCCTAGACAGTAAAAAAAACCCAGCACCTCCTTCTCTTCAAAAGGGGCTGCAGCAGCCCCATCCCCCCCCATCGTCTCTGCCTCTCCTCTGCACCTCCGACGAAGACCTCCCCTTTTCAGCCGTCCCCTTACCTCACCATGACAGCTCCCCACTCTCGTCCCTCCCTTCTCCGGCCAGCCACCACAGCATCCTTCACAGACCAGCCCACTCTCCCTTCTTCAGCCTCCTTGTCGGATCCGAGCCAACCAGCCACCAAACACACACCAACCAGCCACCACAACAACCTCCACGGTCTCGCTCCATAGCCCCCACAACACCCTCTCTCCCTGTCAAATCTGAGCTCCGACCACCACGAAGAGCAAGACGAGCAGATCTGATAAGAAGAACAAATCGCCGAGAAGGATAGATCGATCGCCAAGAAGGATAGATCCGAAATTTGCAGAAGAGAATAATTTGATTTTATGTGTTTTGTCTGTGGATCTTATTTTGTTTGCAAGTCTTTGGAAAACCCTTTCCGGCCAGGAGAAGGAGAAGAAGAGGAACGAGAAGGAGAAGCAGAAGGGAGAGAAGCACAAACCGAAGACCACCCCAGAGAACGGATCTAAAATCCAAAATTTATTTCTGGTGCTTGTGTTTGTGTCTTGTTTGCTGTATTTTCAGGTCGCCGTTGTAGTCACCATCGGCAAGAGAGTGTAGAGAGGAGGCAGATCTGTTGCCCTGTTCGCTGTTGACCGTGGTGGCGCGTGGACCCACGCGCCGCCAGTGGCGGCGGCGCGTGGACAGACGCGCCCTCCACTGCCTTCAGACATGTGCCACTATCCAGAACTGTTCCAGGGTTGCTTTTTGTAATCTTCCTTTTATGTTCATGTCTTTGTTGGAATTTACTATATTTTTAATTGTTATTTGAAAATGTAAAGAAAAAAACAATGTGTGTGAGTTGTATTTTACTTCCAAAGAGTGATGAAAAAGAAATAGAAAAGAGATTGGGTGTGTGTGTGTATGTGTTTTATTGATTCAATTTTATGTTTGTTTTGATAAACAAAAAATAATATAAAAATGTGTTTTCTTTGTAAAAATTCGAAACTAATATTTGTCTTTGGGAATTTATTATTCACTGCTAATATTCGGATAAATAAATCTTAAAGGTTTATACCCAAAATATTCGGAGAAATAGTATGCTATTATTTACTGTTCGGTGTTTGGATAAATAAATTTTATCCAAAATATTCGGCGGGAATAGTATGCTATTATTTACTTTTCGGTGTTTGGATAAATAAATTCTAAGGGGTTTATCCAAAATATTCGGCGGGAATGATAATAATCAATAAATATCACACGCTTTTTTCTAAGAGGCGATCGATTTCTTTTAATATTTTTTGTGAATAAATACGACTTATTGAAGCATTTTTAATCACATCGGAATAGACAATGCAACTTACCTCAGGTAAGGCGTATTAGAGGTGCTAATACCTTCCCTATACGCAACCAGTCCTTACCCTTGAATCTATGAGCAGACCAGTATAAATCGGGTGTTCCTAGCGACCCTCAACAGCAAGGTGGAGACTCCTCCTCATCAACTCCACATGCGAGAGCCAGGATCCCTCCCAGGACGTCGCGCGGGGACGCGCGATAGAATGGCGACTCCACTGGGGACGATATTTTTTTTCTGAAAAATATTGGATTAAGCTTTGAATATTTTGATGTGATTTATTTGGTTCAATTTGTTTGAATTCTATGTGTGTTTATTTTTAGTAAGTTTTTTTGGCATTTTTAATTCGTGCATATGTATATAAGTTCATTCATTGTTAATTTATTTCAGTTATATTATTGTGGTTTGCAACTTTAAGTTAGGTGGGGGATTAACAGCTTACCTATGACTTGAGTCAAGGTTGAAGTTTGTGTAAACCCCAACTCTTCGCTGAGAGCTTAGATGGTAGTGATTGGTATACGTACCATCTCATTATCTGCTAAGACCCCATATTGTCTTTACGAGGGTGATCACTGGGACATCAAGAGACCCTGTTTAGAGCCCAAAGTAGCAAACTCATCATTTGTTGTGTAAAGATTAGAACCAATCATTAGGGTGTATGTTACTTTTATTCTGTTTTGCATTAAGACAGACTCTTCTCGAGGTAATTTAAATTCTAGAGTTTTGAGTGACATAGTAATATCGTTTAGGAATTTTGCATTGTTGGGTTTAAGCAAAAATCCAATTTTTGTGTATCATACAATTGTTACAAGCATGTGTCACTCCTCGAAAGACGAGTTTGTCAAAAAAAAATTGCAAATGCATTTTTACATGCATTCTCATAGTTTTGTGTATCATATAATTGTTACAATCATGTGTCACTCCTCAAAAGGTGAGCAAAAAAAAAATTGCAAATGCATTTTTACATGCATTCTCATAGTTTTGTGTATCATATAATTGTTACAATCACGTGTCAGTCCTCAAAAGGTGAGCAAAAAAAAAAAACGTGCATATGCATTCCCATAGTTTTTGTTTATCATGTGATTGTTTCAATCAAGTGTCACTCCTAAAAGGGGAGGCAAAAAAAAATCATATGCTTTTCAAGATGCATTCTCACATTTTTTTGTTTAGCATGCAGTCATTACAACCACGTGTCGCTCTTGAAAGGGCAAGTTTGTCAAAAAAAAATCAAAAAACATGCATATGCATTTCAACATGCATTTCTATAGTTTTGAAATAGGGGTCCCTCAATTTGTCATCCTCCGAAGAGTCAAGAGCCATTGGACATTTGACATTGCTGAGAAGAACCAGTTCCGATATAGAGGCATCACTCATATTTCTTCTGCAAGCCAACAACTAAGTTCTCTGCTCTCTAGTGAAATCAGGTGGGACATATGCCCAGATATTATTTGAAGAGCGTTAATGCAATCATCAATGGGGATTGTGGAAATTCAGGTTTTCTTTTGAGGGAGTGCGAGTAGTCGATTTTCAGGAAGCAAGTATCAGTGAAAGAAGTTGTCTGCATGTTTAAAGTATTAAATTGATTTCTCTCCGGATCAGATGGAATTATTGCGGCACTGTCAAATCAGAAAGTTTTATGTCGCCATGCACAGAAGACCATGTCATTTTGAGCACAATTTTGTCTGTTAAAGCGAAGATGAATATCTTGAGAGAGAAGACATAACATGATACTATTGAATTTGATCCGGTGTCTTAGATGTCAAAGTATGTGCACTGCAAGATTACATTGCCCGAAGAAGCAAAATTTCTGCCAAAAGAGTCTTTTTAGTGTATGATGAATTTTTTTATGATTTGTGCACTTTGGTGTTCTGACAAGAGGGCTTCCTAGCTCGATCTATTTTTTATGTCCAATGAGGAGTGCGGTGGAGCGAAAAAAATTGTCTTCTTTTTGCGACATAATCCAGATGAAAGATATGGATAGTTGCAAGAATATCAGTGATTAAGTGTGAAAGTTAATTAGCAAAAGGCAAGTCAAGTTTTGTGGAGGATGTTATCAGCAGCAGTATTAGCAATAAATCATCGCGAGCATAAGCGAGATCAATGAGCAGTGACAATACAGAAGCGATTGTTTGGAGAGTCTGAGAAAAGGGTCGCATCGTCAGTAACTTTCTCATGGAATTTCATCGGCTATCACTTTGTTTTGGGGTTAAATCATCATTTTCATTGAAGCATGTGTTTTCCTTGTGTTTTTGTTGTTTTGAAGTCAAGAGATGTTTGGCATTCTTATTTTGGACAAAATATTTTGATCAAACTCTAACATGCAAAATTTAAAGTTTATCATTTTTTTGAAAATTAAAGGTATTTTGATTGCAAAATTGACTCAACTTTTGTTAAAAGACATGATGACCAATAGGAGGTGACCGAACAATTTTTGAGCCCATACACCAAGTTTTTGAACCACATCATAGTACTAAGCTTTATTAGTATGCATATTGACATGTAATGGATTTGGTATTTATGGACCCGTGAATCATGACTCTTGCATGTCCAAATCATTACATTGGACGAGGTCAAAATTTATCAGTTAAAACCAATTTTGCTTGAAATGACAAAAGGTCATTTTTGTTTATTTCCTTCACTATTCTTGAAATACATATCCCTTGTTAACCCAAATTTGAGCCTGATATTATATTTTTTGAAAACACCCGACATGGATCACACCCTCACACTAGGGGCAAATACAGTGGGGGCAAGTACAGTAGGGAACAATAAGAGATTTGTAGTTTGAGGATACAGTGACAACATTAAGGATCAACAGAAGGGGAATGCTCATGAATGAAGACCCAAAATTGGAACAATCAAATTGAGATAGGACATCACAAAAACAAAAAGTCAATGCTAAGGACAAGTTCAAAAAAAAGAGAAGAAAAAATGAGAAAAAAAAAGAGAAAAAAGAAGAGAATATTGAACTATGCTATGTCCGTTGGTATCTGTGGTGAAACCTCATGTGGGAAGAAATGTTATTAAGATTATCGAGTCTTCAAGATAATTTATCCATCAAATGATGATGTTGCAGAATTGTTTTGTTAGACTATATTGAGTGCAACAATAGATGAAATAACATTTGATGACAAATGATGATTCAAGTTTTAGAATTCCCCTTTTAAGTTTGAAATTGTCAATGAAAGGAATTACATTGTTGTAGAGATTCTTAGAGCATTGGTTGATTGATAAAGAATCACATTAAGATAATTAACGTATTTTGATGTGGTCTCTTCTACCAAAACAACAAGAGCAAAGGAGTTAATGACTAGATGATGGTGATCCTAGGTCTTTGAAACCCTTAAACACTTTTTGAGCCTATGAATATCCCTTTCTTTTATATCCATGAACCATAGCCTCATTACATGCTTGTAAAAGTCCTTGTTGATCAAGCGAGCAATTTTAACTGATAAGTGGCGCTCTCAAAATTTGTTAGAGTTTTTCCATGAGGGTTATAATTTCATGAAAAAAGTTGCAAGTTGTTATGCATATTGATAAGGTAAGTACTGAAAGATGAGACAAATTTTTCAACTGAACTGCAAGTTTTTACTTAGCTCTAAATGTTTGAAAGCCACAAATCATCACTTCATCATGTACATACTCCAAAATCTGAGATTAGAATTGAAACCCCAAAACCATGAAAGACAATTTCAATCTAACAATGAGTCAATTACTGTTTGCAAAATACGAAATATTTTCAAGTCTGCATTTATTGAATATTGTGTGTTGGGTATTTGACCAAATGAATTTGATTTTCAACAAATGACATCTCTTTGATTTTATAGCAATGATTAGACTTTGGAAGCACATGATCTTTGAAATCAGTGACTTAATTCTAGAACAAGAAAGATTTAGAGAAAATATTGACCGGATTTAAAGAATCCTTGACATTGACAATTCTCGGTTATCATCGGAATGCTCAGCAGTTAGAGGCCAAAATATGGATCTTGATAGAAATGCAAATAATTTCACATCAGCTTGGGCGCAAAGAAGCATAAGCAAATGATTGGTTTAGGGAAATTTATCAGTGAGCACCAACGGATTCAACTCAAGGCAACATGGCTTAATAGAGAGTGATGGTTTGATAAGCTCCAATAGTGATTGAGAATAAGATTGCGTTTGAAAGGCACCTTCAGATTTCAGAAATATCATCTTACTCGCAGATTTGTTTGTCTCCAAAGATTTGTTGCATGGTTTTTATTTTCATAAATATTGAAGAGTGCACGCCATAAAGGTTGATCATGAGATAATTGTTGCGAAGCTAGTCGACTCAAGGTTCAGTTCACCACATGAATATGGGAGACAGAAAAAACCTCGTTAATGACAATATCATATTTCTTTGCAGACAAAAAGAATTTGTTTAGAAGAAATTCAGTCTATGACGAAGAGTTTCAGATTGCATGGCCAGAACAGTTGCATCAGCTCAAGGCGAGATTCATCGCATGAATGTGGGTGATAGTAGCATTACATCTCCTCTTACAAGCTGAGAGAAATTTATTGATGATAGCATGGAGCATGCACCGATGAGTTTTGGATGCATTTATGGATGACTTGAAAATTCCAGGAAGGTTGATGATGACATACTACAAGAGAAACATGATTCAATTGATGAAGAAAATTGATTAATTGATCGACAATTGAAGATGAGGTCGGCATTAGCAAGCTTTGCAATGATTGTTAGCAAACACACGCAAACCAGAGAGTTGTTATTGAGAGAATCCAAGAAGATGGATGGTTGTTTACACTCCTTCATAGTGAATCAAACAATACCACACTTGGGGGCAATGTTAAACTTGATAAGCACTAGAGCAGAGATCATTGCAGATGTCATCACCCAATTTTTGGGTGACTCCCCAAAATATACCAAAAAAAAACAAAAATAAAATAAAAGGGGCTGGTGTTGGCAGAAAAATCAATTTGGAATTTTTGGTCGTTTTCGAAAGCCCGGTCGTACCTCTGTTTGCCCAGAAATGAAGGAAAATGCAGATTCAAAGCTAAAATACTTCATTATTTGGAAATCTGCATAAAAGTTAAGTCGAAAGACATAATTATATTTTTATGGGCCAATTCAATATAATCGTCGGCTAATTTAAAATGTAATTATGATTTCGGAATTATTTGAGGGCCCAATTAAAGGATTTAATTAGACGCAAGAGCGTAATTATACTTTAAATGGGTCAAATTAATTTTATTAAGGGTTTAATTGACGAGAAATCAAGTTTGGAAACCTAATTTGGGTTAAATTGAGACAATTGGAATTTTCGGTGACGAAACTTTTCGGGTGAAATCGGAAGTCAAAATTAAAGATAAAAACATCATTCTTCCTGGTTTTTCCCATCAAAAAATTCTTTTTTGTCACAACCTATTTATTTAAAATTTTCAAAAAGAAAAAAAATAAAAACAATTGTGGCAGCCCATGCCTCCAAACCATACCTTTCCCATACCTACACCATGCTACTTTCCCTTATAAAAGAGGCCTGAAAACAGGAGACCGGGGACCCCAGGAGGACCCGAAAATTAGCCCAAAAAATCAGAGGAAGAGAAGAAAAAACCTAAACCCACAAAAAAAACCTAATTCCTTCTTCTATTGAGGTGCAGCCATAACCACCTTTGGAGGCAGTGCAGCCCCTTTCCTTTTTTTTCCTTTTATTCTCTTCCCCACTCGTCGGCCATGCCTTGATTTTCCCGACCAACCTCCTCTCGCCACCCGTTGCTGACCCATAATTGATGCTTTGTTTTTTTCGTCTTCGACCGGTCTTCAATCATCCATGGCAGTGACCATTTCCCCTTTGCCTTCAGCCCCTCTCTTTGGCGTCAAGCCACTCCTTCCCTCCATTGTCCTCTACTTCGCCGATCTCTCTTCCCCGACCAAGGCGCCTCTCCTCTGCAACTCCGGTCAGCCACCAGCAGCGCCCTCTCTCACGCGACCAGCCCCACAGCCATCACAGCCGAACCACTCTCTTCCAGCTCTCCCTTTCCCAACACTGCTCTGGAGAAGAAGAGTTTAAATCCAAATAAAATCCAGAAAGGTTTTGATTTTGGGATGTTTTTGTTTGTTCGTCTCTGTTTTTGTTTGTTTTGCAGGTATCCTTTGAGAGAATAATGGTCTTCTGCCGGTGGGTGAGAGGAGAAGAGCAAATCCACGATCCCTCGCAGCCACCAACAGTACCCACGGCCTCATTCCAGCCAAACCACAGCAGCCCCCACCATGGACGAGCCCAGTTGCCCCTTTGGGAAGAAGAAGAAGAAGCAGAGGGAGCACAAACCGAAAAATACACCAAGAGAACAGATCTGAAGAGAATGAAAGTGATTTTTGTGTTTGTGTTTTATTTGCTGTGGTGTTTGTGTTTTGTTTGTGTTTTCAGGTCGCCGATGAAGACCACCTCCGGCGAGAGAGGGAGAGAAGAGGCAGATCTGTCGCCTTTCTGTTTTACTGTTCACCGGCGGCGCGTGGAACCACGCGCCGCCAATGGTGGTGGTGAACCGAAGCCCTGCACTGCTGCCATTTTATTCCAGGACTGCCTCCCTAAGGCTCTTTTTTGTATTTTGTAATTTTCTTTTATGTTTATGAGTTTGATTGTATTTTAATTATTATTTGTAAAATGAAAAGATGTTATGTGTAAGTTGTATTTCAATTATTGTAAAAATATAATGGAAAAAGAAAGAAAAAGAGTGTGTGTGTGTCGTGTGTTTCATTTATTTATATGTTGTTTTTGTTAAGAAAAATATAAAATAAAATAAAAAATGTGTTTTCTTTGCATATGTTCAATGTTTCAAAAATATAAAAAATCTTTTTGTCGTCGGTATTCGGATAAATAAATTTTAAGGATTAAAAAATCCAAAATATAAAGGAAACAATACGATATTATTAACTGTTCGGTGTTTGGATAACAAATCGGTATCCAAAATATTCGACGGGAATAATATACTATTTTTCGGTGTTTGGATAAATAAAATCTAAGGGGTTAGTATCCAAAATATTTGACGAGGATAATAATCAATAAAACTCACATGATTTTTTCTAAGCTATGATCGATTTTTTTATCATAATATTTTTTGTGAATAAATTCGATATATTTGAAAATTTCAAAATCACATCAAAATAGACAATGCAGTTTACCTCAGGTAAGACGTAGAAGGGGTGTTAATACCTTCCCTTTGCGCAACCAATCCCTTACCCTCCAATCTCTTAGCAGACTAGTACAAATCGGGTGTTCCTAGCGACCCTCAACAGGAAGGTGGCAACTCCTCAAATCCACTGCGAGAGCCGGGATCCCTCCCGGGACACCGCACGGTGACGTGCGACAGAATGGCGACTCCACTGGGGACGGTATTTTTCCTAAAAAATATTGGACTAAGCTTTGAATATTTTGATGTGATTTATTTGTTTCAATTTGTTTGAATTTTATGTGTTTATTTTTAGCTGTGTCTTTTGCATTTCTAATTCACGCATATGTATACATATTCATGCATTTTTACTGCTCTAGCATGCATTTTATTAATGCATAACATTCAATTTAAATTAATGTCATCATGCATTTTAATTTCCAGTGTAAACCAATTTTTAAGTTAGGTGGGGATTAGCGGTCTGCCTCATGACTTTCAGTCGGGGTTCAGATTCGTGAAACATCCAACTATGAACTGAGTGTTTACTTGTTAATGGCGGTCATACTGTGCCCCAACCATTACTTGTAAACCCCTACACTACCTTCATGTGAGGTAGTCACTGCGCAGTTCATAGACCCTTTGAGACCAGATAGAGCTTACCCCTCATGTAAAGACTTAGAACTTGCTTTTGGGTACACCATTCCTGATAATTCACTTGTTATGTATGTACATACATTTGAATGCACATGCATTTATCATTGCATAACATATCATCGACAGACAAAAATATAGGTCCTCGAAGAGAGCTTCTATTCATCAACACACAACTCTGTCAAAGAACTTTGAACAAAAAAGAATGTGCTCACCGCCATTTCCACTTCTGATAAAACCAGTTTGTCTGAAAGCTAGGATAACTTATCTTGACGGCGTACTCGAGCAATCACTGAGATGATCTCTGCAAGAGTCTTTGAGAAAGAAATGCATCAGAGTTGCAAAATTTAGTTTGCTTCCATAATTGCTCTTTGTTTGGTCATGCCCACATGTCATGTCTCGGTTTCAATCTATTTCGACTTGTTGACAATTTTGCATGCAAACATCACAAATACCTTTTTGTTAAGCAAACCTTCTTTTTCAATGATCATGTATTTATGAGGTGTTCTCGCTTTTCTGCCTAAATGACACAAACACTTCATATATCCTTTCATCCAAAGTACACATGATCCCATGATTTCATAAAGATTTTTTGCAAATCAAAGTTTAGTACGAAAATGAATGCCAATTTGATTTTTGTTTAACAAATGTGTTCTGGGAATTCAAAGGATTTCATTGAAAGGTGATCTCATACCACCAACACCCACATAATAAAGCTAACCTCTTAGCCAAACAAATAATCAAAAAAAAAATCAATCAAAAATTTGTTTCTCATGGAAAAGCAAAGCTTATTGATTCATATTGCATGTTCTTGAAATGACGAAAGGCCATCTTTGATATGTCGTCACAAATTCTCAAATATCCTTTGCAGTCCCTATTTGAGCCTTATAATTTCATTTTCTTGATAATTAACCCTGACAAGGATCACACCCTACACTGGGGGCAAGTGCAAAAAAAAAGAAAAAAAAAAAACATTCCTCAATAACAAGTGACACCCGAAGAAATCTGGGGGCATGAACACAAAAAAGGGTTTTAGTATACTATAGCAAATTAATTCAATATTTTTGTAGTACTAAAAACCTAACATAAAAGCTCAAACAAAATGCTGGGGGGCATGTCGTGAAAAAAGACCAAACAAATATACTTGGGGAGCATGTCAAGTTGGCACAACATTAATGCCAAATATCAGTGAAAAAAAAAACAAGCAAATACTGGGGGGCATAATAACGTAAAAAGTCCAAATAAATACTTGGGGGCATGTCAAGTCAGCACGACGTCAGTGCCAAATTCCAATGAAAAACCCAAACAAAATACTTGGGGGGCATGTCAAGTTAGCACGAAGTTAGTGCCAAAAAACCATGAAAAAGCCCAAACGAAATACTTGGGGGGCATGTTAAGTCAGCACAATGTTAGTGCCAAATACCAATGAAAAAGCCCAAACAAATACCGGGGGGCATGTCAAAGACCAAGTCAACACTGGGGGCATGCTAGGTCACTATGCAAATCAATCATGAGGGATAAATGAAGTTCTAAGAGTAAGCACTAAGTGATCCTTAGTCTAAAAAACCCTCAAACACTTTTTGAGCCTACAAATATCATTTTTTCGTAGCCAGTAACCTAAGCCTACGTTACAAGCCTAATAAAGCCCTTTCTGATCAAATACGAGTTATCTGGATTGATAAGCAATGCTTTTCCATTTGAAACAATCCTTACAAATGTTTTACATTACCTGATCGAAGCCCTCGTGACATACGAGACTTGTAAATATCATTTCATGTTCTTGTCAAAGTCAACATAAAACCTGACAATGAGATCACTTGAATTCTTTCGAGAGCAAGCTTGTTAAACAAACATCAAAATGGTTTTTGTGCTTGGAATGACTTTGAAATTCCAAAAGTTTTACATGAAAATAATTTTTGCAAATAGTCATCCTTTTCCTGTCAACATTCATAACCTAAAACACTGGTGTGACATGACCCGAATGGGGCAGTGCAAATGACATTTTTGCTTGGAAAGACTTTAAAGCTCCAAAAATCCCTCATGAAAACGTCATCTTTGCAAATAACCAACCTCTTCCTACAAACACTTTTGGGGCATGACCAAACAGGGGGGCAATCTAAAATGCAATTGAAGTTGGCTTCATCGTTTCTTTTCAAAGAATCTGGATCAAACTAAGAGGGTCATATCATCTCCAGCGGTCAAAACCAACAAGTGGCGGCTTGAGTATGCCGAAGTGAGAAGCTGTCAAATCATGTAGTTGACTCCATAATTCCTTTTCAAAGAATTTGCATCAATCTCAGGAAGATCTATCATCTCTAGTGGTCAAAATCAACAAGTTACGGCTTGAGTATGTAGAAGCGAGAAGTCGTCAAATCACGAAGTTGACTCCATAATTCCTTTTAAAAGAATCTGGATCAAACTCAGGAGGGCATGTTGAGATCAATCATCTCCAGTGGTCAAAATAGACAAGTTGCGGTTTGAGTATGCAGAAGCGAGAAGCCGTTAAATCATAAAGTTGACTCCACAATTCCTTTTCAAAGAATATGGGTCAAACTCGGGGGGCATGTTGACATGGAAAATCTATCACCTCGAGTGGTCAAAACCACAAGTTGCGGCTTGAGTAAGTAGAAGCGAGAAGCCATCAAATCCAGAGGTCCAAATCCCGAAAAGAAGGCTTAGAGGACGAAAGGGGACCTGTATCTCTCAGGTAAGTATACATGCATCATCATGCATTGCATCCCCATTGAAAATCTAAAAATAATCTGGAGGGATCGTAATTTATGAACCTTCATTCATTTTGTGTGCACGCTTTTAAGCTCTTACCTCTTTGAGAATGCTTTTCAGCTTTATCTTTTATCTAATTTTGGGTGACATCATGCATTGCATCCCTATTGAAAATCTAAAAAATATTCTGAAGGGATCGTAATTTACGAACCTTCATTCATCATTTTTGTTCACGCTTTTAAGCTCCCACATTTTCCATGTCCCTGAACATGCTTTTCAGCTTTATCTTGTTGTTAATTTTAGGTGTCGTCATCCATTTTATCCCCACTGATAATGTAGAAAATGTTTAGAAGGGATTGTAATTTACAAACCTTCATCATTTTTCTGTGCGCCTTTGAGCCCTCATCATTTTCACTTCCCTATGTGCACTTACGAGCCTTTCATTCAGAAGATAGAGCGTTTTTTAACCTTATCTCTTTCCTTATTTGAATGCGCTTTCTAGCCATCAACCAACTCAGATAGTGCACTTTTAAGTCCTATCTCTTTCCAGAACTTGATGAGTTTTCCAATCCTCGGTCCATTAATTAAATAGTGCACTTTCCAGCCCTATTTTCCATCTTCGAGTGCGTTTTCCAACCCTCGATCATCAACTAAGATAGTGTGTTTTCCTGCCCTATTTTCATCTTCATTTTCGAGTGCGTTTTCCAACCCTCATCATCAACTCAAATAGCGTGCTTTCCTGCCCTATTTTCCCCTTCATCTTCGAGTGAGTTTTCCAACCCTCGATCATCAACTAAGATAGTGTGCTTTCCTGCCCTATTTTCATCTTCATCTTCGAGTGCGTTTTCCAACCCTCGTCATCAACTCAAATAGTGTGCTTTCCTGCCCTATTTTCATCTTCATCTTCGAGTGCGTTTTCCAACCCTCGTCATCAATTAAAATAGTGTGCTTTCCAGCCCTATTTTCCCTTCATCTACGAGTGAGTTTTCCAACCCTCGATCATAAACTAAGATAGTGTGCTTTCTAGCCCTATTTTTCCCTTCATCTTCGAGTGCGTCTTCCAACCCTCGTCATCAACTCAAATAGTGTGCTTTCCTGCCCTATTTCCCCTTCATCTTCGAGTGAGTTTTCCAACCCTCGTCATCAACTAAAATAGTGGTTTTCCATCCCTATTTGTCTCTCATCTTCGAGTGTGTTTTTCATCCCTATTCTCTATTCAACTCTGAGTGCGTTTCCTAACCCTTACCATCAATTAAATAGTGCATTTCCTAGCCCTACTTTCGTTCGAGTGCGTTTTCCAACCCTCAATCATCAATTTGGATAGTGCGCTGCTTAGTCATCCCTTTCCTCTCTTGAGCAAGTTTTTCAACCCTCAACCGTCAATTAGGGTCGTGCGCTTCTTAGCCATCCTTATCCTCCTGTTTACAAGACTTTAGTCGTAAGCATTGTAAAGAGGGAAAAAAAGAAATATCAATTTTTAAGTGATCAAAATTTTCCAAAATATTACCTCAACAAAAGTGAAAATAATAAAAATTAAGAACCAAAACTAAGAGCATATATATTAACATGGACAAAAAAAGGACAATTTCAGAAATTTAAAAATATAAAGAAATTAAAATTAAAAAATTAAAAATACAAGGATTGAAATGAAAATAAAATATATAATTAATTTCATATTTGCTATTGGACACGGGACAACTTTTGTATATTGTGAAAGTAGTACAAGTTATTTTTTAAATTAATTTTTATTTATAGATATATGAAAATAATATCATTGTTTGTTAAAAAAATACCTTACAACCTTATTTCTCCCTGTCCTACCAGCTACCACCATACACAGATACACCCTTCGACGTCTACAAGGTGAGGTAGGGTGGGGTGCATTGACGTCTACAATCGTTAGCATTTGTACGAGGAACATTATAAACTCGGGTCTATTTTTATATTATCGAAATGATATCGTTTTAGTGTTTTTTTTATTGACTTTGACTTAGTCAGGTTCGGCTAAATTCATTAAGTAAGGGACTAATACATTAAGTCATCGAAACTTAACAAAGTCAATATAAAAAAAATTAAATTAAATTGTGCAGACTTTGGCGTCTTTAATAATTCTTCCATCTCACACCCCATAAACGAAGAAATATAATAGAATTGAATTTGTCCAAGGAACATGACAATGATGGAGTTTTTGGTAAATTATCATTTATAAAAATTATTGGTAGTACTAGTAGAAATATTGACATCATAACAACAACAATAATAATTATAATAATAATTTGGTTGACTTGTAAGGATAAATCCCGCTGAAATTTTATTTATCTTATGTTAACATTGACAAAAAATTATGGTTTTGAATTTTTTAAAAAAAATTTATTATTATTTTTGTTGATTTCTAGGATAAATTTATTTTGATAATAAAACTACAAACAAATATTTACAATTTGTAAATATTGTTATTATTTTTTTGAAGTGGTGTAATTATCATTTCTAAATTGATTTTTAAGGATAAAAACAATCAATGATTTTTTTATCCTATATCAATCTATGATAATAGAACCTCAAATAAATATTTAAGGGTTGAAAATATACTACTAAAAATAAACATACTAAAAATAGAAGAGCTAAGGAGTTTAAATGTAACAATAAAAAGAAATTTATGAGATAATAATGAAAGCTAATTACAAAGAAGATATCATGAATTTTTTCAAGTAATACTGTTGAAAAGATCATGTGTGCAAAATTGTTTTGATTTTGTCATGTTTTAACTTGTTTTAGTCTTATTGATAATTTGACTCATAAATCCACAAGATGATTTCTGTTAAATGACCTTTTCTTTTTAATAAAATCATATGTTTTCTTGTATCTATGATATGTCTTCATTTCCTTTTTGTTAATTAAAAGTCAAAACCTTTGTTACATGCTCAATCAAGAATCTCTAAACTTAATGATTTATTAATATTTGTTAAAATCACCATGTTAGTCTTACATCGATCTCTAAATCTAGAAGACTCCTTAACCTCACCATTAAAATTAAAGCTTAATAAAAAAAATTAAGGAAAAATTGATGAAAAGCTATTTAACTCACTATTAAACACGTTTTAAAGCTGCATATTGTTTTACGCTCATAGTAGTCCCTAAAACTCGAAGCATGATTACCTAACCATTTTAAACTAGTGAAAACAATTTAATCCTCAATGAATGTTGACCTTAACCTACCTCAATGAGTGGGGTTGATATGAATAGTTACATTACCCAATAGTTAATGGATAAAATATAATTATTTTCATATCCAATCTTGTGTATTGTAATACATATGGCATAGTGGAAGAGTTGTAACTTGCAATTGTTGTGATTTGTTCTTGTTATATAAGAGTATACTTATGTTACTTTCAATGTTTATGTTATGATTATTCTGTGACCACCAATAATCTGCATTGTGGTTGGTATGATTGTAAGAGTTAACACACTATGATGATGTCATGTTCTACAATAACTATGCTATACCACACTATGTCAAAGTAAGTGTTTGATACAAAAAGCCTATGGGAAGGTATTTATGTTTGAAAATGATATCAAGTTCCATCTCTGATGTATAGTGGCATGCTTGAAAGAAATACATGAAAAAGTATTTATTATTTTTTAATATTTTTGTATAAAACATAATTTAAAAACTATAAAATATATTTTTAATACTCTTGTATTTCTAAATATTCTTTTGCTTGTATTATTTTAGAAAATATACTTTTTAGAAGGTGGTAACTTACAGGTACGGAGGAATAATAGAATATATCATGTTTCCTTGGGCTTTGAGTCAGCTTGAAAAAGAAAAGGGTGTGTCTTGCGGCTAGTATGAGGAAATGGAGAATAATGGGTTTATATTTGGTATTAAAAAACGTATTTATGATATTAATGTATAAAAAATAAAATATTATTGTTTACTTTTTTTATAGAAAGACTTTAGTTGACTCGAAAATATAAAAATTAACCCAATAATTCGTAGATTAACCTGCATGTCTATTTCGTGGGTATAAATACAGTTCAGATCTTTCAACAATGGCGACAGAGGCAGGTTCATAGAGTTGATCCACTTCCATAGAAGTCCCTTTGGAGTCTTGAAATTGTAGGCCAAAGCTATCCTCTTATTAATATGGAGGAGATTCGCCGCGCTGCTACGGCTTATTATGAAAACCAGCCGGAGGAGAAGAAGAGCGCTGGACAAGAACAGCAATGGAAGCTTGGATTTTGAGGAGGCAATGGTCTCGTACTACATCATGCAGAGTGGAAGAGCTCTATTTTGCAAATCTTGCAATACGTTCTTGACAGACGTATACTTCAGTTGCTTTCAATGTTTCACCAGTAATGATTCAACAGACAGCACCTATGAAATTTGCTGTGATTGCTATGGTGGTAAGAGGTTCACGCACCACGAAGATGCCATCTTCTGCGATAACTATTCCTTACTAAGTCAAAGCAGGAGCTTGGCGCTAGCAGCTCCCGCAGAGGTGAATAAACTCCGATCCTGTTAGAAAGAAATACTTGAGATTGATTAAGGTTTCCAATTTTCGGAACGATTTATTACCTCTAATTATGTTTCTTTAATTTCTTGATTTGCTTGTTCATCATATCATTAGGAATATCTTTGATTTCAGAAGCGAAGCGGTGTGCTTGGGAAAATTGAAACGATGGTGGGCGTTGCAGGATTTTTAATTGGCTGTACCATTATGTGAAAGAGTAATTTCATCCAATAAATATTATCTTTACTCTAAATTTATTAATTAAATATTTAATGAATACTAATGATAAATAAACTTCTATTATCATTGAATATATTTACGTGAAGTTAATGACACGTGAATCACGTGATTGATAACAGCATATATACACTAACAAATGCTTGATTGTTATGTTTGTTGTTTTAATATCATAAGTGAACAAAAGATAAAAGAAAAAATACTCAATGAGCGTTATCCGTATAAGTAAATTTCAAAATAATAGTAAAAAAATATATTTTCATTTATATAGAGGTTCTATTACCGTAGATTGATATAGCAATATTTCCAAACTGTAAATATAAGTTTGTAGTTTTATTATCATATATTGATATTGGATAAAAAAAAAACCCTAAAAATAAATGTATCCTAGAAATCAACAAAAATAATAATAAAATCTTTTCAAAAAAAATTAAAATAATAATAATAATTGTTTGTTAATGTTAACATAAGATAAATAAAATTTCAGCGGGATTTATCCGTACAAATCAACCAAATTATTATTATAATTATTGTTGTTGTTGTTATTGTTGTTATGTCAATATTTCTACTACTACTAATAATAATAATTTTTAAAAATGATAACTTCCCAAAAACTCCATCATTATCATTATTAGTAATTTTACTGTTATTCCTACCCAATAATATCATTTAAAAGGTGTAAACTTACCAAAAAACTGCATCCTGGTGAGAATGAGTTGTCATCTTCCTTGCACAAATTCAACCCGGCTTTTCATGGTTTTGATGCCTGAACCGGGAATGTGATTGATGACGCCAAAGTTTCCACACCCACCCTGCTTCACTTCAATTCTTTTGTATTTCTTCGTTTATGGGGGTGTGAGATGGAAGAATTATTAAAAACGCCAAAGTCTGCAAATTTAAATTGTTTTTTATATTGACTTAGTTAAATTTCGAGGAGTCAATGTATTAGAGCAAGTCCAACGGGAGAGACATCCCATCAGCTAAAACTATATTTTTTATTTTTTAGCTATTTTTGTTCTCTGTAGGTGTCCAATGGAAGAGCCAACGGGCAACTAAAATGACTTTTCTTTACATGCAAAGTTATTTTTATATATTTTCACGGCAAAGCTAAAAATAAAATATAGCCATTGAAATTATACAGTTGAGTTCTCCAAATTAAAACACAACAACAACAAGTGATAAACAATTAACTGCACAATTGAAATAATTCAAAAAAACACAAATAAAGAGCAATATTTTCCAACCAGCCAGAACACTCAAAAACACAGCAACATTGCTTGCTAGCCAATCATAACAAGAAAAAACTCAACAAATACCTTCATCAAAATCGTGTGCCCAGTTGAAGAACAATTTCGGTGATCAAAAGTTTCTGGTAATTACTTTAAGGTTTGTTTTCTAAACTTATTCTATTTTTCAGTACAAGTAGGTTTGTTGATCAAAACCAAGAACCCATGTAACCCAAAAATTAAAACTTCAAAAAGAATATGACACCAAAAGCTTTGACTTTGTGTTAAACAGTGGCTTCAACCATGTTTTTTCTGAGAACAAAACCGAGGGAGAGGGGGGGGATGGGGGGAGGGAGCAGAGCGAGAAGGGGGGTTGCGCAAGTAGAGGGAGAAGGAAGGTAGGGTTTCTAGATGGAGATGGAGGGGAGTAAACGAACGAGTGGGGTGTTACCTAAAATAGATGGCAAGAAATAAATAGAGAACTTGGAAAATTTGTTGGCTTTGTTACCTAAATTGAAAATTGTCAACAAAGTGGAACGAGTGAAGAATCAAGGGTAATGTTTTTTTTTTACCATGTCCATTTTAAATTATTTGCTTAAGAAATTTATTATATAACATAGTTTTATTTATTGAATTTGATTTATCAAACTAATGATGCTAGACAAATACATGCTTCAATCGTTGGCAAACGATTTTAACTAGAACATTGCTGGGTTATCTTAAAAAAAGAACCCAAATGATAATTTGAATGTACAAGTCTTCATCAGAAGTCAAACAAGAAACAAAAAAAATCATGGAAATACAAGTCCAACTTCTTCAAATCCATCAATTGTTGATTTTGTAAGTTTAGGAAATGATAGTGAAGCATTTATTTATTAAGCATTTATTCTGTTGATTCAATTTTTTAATTTAAGTATAATTAAAAAAATAACAATTTAATTGTTGGAGGGTTTTTCAAAAGCAATTATTTAATTATATAATTTACTCCTATTAATTGTATAATTAATTGCATAATTAAACTATATACAAAATAATTGAACTTTATTTAAAATAATAAATAATATAAAAAAAAGTTCTCTAAAATGACTTTTACCATTGGAGTATACATCAACAAAAAAGTCATATATACACTATTCCTAAAGCCAATTTAGAGATTTGGCTCTCCAAAATGGCTTTTGTTATTGGACTTGCTATTAGTGAATTCAATCAAACTTGACTAAGTTAAAGTCAATAAATTGAAAACAAAAACTAAAACGATATCATCTTGATAATATAAAAATAGACCAAGTTGACTCGGTAATATGAGAACTAACCCAATGACTTTTATATTAACCTACATTTCTATTTCTTCGATCTAAATTATATGTCATAATTTGAGCCGAGATTTGATGCGTTACAGAGCACCAAAAAATAAATATAATTTAACTGTTATCAATTCCATTAAAAATCAATTTCACTAATTTTTTTAACATAAAGATAAAATTAATAAAATATGATGGTTACTTATTATATAACCCGTGATTTTTTTTCATTATAACACACTTAAGTTATAAAATCAAAATCAAGTATATCAAAAGATACACAAATTAAAAAAATTTAAATCACTAACAAACCTTAAAATAAAAATGAAACTTTAATTTCTCATGAAAATATTGTAAAACACTACAATATACAAGTAAAATACACTACAAATACTAAAACAAAAGGATACATTAACTTATAACAATAGTACAACACCAAATGTGCCACCATGAAAGTGCGCTAGGTTAGGCACTAGCCATACCTAGGTTTTGACAGGTATAGTCAATGGTAGACCCAAAGGTTGATGCAAATCTATTATAATTGATGCAAACCTCATGATTACATGGTTGCACAACTCATAATCAAGATTGAAATCTAATCCAAAAAAGTCAAAATAGATTTGATAGGAATGACACAATGAAAACTTGTCTCAAGACACCAATATTATTGGAATTATATCAAATGACACCGCAAAGCCAATTAATCGTAGATAAATTGGTTTAAATTTTTCAAGAATTAAAAAATACAAAAATCAATCACACACATAAGCTAAAGAATCAAAATGATATTATTTAATGACTACTGAATTTTAGGCTTACAAAAAGTTTAAACAGTAGAAATAACCAAAATGGGTCTAACATTGGAGATTAAATTGGCTCGCTTATAAAATTGACTCAAAACCAATACTGATAAGCCCAAAAAACTGATCCAAACAAGCCTTAGATCTTAACTAAAAATAAAGTGTCAATACTTTTCTTAGCCATAATCAATCTCTTACCTTAAGAATCTTTGTTAAGACCAGTGTACTATGATTTCCAGGCTACCATAAGCTAAACAACTAGGTAAAGACTCCTCAATCCCCTCGATATTACTTGTTCGCGTGCAAAAACATAAAAATAAACACCCATTACATTTAAACAAACAAAAGGCTTTGAAAGAAAACATAATGGACACTCAATATAGAATATAACAATGAAAACATAATGAAAAAAAAAGGAGGGGGTGTTCATTAAGTTATACCTCCTCACCAAACTTGAAAGCTTACCTTATCTTAAGATGTTACCTTCTTAGTATCTTTCCTTGAGTTGTGATGGTGTGCGTGGTGCTGTAATTTTGTGTCAGATAATGTTTATAGAGCTTGGTAACAATAGGTAATATTTTTCTTATACTCTTTCTTCTTTCATCCTTTCTTTCTTCTTTTTTTCCTTTCCTTTCATGGCCTTTTGCATGAGCTGTTAAGGGCTATTAGGATCCTTTTAGAAGCATTGAGTTGGATTATTCACTTCTATTGAAAGATGGCAACAAAATCAACTTTCTTGGGGTCTTTAGAGAATAACGAGATTTGTAATGTCTATATAACAAGTTATCTAACATTTTTTTATATTTTTTTTATTTTGGATTCTTCAAAACAACGTTGTGTTGAACTAAAACCATATGTTTTGGCCAAGACACACCATTTTTTTTAAATTTATAATAAAAAATGTTGTTTTGATAACCCATGTCTAATTAGGGTTCTATATTGGGATTTAACCAAATTTCAATTAGTCTCTAATCTCTTTATTTTTATAATTGCACCTATATTTAACTTGTAACTTTAATTTAATGCAATTTCACCCTTTGTTGAAGACATGGGGAAACTATAGTCTCAATGATAGAAATATAATTTAATTTATTTTGCCCTCGCCCATAGAATTTTTTTTTTACGAAGATTGAAAGAGAATGAATTATATTTTTGTTATGTTTTCCACAAACAATGGCAAAGATTAGCTTTTCAAGGTTAAGTTAATAGTAATAGAATATAGAAGAGTATGGATGGTGTATCTAGTGCATTCCAGAATATGTAATATGCAATATTTACTTAATAGACTAGAATACAAAAAGAAGCATGTATTGTGTTGCTATCCAATTTTTGACTCTTTATTTTTTATATTTCGAAAAAAAAAGAAAAAAAAAGTATTTCAAAAATAGATTTTGAGTTCAAGGGCGAAATCGAGCAATTTGAGAGTTTAATGGCCGACTGAGGGTTAAATCGCGAAAATCAGGAGTCAAGGACCAGTTTAGAAGATCGCGCAAAGTCACGGTGGAGATTTGAATTTTTGATGGGATTTAATTGCATAAAAAGTTTAAATCCAATTGGGTGTATTTTTATTTTTTTTTAAAAAGGACCAAATCAGATTTTTACCTTTTAAATTTGTTTTGAAATCTGCATTAAATGGTATGCTATTTCGGCATGAAATTTCATTGATATTTTTTAGGCGCATTGATCGACAGAACAATCAAAATTTCCTTTTTTTTTTTTTTTTTTCTTTCTCAATTTGATTTTCTTCCCAATTCACAGTGATCTCGGCAGATCATTCAAAATTTTGTTTCCTTTTCCAATTTGATTTTTCTCCATCGCAGCAAGATGTGGTTAGCTGACTTTTCCAATTTGATTTTTTTCCTTTTCAAATCAAGTCAACCATGATTTTCTTCCTAAATGTATCTCCAGCGTGATCTCCTTCTTGATTTTTATCGATGTGCTTAGTTGTTCCTCAACACGGCATTAAACACTGCATGGCTGAACTTGGGTCTTCTCTGCTATAAATAGCAGTGCACGTTGAGGAAGGAAAAAGAGAAAAGGGAGGAGGAGAATTGGACGTGAGAATACAGTTTTTTAACGCAGCAGCAGAAGAAAAACTGAGACAAGGCAAGGAAAGTTTCACGTGAACTTTGATTTTTTTTCTGGTCTCTGTTCTCCTTCACTCTCCCTCTCTACTTTCATTTTCCATTTTTGTCTCTTCTCTCTCTCTAAAATACACAGACCCGAAACGCTCTCTCTCTCTCCCTCTCGGCTCAACCATTCCAACTACCAGTTTCGGCCACCAAGAGCTGCCTTATCATCACCATAATCTCCTTCATCACTCTAGCAACCCAGTCACCTCCTCTGGTTGAAGAAAACAGAGCAGAACCATCGCAGCAAGCCAACCCGTCTCCATTCCGACGCAGTTCCGGCCACCTCAGGCCACTATTCCCGACGAGACAACGACCAGAAGAACCACCACAACATCCTCTACACAAAGGTACCAACCGTTTCCCCTTTCTTCATACTTGAAAAATCACAAGTTACTGCTCATCTTCTATCTTCTCTGCATGCACGGGCACGGGGAGTGAATTAATTCACTCCCCTTGCGGGCCCAGTCATTGAAAAACAAGGCCTCCAGCCCAGGTGACTGGGCTGGAGGCCCACATGTCGAGGCCCATACCGGAAGGCGGGCTGGCAGCCCATCCACAATGGGCGGGCTGGAAGCCCATCCCGGAAGGGGGAGCTGGCAGCCCAGCCACAATGGGCGGGCTGGCAGCCCAGCCCCCATGTAGGTGGGCTGGCAGCCAGCCCCTCCCTTCCCTATTATATATATATAATTTTTAAAATAAATAAAAAATATATATAAAAAAATACAATTTTAAAAAATATTTTTATTATAAAAAAATGTGTTGTTTTTTTGCATACGGCCAATACACTAGCACATTTTTTTTTAAAGTTGTTCTTCTTTTAAAAAAATATATATATATTATTATCTTGGGTTTGAAAAATGAGTTTTAGCATGAATTTTGCAAAAAAGGAAAAATCATTTCTTGCATTTTGAGTTTACAACAAGTTTGTAAAATCAAAAGGGTATTGGCCAATATTCCAAAAATTTTAAATTTTTTTTTTGTGGTCTATTATTCACCGTCAGTATTTGGATAAATAAGTCCTAAAAGGGGTTAAAATCCAAAATATTCGGTGGAAATGATATGCTATTATTCACTGTTGGTATTTGGGTAAATAAATCCTAAGGGGTTATCACCCAAAATATTCGGCGGGAATAATATGCTATTATTCATTATCGGTATTTGGATAAATAATTCCTAAAGGGGTAATAAAAAAATCCAAAATATTCGGTGGGAATAATGTACTATTATTCAATGTCGAAATTTGGATAGTTAAATCCTAAGGGGTTAATATCCAAAAATATTCGACGGAGTAATATCCCATTTATTTAACATATGTTTTAAGAGAGCTAGTCGTAAACAAACAAAACATCAAGCAACTTACTTTAGGTAGGGCGTACTAGGAGTGCTAAAACCTTCCCTTTACGCAACCAGCCCCTTACCCTAGAATCTCTGAAAGACCAGTCTTAGGTTTCCTAGGAACCATAATACTAGGTGGCGACTCCCTTTTTTTTTGTTGAAAAAAATAGATAATCCCCCGACATTTAATATCCCCGCTCATGGGGAACAAGTTGCCACGACGTCGCATATACCACCAATATCATTTCTGGGGTGCGACATATTGCGTGTATATGAGGTACAGTGACACACAAGAATGATTAAGCAAAACAGAATTACTTTTACTGTTGACAGTTCAAAATTTTATTTTCCCTCTGTTTCTCTCTTCTCTCTCTTCTCGTCTTAGAACATCTTCTTCTTCCTTCTAAAATCTTCAAAGCTTCTGTCGTCTCTCCAAGCTCTAACATGGTATCAAAGCACAAAATGGTCATATAGATCAATTAATCGATCCACCCTTACGCTCTCCCAATCTTCACCTTAACCTTCTCAAAAAAAATTTCCTCATGCAATGGTGACCTCTACCCAATTGCAGATTCTTCAATCTCCCATCACAAATCTCATCTCTACAATTTCTACTTCTGTGAATGTCAAACTGGAAGATTCTAATTACTTGAACTGGCATTTTCAAATGCAATTAATTCTGGAAAGCAATGGTATATTTGGTTTTGTTGATGGCACCCAACCGTGTCCTCCCTCTGCCACTACTGCAGAAAGTGGTACACATACTTCTCCCTCTTCATCTTTTATTGAGCATTGTGATGATATTACAGTATGAAAAATGCATGATCGAGCTGTGATGCAACTGATTACTGCCACTCTATCCCCTATTGCGTTGTCTTGTGCTATTGGTAGCATTAGTTCTAGGGATTTATGGGTGCGTTTGAAAGAGCAATTTTTGACTGTTTCCAAGACTAGTATATTCCAGATGAAGTCTAATCTTCAGAATATTAGAAAAGGTACTGACAGTGTAAGTCAATATCTTCTTCGAATCAAAGAAGCTCGGGACTATTTATCTGCTGCTGGGGTCTATTTTGCTGATGAGGATATTGTGATTTTGGCATTGAATGGGCTTCCATCTTAGTATAATACTTTTACGTGTGTAGTACGGGGGCGTGAAAGTGTAATTTCTCTAAAGGAGTTTCGGTCTCAATTGTTGGCTGAAGAATTGATTGTTGACAATGTCATCCCTGCTGGTTCTTCCTTCTTATCTGCTATGAATATTGTCTCTAAGCCTTCTATGCAACCCATGACACCTGGTGACACTGATCCTACTCTCCTGGACCCTGTTAGTTACAAGTCTGTTGTAAAAATCCCAGTTTGGTTCAAGGCTATGCAAGATGAGATTGTTGCTCTTCACTCTCAACATACCTGGACTTTGGTTCCATTACCTCCTAACAAGAACCTAGTGGGATACAAATGGATTTTTAAGCTCAAAAAGCATGTCGATGGGTCTTTGCTCGCCACAAGGCACGTTTGATTGCTCAAGGATTCAGTCAAGAAGCAGGTTTGGATTATGGGGAGACATTTAGTCCCGTTGTTAAGCCAACTACTGTTCGGCTTGTCTTGGCTCTTGCAGCTCATCATAATTGGTTATTACGACAGCTAGATGTTAAGAATGCCTTCCTTCATGGCATTCTTTATGAGGAGGTATACATGGCCCAACCCCCTGGGTTTGTAGATTCTCCTAATTCTCAATTGGTATGCAAACTTCATAAAACTTTGTATGGTCTTAAACAAGCTCCCCGGGCTTGGAATGACAGGTTCACTACTTTCTTACCTTCTCTAGGATTTCGAACCACACATGCTAATTCTTCTTTATTTGTTAAGCGTTTTGATGGTGAGATCATAATTTTGCTTGTATATGTGGATGACATTGTGATAACTGGTTTAGCTCCATCTGAAATACACAAGATTATTGCCTCTCTCACTGCTGAGTTTGAGATCACAGATTTGGGGGATCTTCATTACTTTATGGGGGTTCAAATTGACCACACCAGCAGTGGTCTTTTCCTCTCTCAATCACAATATATTCAAGATTTGTTATGTAAGACTCAGATGAATTATGCTGAAGCTTGTCATACACCTTGCCTCCCGTATCAAAGATTATCTAAAGATGATGGTGTTCCCTTTGAGAATCCCACATTATATCTCAACATTGTAGGGGCATTGCAATACTTGACCTTCACTCGTCCGAATATTACTTTTGGAGTTCACCAAGTCTGCCAGTTCATGCAACATCCCATGGTGGTGCATTTCCTTGCCGTTAAACAAATTTTATGCTATCTCAAGGGCACTGCTACATATGGCTTGAGTTACTGTCGTGATTCCTTATCTTTAAAAGCATTTAGTGATGCGGATTGGGCAGGGGACCCCAATGATCGACGCTCCACAACTGGTCTTGTTGTCTTTCTTGGTTCCAATCCAATTTCTTGGTCATCCAAGAAACAACAAACTGTCTCTCGTTCTTCACCTGAGGCTGAATACAGAGCATTGTCTTCTACAGTAGTTGAAATAGATTGGCTTAAGCAACTGTTGGCATTCCTGCAAGTTCCAATATCTCAGACCCCATTCATATTCTGTGACAATCTCTCTGCTATAACTTTGTCCTTTAATCCTGTCCAACACCAACGGACAAAGCATATCGAGATTGACGTTCACTTTGTTCGTGAAAGGGTGGCTAGCAATCAACTGTGTGTGCAATTTTTGTCTTCATGAAAACAATTTGCTGATATTTTGACAAAGGGTCTCAATGCACCTCTGTTTCATGGTCATTGCAGCAATCTCATGCTTGGTTCATTGAAGCATGAGATTGAGGGGGGATGATAGAATATAGAAGAGTATGGATGGTGTATGTGGTGCATTCCAGAATGTGTAATATGCAATATTTACTTAATAGACTAGAATACAAAAAGAAGCATGTATTGCGTGTATATAAGGTACAGTGACACACAAGAATGATTAAGCAAAACAGAACATCTTCTTCCCTCTGTTTCTCTCTTCTCTCTCTTCTCGTCTCAGAACATCTTCTTCCTTCTAAAATCTTCAAAGCTTCTGCCATCTCTCCCATCTCTAACAGATAGGTTTAACGTGTGCTATCTAAGAAACATTCCCTAATGATCATCCACTCCAATGTTAAATCAACATGTGTACGAATATGGGAAAATATACAAGTAGAGAAAAATAAAGTGAAAGTTATGGAGTTCGTATTCAGTTTGGAAATTAAATGGCCTAGCCTGGTTTGTCCTGGCTTTCATAACCTTTGGATGGCTTTTATAACATTTAGCTAGCTTTGGGTAGGACTTGTCTTGCTAAAATTTGCTTTCTAGCTTTTAAACCTCGTCGTGTTTTCTGGCTTTCTTGCTTGGTGATTGAGTGTATTTATATAGCAAAGCCTTTGAATTTCATTATGGAAAAAAATAGAAAAAAATGATGTCGATATTGGTATGGCTGGCTCTTGGTTGATGTGTTATGCCATCTATTGGTATGAGATTAACACCAAGTGGAATGAGATTTTGGCTGAAAATTCCAATTATTTGAAAATGATTTTCATTCAGAAATACATTAAAATAATATTTTATTATTTTTTTGAAAAAAAATAAAAAATTTCAACTCTTCTTAAAAAAATTAAAATGCTGTATCAAACACCTCCTTAGTTTAGGTGCTCAACATTCCTAGAAACACTAGGAACCGAGTTGGATCAAATGTAACTCTTGAATATTGATCAAGTTCCTGGGGCTTATCTTTTCCTCAAATGGCGGCTTGAACCCACCCCACATTCACCTATTGGCGGCTTGAATATTGAATATTCTAAGGCTCAAATTTAACATCGCACTTATTTTCTACTAGGTAGCTTCAACTACACTCAGAAATAGGTGCCAAAACAAAACAATCATTAATGATTTTGCTAAATTTTTTATTTTAAAGAAAATATCATTGAAAAACCATGCAACAAATTAGAAAAAACCTAGACACTGAATATGTCAAAAAAATAAATAGGTTACTTTTTTCTTCAAAAATTCAAAGAATCCACCATTGAAAACCATGACAGTTTAACAAAATTAGAAAAACCAAATGCAATTATCCATATGCTCTAGAAATGGTGAATTGGGAAATTAAATGCTAGAGAAAAGAAGATGAATATATATATATATATATATATATATATATATATATATTCAAAAATTATTAAGGTATTTGTCACTGTATTTCAAAAATATTTTTAAAAAGAATTAAAAAAATAATTTTTATTTTAAATCAAAGTTTTTGAGAATTTATATATCATTTTGATATATTACTGTCAAAAATAATTTTTTTAAATAAATTCATTTAGTTTTAAACAAAAATAAATTTAAAAAACAACCTCAACTATATTCCCAAACAAGGGCAAAATATCATTGGAATATTAATTAATTTTTTAATTATTTTTAATCTATCAGTACTGATCAACTACACATATTTTATCGTTATTTAATATATTGAAATGATTTTTTTATCACACCAACACTTAAAAACTATAAGAAAAAGCATTTAAAAACATAAATTTAATATTTTTTTCAAGTTAAATGCCCGAGTTAAATTTATCTAGATACAATTACAAACGCGAAGACAAACAAGTGCCTTGTTTCATCCCGCAGACTAATTAGACTAGGGTAAATTATTTTGATGGTGCTCAATAATTTTACAAGATAAGCTTCATGATTTACAGAAGAGTAACCTAAGAGGATGCAGCTCACTAGTTAGACTCTAAGTTTACTTCTTAAAGATCATTAATTCAAATTTTATATCAGTTATGACCGCTAGAGATTTTAACTTGTTTTTAGCTTCAAAGTACGTTAAATTAGTCGAGGTATATGTAAACCAGCTCAAAAAACCCTTTTACATAAGACAACAAATTCACTTAAGATTAAAGCAACAAATTCGTAATGCCCTCCAAAAGTACACATGAGAATATGGAGATCGAATGCATGGGAATACAGTTCCCAGAATAAAGATACAGCTCTATAAATTAACTTGAGTTTATTCTCTACTGGACGTGAGCTTACTTGAAGAATTCCCAGTGAAGTTCCAGTCATGTCCTCTTACCTCATTCAGCAATTACTGTACGATTGACTGGTGATCAAAGGAAGCATTGGTTTCTTTCACATGATGCTACAGTTAAACGTTGACGTACCACTAGTCATGCCTGCAATACCAATAGTTATGCCTCCAATTTGCAGTCCCATTTTAAGAATTTTAAGCACGTTGCCTCGCTTCTGAAATGAAAGATAATACGCAAACATATTAGAGGTAGAGTTAATATTTTTTATACTTAATATAGCACTTATTTATTAATTAGATAGAGAGAGTATTATTATCAATGAAAAGATGGCGATTCCACTAGTTATTTTGAAGCCGGTCCTAAGAATATAATCAATCTCTTCATCCAAATATTAAATAATAAGAAAAATGGGAATTCAAATGTAAAGCAATAAGGAATATATTCAAAAGAAAGGAGCAAAATCTAATAATAATAATAATAATAATAATAATAGTAAGAAATAGAGAACATGTAAAGCTCTATACTACAAGAGTGTTAGAGTATAATATAATCATATTATAGGGCCCCAACTATAAGCTTAAGCTTTTAGATGAGATGGTTCCTTAATATGGTATCAGAGCCTTGTTGACCTAGCAGTCACCAGTTCGAATCTCACCACTCCCATTCTATTTGATAAAAAAAAATCAAGCACAAGACAATGTGGATCTGTGCAAGTTTCAAGCCCAAAGGGTTTTTGCTTGAGGGGATGTGTTAGAGTATAATATAATCATATTATAGGGTCTCACCTATAAGGTTAAGATTTTAGGTGAGATGGTTCCTTAACAAAAAAAAAAGAATAACTTGTCTTCTGGAAAAGAGTAACAAGAGCAAAGAATAAACACTCCAAGATGCTCTTACAAGAGATATATATTTTGACTCAAGTTTGAAATTTATTAGGTAGATTACAATCATTCTACTATATGTGTCTTTTAGTTCAGCTTCTAGTCATGAGTCAGGATCCAAGTTTTTTTCTTTAAAATCTTATTATAAACTTTTTTTTAACTTAAACAAATGGGACAAACATTCTAAAATTCTAAACACCAATATTTTCAATATATATAAATCATTAAAATATAAAACGTTTCAAGCCCATCTATTTTCAGCAAGATCAATGTTAAAAGCCGCTTCAATGGCACTTATCTCTGTAAAATTAATCCACGACTTCAATGATACTTTGAATTAGAATAGTATGCAACGAAAAGAAAATCTCAACAAATAAAATGACGAGGCTGAAATTGAAAAGTAAGGACTATCTATGATTAAAAAAATATAATGCTTCGTGAATAATCATTACCACAAATGGGTTTATTAGCCACGGAAGAAAAAATCAATTGCTGATGTTGCAACGGATAAACATCGGATTATTATGTTTAGCATTGAAAAATCCGTTGCTGAACAATAATAAATTATTTTAGAATTTTTTTAAGAAATCTGTGCAACAGATAGTTTTTGATGCTAATTTGATTGCTAATGTTTTTAACAACAGATTAATACGTTGCTAGTAGTCTCCCTTCTTAGTAGTGAATGAGTTATCAGTGAATTAGGCAAATGTAAATATCTTATTGTTTTAGTTTCTAAAATGAATTACCGTCACGGGGGCCTCTTGTATCGCGCTCCTGCTTTGACGTAGTAAAGTATAGTTATCACAGAAGGTGGCACCACCGTGGTGGGTGAACCTCTTACCACCATAGCAATCACAGCAAATTTCATAGGTGTTCTTTACATCAACTCTGAAGAAACATTGACAGCAGCTGAAGTACGCTCCTGGCATGAACGTCTTGCAAGACTTGCAAAATAGAGCTCTTCCACTCTGCATGACGTAGAACAAGAGGAATGCTTCCTCAAAATCCAAGCTTCCATTGTCGTCCTTGTCCAGTGCCCTAAAGATGCTCTGATCAGTAAAATCTGTGGCTTTTTTTTTCTCGAAATACTTCACGTATTCACGCAGGCTAATTTGCCCGTCTCCGTTCTTATCCATGGCCTTGAAAGTTTTACTGGCCAATTTCTTATCCTTTGCCGGCAGATGTTCGTAAATAGCTCCAGCAGCCCGGCGAATCTCCTCCATCTATAATTATGCTTACGAGTAAGGAGATTTGAGGGGATAATGGAAAAGGTAGCTTGTAACTACATCTGATTATAACGCTCTCCTGTTCGACAGTGATTTACAGTACTGGAAAGTGACCACACAATGAAGAAATGATAAATAATCGAGTCATCAAAATTTAACAAAGTCAATATAAGAAACAATTTAAATTTGCAGACTTTGGCGTGTTTAATAATCCTTCCATCATAAACGAAGAAATATAGAACCCGTTTGGGAGCGCGGTATAACCGCCGTTTCCTTTTTTGTTTTTTTTCTTCATTCTAAATGATTTTTTTATGTTTTTAAATCATTTTAATGTGTTGACGTAAAAAATTATTTTTTTTAAAAAAAATCATTTTGATGTATTTCTAAATGAAAAACACTTTCAAAAACAACCGCAACTCATTCTAGCCAGGATGCAGTTTTTGGCAAGTTGACACCTTTTAAATGATATTATTGGGTAGGAATATCAATATAATTACAAATAATGATAATGATGGAGTGTTTGGTAAGTTATCATTTTTTAAAATTAACAACAACAATAATTATAATAATAATATGGTTGATTTGTAAGGATAAATCCCACTGAAATTTTATTTATTTTATGTTAACATTGACAAACAATTATTATTATTATTTTAATTTTTTAAAAAAGATTTTGTTATTATTTTTGTTGATTTCTAGGATAAATTTATTTTAAGGGTTTTTTCATCGAATATCAATCTATGATAATAAAACTACAAACAAATATTTATAAGTTGGAAATATTGTTATTATTTTTTTGAAGATGTCTAATTATCAATTTTAGATTGATTTTTAAGGATAAAAACAATCAAGGTCTTTTTTATCCTATATCAATCTACGATAATAGAACCTCAAATAAATGTTTAAGCGTTGAAAATATATTTTCTTAGTATTATTTTGAAATTGACTTATACGGATAAACAAACTCATTGAGTATTTTTTTTTTGTTATCTCTTGTTCACTTATGATATTAAAACAACAAACATAAAAATGAAGCATCTATTTGTGTATATATACTGTTATCAATCAGTAGATTCCTCCAACTCACATCCCCGGTTAATACATCAAAGCCATGAAAAGCCAAGTTGCATTTGTCAAAGGAACATGACATACGAGCCATGATGAAGTTTTTGGTGAGTTGATCATCTTTACAAAAAAAATATTTTGTAAAGTGGTTATCCGAGACATAATATTATCTGTTACTTTATTATGATAGATACAACAAGTGCCACGCCAGTTCTAATTTATAAATAGCATTTACAGCTCATGTGTTGTAAAAAATATTTATTAACTTTGATGTCTAGATCAGGTTATATGCACCTCAACTAATTTCACGAGCACTGAAGTTAATGATTATATAAGCCTATAATGACTATTATATTAGCAATCACATGTTTCTCGACCTGAGACCACAGAAAAACAAACACTGTAGTATTAGATTTGTACCACTAAATCACAGTTTGTGATAGTGTATTTTGTCATTTTTAACTCTTTTTTCTAAAGCACTATAATTCACACAATCATAAACAATTAGTTTTTCAACATTAAAATACAATTCACATAGACACCATATAACTAAGTTATAAATGAATATGTTAAGGCATTAAAATTTAAGTAAATCAATATAAAAATAATTTTAAATAAAATAAAATAAAATAATTTTGAATTAACTTGCAATATATTATATTTATGTGTGTGAGTGATTTTTGAATTATTTAATTCTTGAAAGAACTAAACCAATTTATCTAAGATTAATTGGTTTTAGGGTCTCATTTGATATAATTCTAGTAATATTGTGTTTGGATTCACACAATCATCTGCATGTGTACTAATTATATTAGCTGATCGTTTACTTTCTTTACTCAAAACATAAAGATACAAAATGCTACTTGTTCTGCATAGAAAAAAAAAACTATTTGTGCATGAAAAGTTAATGTTGACAACTCATAGGATCTTGAAAAAATATATAAAAGAAATGTGAAGCAGAATTGGACAAAAAAGATTAACACCAAGTGGAATGGAATTTTGGCTAAAAATTCCAATCATTTGAGCCAAAACTGAACGACTGGAAAACAAATTCAATTCAAGGGAAAACTACCATCAATGTTTATTTTCAGTTTGTTTAGAGTTATTTGAATTAACAGATTGTTTTTAACATTTCTTACAGCGTTTGTGAATGGGAAGTTGTGCAAGCACCCAAAACTTGCCATGAGAAATGATTTAGTGATTGTTTTGAAGTGTGGTTGCAGTTGAAAATGATTTTTATTTAGAAATATATTAATAAGAATTGGGAAAGAATGTAGTGAGTAAAAAATAAATAAGAACTTGATTGTCAGTTTCGTTTCGTTTCGGTTCAATCAGTTGAAATGTTTTATACTAGTTAAAAAAAACGAGATAAACAATATCGTTTTTATCTCGGTTTAAATTCTGACCCATTCTAGATTTTTCAGCCAAATACCACTCGAAATGTTCCGGTTTCGTTCTGTCCATTCCGTTTCGGCCAAATAGTATTTTTTTTAAAATAATGAATAATTTTACAATATCAATCATATCTCTTAATCCGACTATTAAATTGAGATGAAATTTTGCGAGGAGTCTCTTGACATATTTGTATATATTATGTAAAAAATTCAAAGCAATCAAAGAGTATAATGATCTTTTGAGATTGATAATGATATTCTCGTAATATTATACATGATCATAATTTTATTAAAAAAAATATTTTATTATCTTTTTTTAAATTAAATTATACAAGTCTAAATAATTTTATTTTTGTATTTGAATTATTGTTTTCAATTAATATATTTAATTATGAAGATGGATCTTAAGTGTGTTGTAAAGGTTTTTAGGTATAGTCATAAGATTATGATTATGAGGTTCAGGATGTGGCACCTATTATTATAGAGATATAATAAAATTGAAGTGAAGCAGGGTGGGTGTGGATACTTTGGCGTCTTCAATCACAATCCCCGGTTCAGTCATCAAAGCCATGACAACTCATTCTCGCCAGGATGCAGTTTTTTGGATATTATAGGAATAACAATAAAATTACTAATAATGATAATGATGGAATTTTCGGTAACATATCATTTTTAAAAACTATTTTTATTAGTAGTAGAAATATTGACATAACAACAACAATAATTATAAAAATAATTTGGTTGATTTGTAAGGATAAATCCCGCTGAAATTTTATTTATCTTATTTTAACATTAACAAACAATTATTATTATTATTTTAATTTTTTTAAAGATTTTGTTATTATTTTTGTTGATTTCTAGGATAAATTTATTTTGAGGGTTTTTTTTCATCTAATATCAATCTACGATAATAAAACTACAAACAAATATTTACAATTTGGAAATATTGTTATTTTTTTTTAAGTAATTTTTAGGGATAAAAACAATCAAGATTTGTTTTATCCTATATCAATCGACGAAAATAGATTTTTTTTTATTTTTTTATTATTATTTTGAAATTGACGTATACGGATAAAACTATTGAGTATTTTTTTTCTATATTTTGTTCACTTATGATATTAAAACAACAAACATAAAAAATGAAGCATTTATTAGTGTATATATACTGTTATCTATCAGTAGGTTCCTCCAACTCACATCCCCGGTTAATACATCAAAGCCATGAAAAGCCAAGTTGCATTTGTCAAAGGAAAATGACATACTAGCCATGATAGAGTTTTTGGTAAGTTGACAATCTTTACAAATCGTTATCGGATACACAATATTATCTGCTACTTTATTATGATAGATATCACAAGTGTCACGTCAATTCTAATTTATAAATATTATTTACCACTCATGTGTTGTGTCGCACCTCAAAACGGCCGGGAGCGGCGTCATGGTAACCGGTCCCCATGAGCGGGGACATTACATGTTATCGGGGGATTATTTATTTTTGTAACCAAAGGAGTCGCCACCTAGTATTATGGTTACTAGAAAACCTATGACTGGTCTTTCGGAGATTCTAGGGTAAGGGATCTGGTTGCGTAAAGGGAAGGTTTTAGCACCCTTAGTACGCCCTACCTAAGGTAAGTTGCTTGATGTTTTTTGTCTTATGATTGCTAAAATATTTTAAAAAATATTTACATGTTGCCAATATATCATTTACGCCGAATATTTTGGATAGAATTTATCCAAACTCCGAAAACAATAATATGAATCACCGAAAAGTTTTTTTTTACATTTTTTTGAATATTGGCCAATACCCTTTGGATTTCACAAACATGTTGTAAAATCTCAAAATGCAAGAAATGATTTTTCTTTTAGCAAAATCCATGCTAAAATTCATTTTTTTTCAAAACCCAAGATAATATTTATCATTTTCAAAAGAAACAATTTTTTTAAAATATGCTAGTGTATTGGCCTTATGCAAGAAAAATAACACATTTTTTAGATTTTTTTTGTATATAAAAAAAACATTTTTTATTTTTTATATTTTTATTTTTTTTTATATTTTTTTTTATATTTTATTATTATTATTATATATATATATATATATATTATTTTCGTGGTGTGGTGCCACACTCACCCTTTAGTAATCTGAGTCGTCACTCAACAATCTCGGTCGGTGATGAATCTAGCCTTATATGGAGTCAGGCCGTGGCCCGGACGATCTCGCAGTGTCTGGCCGTGGCCCAGTGCCAATCACGTGCCGGCCGTGGCCCGTACCACTCACGGTCCGGCCGGTCTAGAATCCGACCGACCGAGGGAAAAACATGCATGAAACGAAGACGATGCACAGTGCAATGGCGATTTTTCAAGTATGAAGAAAATGGTTAATACCTGGTTGTAGAGGATGTTGTGGTGATTCTTCCGGTGGCTGGAACGACGAGAGAGAGGGATGTTGGGGGTCGCTGTTTTCTTGAGAGAGAGAGCAACGGTGATCGGAGAGAGATGAGAGACAGTTTCATCGAGAGATGTTGCAGGCAAGGCAAAAGGTCTGGTGGTGTTTGTGTGGCGAGCCGAGCGAGCGAGAGAGGCTTCGGGTCTGTGATTGTTTTTGTGAGGCCGAGAGAGAGGGACGTCGAAGGGGAGGCTGCCGTTAAGGAGAAACAGAGGTTCAGCGAGAGAGAGAGCCCACAGACGAGCCGGAAGATGAAGGTCCAAAAAAAAAAAACTTCAAAAACCGAATTTCCACCCAAACGAAAGTTTTCGTCCAAATTTCTCCTCTTTTTTTTCTTTGTGTTTTTCTCACTATCCAAGCCCCTTTTGCCTCCTTTCGCTTTTTTCATTATAAAGCCGACAGTTCATCAAAAACCGGGGCTCTCACGCGGGTAGCTCGATGAATATGGGGTGGTTTGCTCAAGAAAAATGGGTAGCTCAATGTCTTTGTCTTTTAATTTCAAAATCCCATGTGGATGGTGGAGAGTTTTGTCTTCAAAGTGGGGTTTTTCGGGTGGCTCAAGTTTTGTTGTTTTTGGGTATACAATACAGTTTGGTCCCTCCATTTGTTACTCCTCCAATTGCACCCTTAATTGAACTTACGATCTTGTGCAACTATATCCTCGTGAAAAATTCAACATTAACTTTATTTTTGCGCACATTTGGTCCTTGATTTTTATCTGTGCAATATAGTTCCCCACTCGACCGTAAAACTCTTATTTTTTCAATTAGGTCCCCGATTTCGCTTAATTGGCTTGAAAAATTCAAATCGACCAACGAAAATTCAAATATCAACAATTGAGCCCGAATTAAATTTAAGCACTTGATTTCTTCCTGACTAAACCTTTAATAAAATTAATTTGATCCATTTAAAGTATAATTAAATCATCAAGCTTAATTTATACGCGATTTATCTCATAATAAATTACTTTAGCTTTGGATCCGCGTTTTTCATTTCTGGGCACAAAAAGGGTACAATCAAATCTTTCAAAAATGTTCCAAATTTTAACTTGATTTTTTTTTTTACCGACACCATCCCCATTTTATTTTATTTTATTTTATTTTTGTTATTTTCTGATAGTTTTGGGGCATGACCCAAAATTGGATTACAATGAGTTGCTCCCTTCTTTACAATGCTACTTACTAAAGTCTTTGTAAAAGACTTTAGCTTAGTAAGTGTTGTAAAGAAAAAACGGAAATTGTCTCATTGCAACGCATGACTTACCCGGTCTTATTATAACAAAGTAACACCCCAACTTAGAAAGGAAAGAGGTCTCATTTTTCTAGGTGACCGACCCTAGTTAGTGAGGTCTCATTTTTCTGGGTGACCGACCCGAGTTAGACAGGTCTCATTTTTCTGGGTGACCGACCCGAGTTAGTGAGGTCTCATTTTTCTGGGTGACCGACCCGAGTTAGTGAGGTCTCATTTTTCTGGGTGACCGACCCTAGTTAGTGAGGTCTCATTTTTCTGGGTGACCGACCCGAGTTAGTAAGGTCTCATTTTTCTGGGTGACCGACCCGAATATCATGGTCTCATTTTTATGGGTGACCGACCCGAATATCATGGTCTCATTTTTATGGGTGACCGGCCCGACTAGCATGGTCTCATTTTTATGGGTGACTGACCCGGCTATCATGGTCTCATTTTTATGGGTGACCGACCCGGATATCATGGTCTCATTTTTATGGGTGACCGACCCGGCTATCATGGTCTCATTTTTATGGGTGACCGACCCGGCTATCATGGTCTCATTTTTATGGGTGACCGACCCGGATATCATGGTCTCATTTTTATGGGTGACCGACCCGGATATCATGGTCTCATTTTTATGGGTGACCGACCCGGCTAGCATGGTCTCATTTTTATGGGTGACCGACCCGCATGTCATGGTCTCATTTTTATGGGTGACCGACCTGCATGTCATGGTCTCATTTTTATGGGTGACCGACCCGCATCTCATGGTCTCATTTTTATGGGTGACCGACCCGGATATCATGGTCTCATTTTTATGGGTGACCGACCCGGATTTCATGGTCTCATTTTTATGGGTGACCGACCCGGCTCGAGGAACGAAACAACATCGATTCTCAATTCATTTACCATGGTTTGTCGACCTGAGATTTTGTTTCTTCATATCTTTCATGACTCGAAATTGCATCAGCTTTCACCACACCTTTCCTGTCAGGTTAGTGTTATGACAATAATATGCATGCTTTGTTACCTCTTTTGGAAACATAGGTCCCCCCTCTCTTCGTGGTGGCCTTCCTTCATAGGATGTGTTCCCCATGCCATATCTTTACGCTTGGCGGCGAGACTCCTTTGTTCCACACAGGACCCTTTCTCGCTCCATTATTATTTTTTTACTCATGTTTCAAAACTCAAAACGATATATAATTGAAAAAAAAATTTCAAAACATGGTTTTATTTGTAAATGGACACTTTTAAAGCAAATCACTATTTAAATAATTTTGCCCCCAGCGTGGTGCACAAAATATATCAAAAATAAATGATAGAACGCAAATAAATATTATAAAATCATATGCTTTGGAAAAGATTTCTTGCAGCAAGAATTCATGGCCGAATTTTATCTATTGAGGAAGGTTACAACATATCAGGCATAATATTTCTTTACAGAGTCAGAATTCACAGGCCTAGCTAGATCTTCTCCATCCATTCTAGATAATAGCAAAGCTCCTCCTGAGAATGACTTCTTCACCACATATGGGCCTTCATAATTTGGGGCCCATTTACTCTGATCTTGTCCTGGTACAAACAATATCTTCTTTAACACCAAGTCGCCTTCTTGGAATTTTCTAGATCGGACTTTCTTATCATATGCTCTGGCCATCCTTCTTTGGTATAATTGATGATGACAGATTGCAGCTAACCTCTTTTCACTGATCAAATTCAATTGTTCATATCCGACCTTGGCCCATTCTCGCTTCATCTAGTTCGTAGTCTATCAATACTCTTAGCGATGGGTTACCGCCTCCATCCCATATACCAACATATATGGAGTGGCTCTGTTGAGGTTCGAATCAGTAGTACGGTATGCATGAAGAGCAAATGGCAACATTTCATGCCAATCCTTATAGGTGACTACCATCTTCTGAACAATCTTCTTGACGTTCTTGTTAGCAGCTTCTACAGCACCATTCATCTTGGGCCTATAAGGAGAGGAATTTGAATGTTTGATCTTCCATTTAGCACAAAGTTCCGTTATCAACTTCCCATTGAAGTTTTGGGCATTATCGGTTATAATCTTTCTCGGTGGCCCATACCGACATATCGGATCCCTCTCAATGAACTTCTTTACCACCTTTTGTGTTACATGAGCAAATGATCCAGCCTCTACCCATTTTGTAAAGTAGTCGATTGCCACGAGAATGAACTCGTGACCATTGCTTGGCTTTTGGGTTGATAGGTCCAATCACATCGATCCCCACATCGCAAAAGGCCATGGAGACAACAAATTAAATAGCGGTATCGGAGGGGCATTCATTTTATCCCCATAGATCCGACACTTGTGACATTTGCGGACATAATCAATGCAATCCTTTTCTAACGTCATCCAAAAGTAACCAGCTCTTTGTATTTTCCTTGCCATCATATGTCCACTAGCATGGGTCGAGCAAATCCCTTCATGCACTTCTCGCAATGCGTTTCTAGCTTCAACCCCATCTAGGCATCTCAGCAAAGTCCCATCAGATGACCTCTTATATAAAACTTCTCCATCAAGGTAAAAATCCATTGCCAGCCTTCTCAAGGTCTTCTTTTCGATGTTGGATGCCCCCATGGGATAAGTATGATTTTGGATGAAGTTCTTGATATCGTAGTACCAAGGGTTTCCATCTATTTCTCCTTCAACCGAGCAACAATGAGACGAGTTATTTCTGATGTCGATGTGTATCGGCTGTAAACTTTGCCCAAAGTCTATTCTAGCCATAGAAGCTAGTGTAGCCAAGGCATCTGCAAACTGATTTCCTTCCCTTCCTAGATGCGTGAACTCTATTTCCTCAAACTCCTTAGCTAGTTTAGATAGGTACTCTTGGTAGGGTATTAACTTTTCTTCTTTGGTTTGCCATTCCCCTTTTACTTGACAAATAATTAGCATTGAATCTCCATATACATCTATCTTCTTTACGTTCAACTCCAATGCAGTCTCTAAACCAAGAATACAAGCCTCATACTCGGCCGTGTTATTAGTGCACCCGAATTGCAATTTGGTTGACACTGGGTATTGCTTCTTGTCAGGAGATATTATCACTGCCCCGGCTCCGTTACCACATATGTTCACAGCACCATCAAAGTACATAGTCCACCATCCGGGTTTTCCTTCCTCTACTGAAAACACATCCTCATCAGGAAAATCAAAGTCTAACGGCTCATAATCCTCCATAGCATGGTCTGCCAAGTGATCAAGCAATGACACTTCCTTTCACCGCTTTCCTTGTCATATACACTATATCATACTCGGATAGCGTAACTTGCCACCTAGCGATTCGGCTGGATAAGTAGGGTTTTTCACGGATGTACTTCAACAGGTCTAATTTAGATATTAGCCATGTTGTATGATACAACATATACTGTTGCAACCTTTTTGCAGCCCATGCTAATGCACAACACAACTTCTCAATCATAGTATACCTAGACTCACACTCCATGAATTTCTTGCTTAAATAGTAAATGGCCTTTTCCTTCCTTCCCGATTCATCTTGTTGCCCAAGCACACATCCCATCGCTGTTTCAGTCACTGTTAAGTATAAAATCAATGGCCTTTTTGGTACACGGGGAACCAGTAGAGGTGGTTTAAGCAAGTACTGCTTGATTTTCTCAAAAGCTTCTTCACATTCTGTGTTCCAAATGCCAGGACTCTTTTTCTCAACAAACGAAAAATAGGATCGTAGGTTGTGGTTAATTGGGATATGAATCGAGCAATGTAATTTAACCTTCCCAAAAATCCCTTACTTCCTTCTCGGTCTTGAGTCGGCATACCCTGAATAGCCTTTACTTTTTCCGGATCTACTTCTATTCCTTTGTCACTTACCACAAATCCCAAGAACTTCCCGGACTTCACCCCAAATGAACACTTTGCGAGGTTAAGCCTCAATTGATATTTTCTTAACTCGTCAAATAATTTCTTCAATATTTGGACATGATTCTCTCCTTTTCCGATTTAGCGATCATGTCATCCACGTATACTTCAATCTCCTTGTGCATCATGTCGTGAAACAAAGTCACCATAGCCCTTTGATAAGTGGCACCAAGCATTCTTTAACCCAAATGGCATGACTTTATAGCGAAAAGTCCCCATGGTGTAACAAACGTCGCTTTCTCCTTATCTTCCAGCGCCATTTTTATCCGATTGTAACCTGAGAAACCATCCATAAAGGAATACACTGAGCTACGAGCTGCATTATCAACTAACATGTCTATATGTGGTAAAGGAAAATTATCTTTAGGGCTAGCCCGATTTAAATCCCTAAAGTCCACACAGCACACTAATCTTGCCCTCCTTTTGGGTACCACTACTATGTTGGACACCCATTGTGGATATTTGACCACCTCTAAGAAACCAAGCATTCCATTGCTTTTCAATCTCCGCCTTTACTTTGATCAAAACTTCGGTGCGTTCTTCTTAGCTTTTGCTTAATCGGCCTGCATCCCTCCTCCAATGGTAACCTATGGACTACAATATTTGTATCTAGCCCGGCATATCCTCATAAGACCAAGCAAAAACATCTCAGTATAATCTCGAGCAAGTGCGATCAAGTCTTCTCTTTCCTTTTGCGTGATCAAAGTTCCTACCTTGAGTTCTCTTTGGCTTTCTTCGATACCCACATTTATGGTTTCAAGTTCCTCTTTAGCGGGTTTCCAAACTTGTTCGTGTTGCTCTAATAATTTTGTGAATTCTTTAATGCTATTTTCATCACCATCTTCCTCTTCTACGACTATTATGTGCTCTTTATAATTCGGCCATTCATTCTCGATGCAAAGTGCAAGTGGTGTTGTGGAAGTTCCGCTTCGGGGTTCTCGAAGCGGAAAATGAGTGTAAATGCACAAAAATAAAAAAATAAGAAAAGAGATGAACAAAAATGCATGATCTTCATAAAAATGCAGTTCACAACAAACAAAGATGAAATCCGATTGGCTGGTTAGGCCTTAAAACAAAACAAACCAAAACAAATATAGAAAACATTGTTCATTACATTCTGAAAACCAATGGAGCTTCTTGGGTTTCCCAATTCTGGAACTTCTCTCCCTTGGCTAACTTCCGAACGCATGTCTAGGCGGTGACTTCCTCTACGGTATAGATGGTCGGTTGTGGTAGCTCTTCATCCCTTTTCCTCGATCGAATCTTCTTGACAATGCTCGAACTTCCTCCTTTTCCACAATATTTATGCTCATAGATGCCATCTTCCGAAGAAAGCTCCGTGTCTCGGATCGAGGTTGTATGACATATGCTCGCCTTTGGAAATGAGAATTTGATCGGAGGAATGACTAAACTCTCTTCTACAGAGCTTCCTTCCTCGATCCTCGCCATTCTTTTCTCTCTTCTTGCCAAGGCAGCTCGCTGGTAATCCTCTTTTTTAGGTTTATACCCCAGCCCGAATCTTTGTTCTGCAACCTTCAGCCTTGTTACCCCAACCCATTCGAGTTTCTTCTTTGCTGCTCCAAATCGGACCGGAACCTTGTTCTTTAAGAGGCTTTTAGCGGCCATTTTAGTGGCCCCGAGATCCTGGGTTTCCTTATTACGGTATTCTCCAGGCACCCACTCGGTATTCACAACTTCAAATGCATGCGTGTTTCCATCCATACAATCTTCGACTTCAATAAATGGGACCGCTACATTTTTCATCACGGATATGGCTTCTTCAACCTTGACGAGTGACAAGGACACCATTGGCAATGTACTTCAAATGTTGATGCAATGAAGAAGTAATGACTCGGCAGCATGTATCCATGGTCTTCCCAACAACATGCTATAAGAAGGGTGGATGTCCATCACCTGAAGGGTTACCAAGAAAGTTTGGGGACCTACGGCTAGCTCAACTTCGATTGCCCCCAACACTTGCCTCGACGCACCATCATATGCTCTCGCCGTAATCCCACTTGGATGAATGTGAGAAGGATCTACTAGCATCTCTTCCAGCATGTGTCTTGGCAACATATTTAGGGCGGAACCATTATCGATGAGAACTTTACCGATGAGACAATCCTTGCATCTGACCGTGATATACAAAGGCTTATTATGGCCAGTTCCTTCGGTTCCGAGTTCATCTTCAGTGAAATACAAATAGTTTGATGCGTGGATCCTCCCTACCAGGTGCTCCATAGTCGTTTGCTCAATATTCTGGGGCACATAGGCCTCGTTCAATACCTTTTACAAGGCATTTCGATGAGGCTCAGAACTTAGTATTAATGACATGATGGAGATCTTGGCAGGGGTTTTCTTCAACTGATCCACCACACAGTACTCACTATGCTTCATCAATTTCAGGAACTCATTCGTCTCTTCCTCTGTCACCGGTTTATTTACCTCTAACTCGTTTTCCAGATCCACTACCTCTTTACCCTTGATTTTCCTTTGTTTTTCCAACTCTGCGGGCGTGAAACAACGACCGCTCCGGGTCAAACCACCTATCTCGGTTTGGCCAAAAGGAAATTCGACGTTTGGGGTAGCAGCATAATTTCCAGGCATTGCTTTATAGTCCACCTCCTTTGCACATGAAGGCTTATATAGCACCAATCTCGGGAGTCCATTAGGTGTTGATTGGATCCTACACTTCTCTATCCCCGCTATCTCCTCATGGTTTGCTCTATCCTCAATCCTTAACTCCCCAAGAGTCAACATCCTGGTGACCTTTTGACGAAACTCAACACATTCGTCAATGTGATGCCCTCTTTGTTCATGGAATGGGAAAAGTCATTTTCGCCAATGTCATGTTTAGTTGATCCCATCAAATGTCTAGATTGCACCAACATGTCGTATAATCTGGCCATAGTCACCTTGAGAGCCGTTACTTTGTTATCAGTTTCTACTGCATTCACCCCACTACTTCCCGCAGCATGTTTGGGCAAAGGATTCAGACTCACATTGGGCGGATCCTCAATGGTGATCCATCCGATCTTGATCAATTGCAATACCATCCTCTTAAACGCTGCACAAGTCTTGATACTATGACCCGCATTACCAGCATGGTATTCGCAAGTCAGATTAGGGTTGTGTCGAGCGAGGAAAGGTGGCCTCGAGAGGGTAGTGGTAGGGGAGCAATATGTCCAATGTTTAGTAATTGGGCATATAATTCTTTTAGGGTCATGAGCAAAGGTGGTAGTTCTTCAGTTTGTGGATAGTCTCTTCTTTGGTAGTTATTTTGGCTATTTGCGAGGAATCTTGGATAAAAAGGTTGGTTTGGAGTGGTGGGTTTGGAGAAGTTGATGTTGATGGTTTGGGGGGTAGGTGTTTGGTAGCTTTTGTAATTCTTTTCTTTCCCCTTGTACCTTTCTTCCACATTGCTCACCTCAACTTCTTTTCTCTTCCCGATGAAACCCCTCTTCTCTACGGGTTCCACAATTCTTCCATTCCGGATTCCTCGCACAATCCTTTCAAGCAATTGCACCGCATCAAAAAATGTTGGGTCGAGCTTCCCATCAGTGCTCATAGTATGGAGCCTTGAACGTGTTGGCAAACAGGGTCACCATTTCGTAACTCTATCAATGGAGGTTGCACATTGACAGCTTGGTCCCTCCATCTTTGAGCATAAGTCCTTACAGACTCTTGAGCTCCTTTCTCCATTGTCATCAAGCTTGTCCTATCAGGAGCAATTTCGAGGTTAAACTTATATTGCTTCAAAAAAGCATCTGCCAAATCAGCCCACTTACGAATCCGGATGTTGTCCAACCTCATATACCAGCTAAGGGCTGACCCTGTCAGGCTGTCCTGGAAAAAGTAGATCAACAGCTTATCATCATGTATTACCTCCGCCATCTTGTTGTAGTAAGAACGAAGATGGGTTTTCGGGCATTCTACCCCACTATACTTGATGAATTCTGAACCTCGAACTTCCGTGGTATCACGATGTTTGGCACCAAACACGCTTCAGCTGCCCTGATTGGGTCGGATAGGTCATTCCCTTCAATCGCTCTTAATCTTTCCTCCAATGCGGACCACTTGTCATATCCCGCATGGCTGAACAATCTGGAATCCTGCGGTTCCTCGTCTGTTAAGTCCAATGTAATAGGGATGGGAATGGGCCGAGTGGGTTCGGGTTGTTTCTTCGGTGATCTCGACCCTAGAAGAATATGGGGTGCCTCAGGACATTGGACCGCCGGTGGTGCTTCCTCCGTCTGAGCTGACGTTCCCTCTCCATCTCTTGTTTTTAGTACCCTTTCCAGCATGCTGGTTAAACGCGCCACATCATTTCGGACAGCTTCGAGGTCCTTTTGGTACGGAGATTCCGGCTCAATTCTCCCTTCATTTTCCATTCTCCTTCTTAACCGGGTGTTGTAAACCTTTGCAGGGGGACCTATGTTTCGTGTTTGATCTGGATACATGAATGCATAAGCGCATGGAAGATGTATGTAGTAAGATGCAAATGCTTGTATGAATATATATGAAATGCAATGGGTTTCTCTTGTGAACAATTAATGGCCAAACACTTCATAGACAGGGATTTCTCATCACGTTGACGTTAGGAGTACTGCATTGCGAGTTATTTACTTAAGTCATATTCACCAAAAGACAGAATTTGCAACAGAGACAAGTAACACCCTTCTCATTGAATGGATAAGCTTGATACATTGTTTTGAAAAACACAAAAAGGACAAGCAAATTAAAATCTTTCATCTTCTCCCAAAGGTAGGAAAGCGAATCCACGGTTCTCAATTGACTCCAAGAAAGCATCGGTTTCAGCTAGATTTCGCCGATAACGGATGATGTCTCTCCCCACATTTCTAGCATTGTTCCTGATGACCCGAGCGTGCGCGGCAGCTTCATCCATTTGTTTGTCCATCTTGGACAGTTTTTCAGTAAGCAGCAAGTTGGTTGTGTTCAAGGAAGTATTATTAGCATCAATCTGATCCTTGTGCTTTTCTATCAATGCTAATTTTTCGCCTAGATGCTTTATCTTTACCCTCTCCTTGTCGAGCTTTATCTTCAAAGTTTTTATCTCATCCTCTTTGATCACCAACTCTGCTTCACCAACTTCATTCTTCATAAGCTCCGTCGAACGACTCTCCGACATCACGTATTTCTTATACAATTCTTCATGCTTTTCAATTTTGTCCATCAACTCGCACTGGACCTCTGCAAACTTCTCTTGGTAATATTCTACACTGTCTTGGCATTCATTATGTTCAGTCTTCAATGTGCTGAGCTCAGAGCAACTTTGCACCCATTTCTGATTCATCTCCGCTAATTCTTTTTCAATTCCCAATCTAGCATTTTCTTCCTCGACTATCTTCAACTCGAGCTTGGCTAATCTCGCATCCCTAGATTGTAGTTGTTCATCTAGAAATGCTCTCCTTCTATCACCTTCCCACACCATTTCTTCCATCATCATCTTGTCCCTTCTGGTCTTGTTCAGTTCCATCTGAAGTTTTTCAATTTGTCTCTTCAATTCTTCTTCATTGTCAACCCTTTTCCTTTTAACAGACTCTTCAGCTTGTGGCGACTTCACTTCTCCATTGTTCGAGTCTGAGACAACTGAATCTCTCCATTTTGTATACCCTTCGCTTGTACTTGGATTCTCCAAACCTTTTATTTCTACCAAAACCAGATGCTTCCAGTCTTGCTTGATAGCTCTCATGACTTCTCGCAGCAGTAATCTTTAAACAAACCAAAAACTGAGCGACCCTTTTGTCCTTGGAATGAACCGCTTGCTCCCATGTTGTCTTACCAAAAGAGCTGGAGCATAACTTACATAACCTCGTGATCCCTACCAATGGAACCCAACATTGTTGCCCACGACTCATTAGAACATCCATTGCCTTGATCCATGGAGCCTTCCATTTGAAACCAACCCTTGGTAAGATTTCTAGCTTTTCCAACCAACCTTGGTTATCTAGATTTCCCATTCGTCTTTTACCACTATTTCCAAAGGTTTTTGGCTAAACCACCAAAAATTATTGAAAATTGGTCTTTTGTCTCAATATGGTCGACCATCCAGATATACAACAATTGTAGTGCAACACCTCATTGCCCCTTTCCGGTTTTTCGGCAATGATTAAGTGTGATGATAGTCTCGGCTAGAATAGCGGCTACTGGATTGATTCGAGTATTCTCGTATTCCACATAAGCAGCAATGGCTTCAAACTTATTGTGCCTATTTGGCTCGGAAATAATACTAGGCCAAATATGCCCAAAGCAATCGGCTCTCTCTTGCTAAACCAAACTTCCTTCTAGTTCACACTCTAGCAACTTCCATTTCAAACCCGCAAGATTTCTCTCAAAAACCTTTTCCAAACCAGAGATCCTGAGGAGTTTCGACAATTCATTTAGGATATTGTCGCATCTCAAAGGAAAATAAACTCTATACAAGTTATTTGGAAATTCGATCAAGAACCCATACTCCTCCATTGTAGGACATAGATCCATATTCCCAAAAGAAAATCGGCGATAATCTGATCCCAAAAATGGACTAAAGCTCAGTATCAGGGGCTTAAAACCTCTACCCTTGCAATCTCCATTAAACGTCCATACCTTCTAAAGAAGGCCTCTTTGTCCACATTCTGAAGATGATTCATTAGCTTGCTTACTTCATTCAGGGTGCAATTCAGGTTCTTGATTGGTGGTAGAACCTCAAGACTACTCTTAACACAGCCTCCTTCGGTCAATTGTGAGGACTCGTAAATTTTCCCATATTCCATGATAGAAAGTCTAGTGGTGTTGGCCATTTTGTTCACAAGACCTGTAAGCTTAAAATGCTTGTTTAGGTTTATGTCATATGAAATGTATTACGGACCATACACCCTAACGATAGGTTCTAGTTCTTTTATGTGAGACATGGGGTAGGCTTACTATTTGGGCTCTAAAGAGGGTCTCTTGCTGTCCCAGTGATCACCTTCGTGAAGGCAATATGGGGTCTTAGCAGATAATGGGATGGTACGTATACCAATCACTATCATCTAAGCTCTCAGCAAAGAGTTGGGGTTTACACAAACTTAAACCTTGACTCAAGTCATAGGTAAGCTGCTAGTCCCCCACGTAACTTAAAGTTAGTGTGTGCTCTCAAAATAAATAAAAGTGATGCATGACGAGGCATATTATGATGACAGGATGAAAAGATGCATGCTAAAGCTTTTAAACAAATAAATAATTCATGGCAACATAAGAATAAATGAATAAATAAACACACAAATAAATAGCATATCATAAACAAACAAACTTATCAAGCCTAGTCCAAAGTCCCCAGTGGAGTCGCCATTCTGTCGCACCCCGAAACGGCCGGAGCGGCGCTCAGGGCAACCGGTCCCCATGAGCGGGGACATTACATGTTATCGGGAGGGATTATTTATTTTTGTAACAAAAGGGAGTCGCCACCTAGTATTATGGTTACTAGAAAACCTATGACTGATCTTTCAGAGATTCTAGGGTAAGGGACTCGGTTGCGTAAAGGGAAGGTTTTAGCACTCCTAGTACGCCTCTACCTAAGGTAAGTCGCTTGATGTTTTTTTGTCTTATGATTGCTAAAATATTTTTAAAAAATATTTACATGTTGTCGATATATTATTTACTGCTGAATATTTTGGATAGAATTTATCCAAACTCCGAAACCAATTAATGTGAATCACCGAAAAGTTTTTTTATATTTTTTTGAATATTGGCCAATACCCTTTGGATTTTACAAACATGTTGTAAAATCTCAAAATGCAAGAAATGATTTTTCTTTTAGCAAAATCCATGCTAAAATTCATTTTTTCTTCAAAACCCAAGATAATATTTATCATTTTCAAAAGAAACAATTTTTTAAAATATGCTAGTGTATTGGCCTTATGCAAGAAAAACAACACATTTTTTTAGATTTTTTATTTTTTATATTTTATTATTATTTATTTATTATTTTATTATCTTATATATATTATTTTCGGCCCAACTTCACCCTTTAGTAATCTGGTCGTCGACTCCAACAATCTCGGTCGGTGACAACTCGACTTTATACGGGTTCGGCCGTGGCCTGCACGATCCTACGGTGCTGGTCGTGGCCTGATATTAACTGAGTCTGGTCGTGGCCCGGATCGATCCTACGGTTCAGGCCGTGGCCTGCGACGATCTCGCGGTGCTGGTCGTGGCCCGTGCATTAACAGTGCGGCCGTGGCCTGCACGATCCTACGGTGCTGGTTGTGGCTCAGACGATCCTACGGTGCCGGCCGTGGCCCAGTGCCTTCACGGTGCAGGCCGTGGCCCGTGCCACTCACGGTCCGGCCGTGGCCCAGGCCACTCACGGATCCGGCCGTGGCCCAGACCACTCACGGGTCCGGGCCGGGTCTAGAATCCGACCCGACCCGAAGGAAAAAAAACATGCAGAAAACGAAGACGATGCACAGTGCAATGGCGATTTTTCAAGTATGAAGAAAAGGGAAATGGTTAATACCTGGTTGTAGAGGATGTTGTGGTGATTCTTCTGGTCGTTGTCTCGTCGGAAATGGTGGCCTGAGCTCGCCGGAAAACGAACTGGAAGTCGTCGGAGCTGTTGTTGCAGGCGTCGGGGCTGTCACGTTTTCTTCAACGGAGACGATAGCCGAGCTTCTGGGGGTTGTGGGAAGCTGAAGGTGGTGGAAGTGGCGGCTCTTGGTGGCTGGAACGACGAGAGAGAGGGATGTTGGGGGTTTGCTGTTTTCTTGAGAGAGAGAGAGCAACGGTGATCGAGAGAGAGATGAGAGACGACTTACTGAGAGATGTTGCAGGCAAGGCAAAAGGTCTGGTGGTGTTTGTGTGGCGAGCCGAGCGAGCGAGAGAGGCTTCGGGTCTGTGATTGTTTTTGTGAGGCCGAGAGAGAGGGACGTCGAAGGGGAGGCTGCCGTTAAGGAGAAACAAAGGTTCAGCGAGAGAGAGAGCCAACAGACCGAGCGGGAAGATGAAGGTCCAGAAAAAAAACTTGAAAACCGAATCTCCACCTAAACGAAAGTTTTCGTCCCAATTTCTCCTCTTTTTTTTTCTTTGTGTTTTTCTCACTATCCAAGCCCCTTTTGCCTCCTTTCGCTTTTTTCATTATAAAGCCGACAGTTCATCAAAAACCGGGCTCTCACGCGGTAGCTCGATGAATATGGGGTGGGTTGCTCAAAAAAATGGGTAGCTCAATGTCTTTGTCTTTTAATTTCAAAATCCCATGTGGATGGTGGAGAGTTTTGTCTTCAAAGTGGGGTTTTCGGGTGGCTCAAGTTTTGTTGTTTTTGGGTATACAAATACAGCTTTGGTCCCTCCATTTGTTACTCCTCCAATTGCACCCTTAATTGAACTTACGATCTTGTGCAACTATATCCTCGTGAAAAATTCAACATTAACTTTATTTTGCGCACATTTGGTCCTTGATTTTTATCTGTGCAATATAGTTCCCCACTCGACCGTAAAACTCTTATTTTTTCAATTAGGTCCCCGATTTCGCTTAATTGGCTTGAAAAATTCAAATTGACCAACGAAAATTCAAATATCAACAATTGAGTCCGAATTAAATTTAAGCACTTGATTTCTTCTTTACTAAGCCTTTAATAAAATTAATTTGATCCATTTAAAGTATAATTAAATCATCAAGCTTAATTTATACGCGATTTATCTCATAATAAATTACTTTAGCTTTGGATCCGCGTTTTTCATTTCCGAGCCCAACAAAAGGGTACAATTGATTTTTTTCAAAAATGTTCAAAATTTTAACTTGATTTTTTACCGACACCATCCCCCATTTTATTTTATTTTATTTTATTTGTTATTTTCTTATAGTTTTGGGGCATGACCCAAAATTGGGTTACAACATGTTGTAAAAATATTTTTTAATAACTTGGATGTTTGGGTCAGCTTGCACACATCTTAACTAATCTCACGAGCCTTTGAAATTAATGATCATATAAGCCTCCAATGACCATCATATTAGCAATCATAGGTCTTTGTACCTAAGATCATAGAAAAACAAACACTTTAGTCTCAAGCTTGTACCACTGGATCACCTGTACAAGGTATTTTGATTTCTCTAATAGAGACAGTTTGGGATAGTTTATTGTGTCATTTTCAACTCTTTTTTATAAAGCACTATAGTTCACACAATTATAAACAATTAGTTTTTCGACATTAAAATACAATTCATATAGACATCATATAACTAAGTTATAAATAAATATTTTAAGGCATTAAAATGTAAGTAAATCAATATAAAAATAATTTTAATAAAAATAAAATAATTTTGAATTAACTTGCAAATTATTATATTTATGTGTGTGAGTGATTTTTAAATTATTTAATTCTTGAAAGAACTAAACCAATTTATCTAATATTAATTGATTTTACGGTATGTCATTTAATATAATTCTAATAATATTGTGTTTGGAATTCACTGTCGGGCATGTTTTTGGAATTTCACAATAAAAGGTGTGGGTGCTTCATAACTAGCCATAAGTTGTAAGGTAAATAGACAACGACAATAAGTCGGAAAAGTAGTCTCAATCATACGCATATATACTTATTCTCATTGAAAGCTTATACATTTATACTCAAGAAAACATCTTTATTTTCTGTTAGAAAACCTAAGCCTTCATTGAGGATGAAAGGGATAAATGCAGTAGATTTAGAATTGTTTTCTATATTATTTTATGAGTTATTGTTATTATTACCATCAAAACCATAATTATTAACACCACAATCCCAATAGCCATTATAATAAATAATAATGGAACCATTATAATAAATAATAATTTCCATTATTATTATTATTAATACTGTCAGTATTAAAATCATGATTATAATAAATAAAATATCATTACTATTACCTCTAAAACAAAAAAAAAAACATTATTAAATTAAATGAGGAATAAAAAAACAATTTTTTAACAAAAGAGTAAGGAAAAAAAACTAAAACTATTATTATTATTGCATAAATAAAGGGAAAAAGTAAAATTACATCAAAGAATAAAAAAAAACTTTAACAGAAGAGCAAGCAAAAATAAATAAATATAATTAGCTGAAAAAATCATTTCACTTGAAGATCAAATAAAAATAATAGAAAAACTAAAAGAAAGAACAAGGGAAAAAAAGAAATATCAATTTTTAAGTGATCAAAATTTTCCAAAATATTACCTCAAAAAAAGTGAAAATAATAAAAATTAAGAACCAAAACTAAGAGCATATATATTAACATGGACAAAAACAGGGACAATTTCAGAAATTTAAAAATATAAAGGAATTGAAATTAAAAAATTAAAAATACAAGAGTTGAAATGAAAATAAAATATATAATTAATTTTATATTTGCTATTAGACACGTAGTACAAGTTATTTTTAAATTAATTTTTATTTATAGATATATTAAAATAATATTATTGTTTGTTAAAAAATACCTGACAACCTTATTTCTCCCGGTCCTACTAGCTACCACCATACCCCGATACACCCTTCGACGCCTACAAGGTGAGGTAGGGTGGGGTGCCATTGACGCCTACAAGGTGAGGTAGGGTTTGTACGAGGAACATTATAAACTCGGGTCTATTTTTATATTATCGAAATGATATCGTTTTAGTGTTTTTTTATTGACTTTGACTTAGTCAGGTTCGGCTAAATTCATTAAGGGACTAATACATTAAGTCATCGAAACTTAACAAAGTCAATATAAAAAAAATTAAATTAAATTGTGCACACTTTGGCGTCTTTAATAATTCTTCCATCTCACACCCCCATAAACGAAGAAATATAATAGAATTGAATTTGTCCAAGGAACATGACAGTGATGGAGTTTTTGGTAAGTTATCATTTATAAAAATTATTGGTAGTACTAGTAGAAATATTGACATCATAAAAACAACAATAATAATTATAATAATAATTTGGTTGATTTGTAAGGATAAATCCTGCTGAAATTTTATTTATCTTATGTTAACATTCACAAAAAATTATGGTTTTGAATTTTTTTTAACGATTTTATTATTATTTTTGTTGATTTCTAGGATAAATTTATTTTGATAATAAAACTACAAACAAATATTTACAATTTGTAAATATTGTTATTATTTTTTTGAAGTGGTGTAATTATCATTTCTAAAATGATTTTTAAGGATAAAAACAATCAAGGTTTTTTTTATCCTATATCAATCTATGATAATAGAACCTCCAATAAATATTTAAGGGTTGAAAATATACTACTAAAAATAAACATACTAAAAATAAAAGAGCTAAGGAGTTTAAAAGTAACAATAAAAAGAAATTTATGAGATAATAATGAAAGCTAATTACAAAGAAGATATCATGATTTTTTTCAAGTATTACTGTTGAAAAGATCATGTGTGCAAAATTGTTTTGATTTTGTCATGTTTTAACTTGTTTTAGTCTTATTGATAATTTCACTCATAAATCCACAAGATGATTTCTGCTAAATGACCTTTTCTTTTTAATAAAATCATATGTTTTCTTGTATCTATGATATGTCTTCATTTCCTTTTTGTTAATTAAAAGTCAAAACCTTTGTTACATGCTCAATCAAGAATCTCTAAACTTAATGATTTATTTATTTTTGTTAAAATCACCATGTTAGTCTTACATCGATCTCTAAATCTAGAAGACTCCTTAACCTCACCATTAAAATTAAAGCTTAATAAAAACAATTAAGGAAAAATTGATGAAAAGCTATTTAACTCACTATTAAACACGTTTTAAAGCTAAACATATTGCTTTACACTCATAGTAGTCCCTAAAACTCGAAACATGATTACCTAACCATTTTAAACTAGTGAAAACAATTTAATCCTCAGTGAATGTTGACCTTAGCCTACCTCAATGAGTGGGATTTATATGAATAATTACCTTACCCAATAGTTAATGGATAAAATATAATTATTTTCATATCCAATCTTGTGTATTGTAATACATATGGCATAGTGGAAGAGTTGTAACTTGCAATTGTTGTGATTTGTTCTTGATATATAAGAGCATACTTTAAGCTTTAGTGGCTTTTTCTTTATTTATTAAAAATAATAAATTGGAATTTTGATAGTTGAGGAGTGGACATCTTTGCCTTCTTCACCTGATTCTGCCACGTCACAGAGGTGATTGATTTAAATTAACCTTGACAGCGTTACTTCCGCGACACGTCATGTCCATGATGACTAAACTCTTGATGCAAGAAAAAGCATGAAAGTGTTTTGTCTGACGGTTTAGATTATATAATAATATTTATATATAGAATTAGTTAAAGGAATAGACATTAAAAATATATAAATTAATTTCAACGAATAGATTCAAGCAATCTTGCTACTGGTTCAATTGTTTATTTTTATTTTTTATATATAAGGAATGCTTATCACCTATCCTAAAAAGAATAATAACTTAAGGGATTTAAATTTAAAATATATATATATATATATATATAAGTTAAGATATTATTAAAAAAATCCGGTTGTATCATAATTTTTTAAATTAATATTTTTTATTGTTTTATCATGTTAATAATTAAAATAATAAAATATTTTTAAAAATCATATCAATAACACCTGTAAATAACAAGAGGGTGTCGCGTGTTCAATTAAATGAAGGATTCCTTGCCTTAAATGCAGTCATCTCTTGATGAGAGAAGAAAAAAGGCAACCATTCAGCAATCAAATCATTAAATAACTCTCAGATTTAAAATTTTTATTTTTGTTTTTTATTTTAATTTTTTTTTAAATCAATAATCCTCAAAAACATAATGATCTGCGAGAGTCTAGATAAGGAACTAACTGTGCAAGGAAAAGACGCATCACCCCTAGTGCATCCTACATAAGATAAGTTACATTGTTTGTCAATTGTTTTTACAGGTCGTATTTTTATTTGTTGATCTCACCTAAGATATGAGACATGTCTTCTTTCATGAAGTAGTCTTTATTTTATTGGGTTAAATCTTAATTATTCTAAGGCTCAAATTTAACATCGTATTTATTTTCTACTCTGTATCTTTAATACCTAAGGGTATATTTTATAGTGCATTTTTATTCCCTAAATATTAAAATATATAACTAAATCCTAACCCTCTAAATATTAAATAAATAAGATAAATGTTGTGGGGTTTTTTGATATTTTATCTAGACCCTAATAGATAATTATAAATTGATTTTGATATCCATTTTGTATCTTAAAAACATGATAAAAATGTTTTTATGTGTGTTTAGAAGATATGTATAAAAAATCTTTTCGGATGTGGTCATATGCATGCAAGCCAAACACATTTTTGTTTTTCAAATGAAAGTTTATTGTGATGACTTTTCATGTTCTAGGAATGAGTTGACATGTCCCTTCAAGTCAATATAAAAAACAATTTAAATTTGCAGAATTTGGCGTCTCTAATAATCCTTCCATCATAAACGAAGAAATACAAAAGAATTGAAGTGAAGCAGGGTGGGTGTGGATACTTTGGCGTCTTCAATCACATCCCCGGTTCAGTCATCAAAGCCATGACAACTCATTCTCGCCAGGATGCAGTTTTTTTGGTAATTTAAAACCTTTTAAATGATATTAAAACAACAAACATAAAAATAAAGCCGAGTTGCATCTATTCAAGGAACATGACAGACTAGCCTTGATGGAGTTTTTGGTAAGTTGATAATCTTTACAAAACAATATTTTGTAAAGTTGTTGTCCGAGACACAATCTTATCTGCTATTTTATTACGACAAATACCACAAGTGGCATGCCAGTTCTAATTTATAAATATCGTTTACTATTCATGTTTCGTAAAAAGTTTTTTTATATTATCTTTGATGTTCAGGTCAGCTTGCACGCATCTCAATTAATTTCATGTAAGCCTCTAATGATCATTATATTAGCAATCACAGGTGTTTGGACTTGAAATCACAGAAAAACAAATACTTTAGTCTCAAGCTTGTACCACTAGATCATTGGTACAAGGTATTTTGACTTCTCTAATAGAAACAATTTGGGATAGTTTATATTGTCATTTTCAACTCCTCTTTCTAGTGCACTATAATTCACACAATCATAAGCAATTAGTTTTTCAACATTAAAATACAATTCACATAGAAACCATATATTAAAATAATATTATTTTTTGTAAAAAAAAAACCTCACAACCTCAAATTTGGGAGACAATATATTTTCTTTGATTCCACCGTCCCCAACAATTATTTATTTGTCCTCAAACCCTTCTGTTCGATAGTGATTTATAGTACTCACAAGGGACCACACGAAAGAGAAAAGGAACATGACACACTGGGGTCTATTTTTTATTTATTGACTTTGACTTAGTCAAATCGTCTAAATTCATTAAGTAAGGTAATATACATTGAGTCATCAAAATTTAACAAAGTCAATATAAAAAAAAATTAAATTTGCATACTTTGGCGTCTTTAATAATACTTCCATCATAAACGAAGAAATATAATAGAAATATTGACATAACAACAACAATAATTATAATAATAATTTGGTGATTTGTAAGGATAAATCCAGCTGAAATTTTATTTATCTTATTTTAACATTAACAAACAATTATTATTATTTTAATTTTTTTAAAAAAGATCTTGTTATTATTTTTGTTGATTTCTAGGATAAATTTATTTTAAGGGTTTTTTTCATCTAATATCAATCTATGATAATAAAACTACAAACAAATATTTACAATTTGGAAATATTGTTATTATTTTTTTGAAGTGGTCTAATTATCATTTTTAGATTGATTTTTAAGGATAAAAACAATCAAGCCATGAAAAGCCAAGTTGCCTTTGTCAAAGGAAAATGACATACTAGCCATGATGGAGTTTTTGGTAAGTTGACAATCTTTACAAATCGTTATCTGAGATACAATATTATCTGCTACTTTATTATGACAGATATCACAAGTGGCCATTTCTAATTTATAAATATCATCTACCACTCATGTGTCGTAAAAAATATATTTTTATTAACTTGGATGTCGGGGTCAGCTTGCACGCATCTTAACTAATCTCACGAGCTTTTGAAGTTAATGATCATATAAGCCTCCAATGATCGTCATATTAGCAATCACAGGTCTCTGTACCTGAGATTATAATTATTTTCATATCCAATCTTGTTTATTGTAATACATATGGCATAGTGGAAGAGTTGTAACTTGCAATTGTTGTGATTTGTTTTTGATATAAGAGTATACTTTTGTTACTTTCAATGTTTATGTCATGATTATTCTGTGACCACCTATAATCTTCATTGTGGTTGGTATGATTGTAAGAGTTAACCCACTATGATGATGTCATGTTCTACAATAACTATGCTATACCACACTATGTCAAAGCAAGTGTTTGATACAAAAAGCCTGTGTGAAGGTATTTATGTTTGAAAATGATATCAAGTTCCATCCCTGATGTATAGTGGCATGCTTGAAAGAAATACATGAGATAATATACTAATTGCTTAAAATTTCTAATTTTTGAAACAAATTAATATTTCTAAAAATGTTTCTTTAATTTTGGTGGATTTGATTTAAATTATATTTTTCTAACAAATTAATGTAGCGTTTAAAAGTTTTTTTCAAAATATTTATTATTTTTTAATATTTTTGTATAAAACATAATTTAAAAAATATATTTTTTAATACTCTTGACTATACTTGTAATTCTAAATATTTTTTTTGCTTGAATTATTTTAGAAAATATATTTTTTAAAAGGTGGTAACTTACAGGTACGTACGGTGGAATAATAGAATAGATCATGTTTCCTTGGGCTTTGAGTCAGCTTGAAAAAGAAAAGGGTGTCTCTTGTGGCTAGTACGAGGAAATGGAGAATGATGGGTTTATATTGTTATTAAAAAACGTATATATGATATTAATATATGAAAAATAAAATATTATTGTTTATTTTTTTTATAAAAAGACTTTAGTTGACTCGGAAATATAAAAATTAACCCAATAATTCGTAGATTAACCTGCATCTCTATTTCGTGGGTATAAATACAGTTCAGATCTTTCAACAATGGCGACAGAGGCAGGTTCTTAGAGTTGATCCACTTCCATAGAAGTCCCTTTGGAGTCTTGAAATTGTAGGCCAAAGCTATCCTCTTATTAATATGGAGGAGATTCGCCGCGCTGCTGCGGCTTATTATGAAAACCTGCCGGAGGAGAAGAAGAGATATGCCAGATTCATTTTCAGTGAAATGGACAAAAACGGCGACGGGCAAATTAACCTAAAAGAATTCATGGAGTATCATAACAAAGATAACAACTCGGCTCTTACTCATCCAAGCTTGTTTAGAGCGCTGGACAAGAACAACAATGGAAGCTTGGATTTTGAGGAGGCAATGGTCTCGTACTACATCATGCAGAGTGGAAGAGCTCTATTCTGCAAATCTTGCAATACGTTCTTGACAGACGTATACTTCAGTTGCTTTCAATGTTTCACCAGTAATGATTCAACAGTCTGCACCTATGAAATTTGCTGTGATTGCTATGGTGGTAAGAGGTTCACGCACCACGAAGATGCCATCTTCTGCGATAACTATTCCTTACTAAGTCAAAGCAGGAGCTTGGCACTAGCAGCGCCCCCAGAGGTGAATAAACTTGAGATTGATTAAGATTTCCAATTTTTGGAACGATTTATTACCTCTAATTATGTTTCTTTAATTTCTGGATTTGCTTGTTCATCATTAGGAATATATCTAATCATATGCTTCGTTATTCTTGATTTCAGAAGCGAAGCGGTGTGCTTGGGAAAATTGAAACGATGGTGGGCGTTGCAGGATTTTTAATTGGCTGTACCATTATGTGAAAGAGTAATTTCATCCAATAAATATTATCTTTACTCTAAATTTATTAATTAAATATTTAATGAATACTAATGATAAATAAGCTTCTATTATCATTGAATATATTTACATGAAGTTAATGACACGTGAATCAACTGATTGATAACAGTATATATACACTAACAAATGCTTGATTTTTATGTTTGTTGTTTTAATATCATAAGTGAACACAAGATAAAAAAAAATACTCAATGAGCGTTATCCGTATAAGTAAATTTCAAAATAATAGTAAAAAAATATATTTTCATTTATATAGAGGTTCTATTACCGTAGATTGATATAGCAATATTTCCAAACTGTAAATATAAGTTTGTAGTTTTATTATCATAGATTGATATTGGATAAAAAAAAACCCTAAGAATAATTGTATCCTAGAAATCAACAAAAATAATAATGAAATCTTTTCAAAACAAAACTAAAATAATAATAATAACTGTTTGTTGATGTTAACATAAGATAAATAAAATTTCAGCGGGATTTATCCGTACAAATCAACCATATTATTATTATAATTATTATTGTTGTTGTTATTATGTCAATATTTCTACTACTACTACTAATTTTTAAAAATGATAACTAACCAAAAACTCCATCATTATCATTATTATTAATTTTATTGTTATTCCTACCCAATAATATCATTTAAAAGGTGTAAACTTACCAAAAAACTGCATCCTGGTGAGAATGAATTGTCATCTTCCTTGGACAAATTCAACTGGTCTGTTCTCTTTTAGGTCGCTGTTAGGGTTGTGAGCCCATCAACTTCTCCTTGTATTTCCCCATTTTTAATCCATCCTTTGACTTGGTTCAAAAAAAAAAAAAAATTCAACCCGGCTTTTCATGGCTTTGATGCCTGAACCGGGAATGTGATTGATGACGCCAAAGTTTCCACACCCACCCGGCTTTTCATTGTTAAACCGGGGGTGTGAGATGGAAGAATTATTAAAGACGCCAAAGTCTCCACAATTTAATTTAATTTAATGTATTGTTTTTTTGTTGACTTAGTTAAATTTCGATGACTCAATGTATTAGTCCATTACTTAATGAATTTAACCAAACTTAAATAAGTTAAAGTCAATAAATTAAAAAATAAACTAAAACGATATCATTTTGATATTATAAAAATAGACCCAAATTGACTCGGTAATCTGAGAACTAAACCAATGACTTGTATATTAACCTACATTTATATTTCTTGGATGTAAATATATGCTAGAATTTGAGCCGATTTGATGCGTTTCAAAGCACCCAAAAATAAATATAATTTAATTGTTATCAATTCCATAAAAAATCAATTTCTCTAAATTTTTTATCATAAAGATAATATTGATAAAATATGATTGTTACTTATTAAATAGCCCATGATTTTAGAGGTATTTTCGAATTTGATAGGGGACATGGATGGTATTTTTTGATTTGCACGGTAAAATGACGCAAACAGACACCGAAAATGACAAAACAAGGCCATCATGACTAGGGGTAGTTTCACAATTTCCATGGGGCATGGAAGGTGTTTTCGAATTTGTTGCACAGTATAACTATGAAATTGGTCCTTGAAAAAGACAAAAAAAAATATGCGTTGGAACTGGGGTAATGTTGTATTTTCCACGATGGTTTTTTCGTGGTTATCGAGTGAGTCTAGGGGTGTATAACTAATTGTTCATTATTTTATTGATTTTTTTAAAAGACTGCAGATGCTTTAGATGCGGACGTGTCTGCGATGTATCTAGCACACGTGCCTCCATCCATTGGTCAAAAATTTGCTTCCTCCATCCTTCATGGTTAACCGTCATGTCCTCTTTCTTGTTCAATGATACTAGTATAGGCTTACCAATGTAACCTTAATATATAAAATCTTCTCAATTTTTTTATAAAATTATAATAAGTATAAAAATTCATTTCACAACAATATTGTTTCTATATATTATTTCTAAATATCATTGATCAATTCGAATTAAAATTAAATATTAATGACAATTGTTGAGATTAATACATATTTTATAATTTATTGTACAGATTAATAATAATAATATTCAGTCCCTAAGAAAGTGGTTCAAGTGTCACCCTTTACAAAATTATACTAAAATTGCGATGATAGAATTCATCATTCGTTCTTTCACATAAATGCAGACTGAAACAACAGTCTGCAACGTTAGATTATCATTTCAATGTTAATTTTCTCAAACACATCGCTTTCCTTCGAAATCAAAGATAACGAAGCTTAGGTTAATTAACATCTATTTTTGGTTTATGATTGATTTTATAAATGTCTATTTTTGGTATTGGTTAATTAAGTAAAAATGTTTTTTAAATAAAGTTCTTAAACTCGAGTAAATTCCATTATCCGAGTGCAAATTCATAGCTTAGGTTGATCCAATATATCAACATCTCAATATTAAAAAAAAAGGCCATCTTAATTGTGCGATCCCTTGCTATTTGATGGATGAACAACATCTGAGATGCCATTGTAGAGATATAATTTTAAGGTCAAATCCAGTTACAAGTTTCTGATTCATAATCAATCAAAAAACAAAAAGGTTATGGTGTGAAACGAAGTCACGTGTCTTTTCATTTCACAAGGAATAATGTCTATCTACACATTTTTTTTTATTTTTTTAAATATATATATTTTTGTAAAAAAATCAAATTGGGCTTGACCCAAATAAATGGGTCGCCTCTGCCAAGTTGGGCTAAAGAACCAACTCTGCCAGACTTGGGCTAGGCCGAGAGCAGCCCAGCCCAAGAGTTAAGATTGTACAAAAAAACACAAAACGGTGCACTGTGTTCTTCGTGAATTCATTCACGAAATTACGTAACATATGAACAGAAACATGGTCAATTATGACGAGAAGGTCACCGGTAAATACCGATGGATTGAGGAAACTTGGGTGGTTCTTTTTGTTATGGTGGCATCGCAAATAGTGCCTTGTGGTGGCCGGGGAGGAGGACCTAAAGTTTGCAGCTGATACTACTGCAACTTGTTCTACATACGTCAGGTTTGTCGTGATTATGGAAAGAGAGGGAGGGAGTTGTCTTGATTGTGGAGGAGAGAGAAGGAGGCATTAACCATGGAGAGAGAGGGGGAGGCAGTGGTCGTGGAGAGAGAGATAGGGTCGTGACTATGGAAAGAGAGAAAGACTATCGACGATGAGAAGAAAGCAACGGCTACTCCTTACACAATGGCCATGGCAGTTAATAAATGAAAGTTCATATCTGTTAAATGCATGAAATGCAGGTAATACCCAAAACAAAACGCAGCCAAAAACATCAAATTTTTACTTCTCATAAATGGTGGGTCCAACCGCAATTAAAATTGCGGTTTTCTGATTACCAAACGGGTACAAACTGTATTTTTCTTAAAACGCAGTTTGCACCGCGTTGCTAAAAGGCATCTAATACATATTTTATAATTTATTTGTGAAAAAGCGTAAATTTAAGGAGAAATAATTCCTATAACTATTACATTTTCTTGCATCGATCCTACTATCATTTTTGAATTGATTTTTAAAAACAAAACCCTCTAAGATTTGTTATTTTATCGGCTGTCGACCTTTGATAATCAAACCAAAAAAAAAAGTACTACCCTAAAAAATAACTGTCGCGACGAGCGATTTTTGGGCGCTTACGCGCTCCGTGTTCACCCGTGATTCGGGAGAGAAGCGGTGCTTGCGGTGAAAATGTGGAGTGTTATAGTCGTAAAATTTACGATTATAATTCTAAGGAGTCGCCACCTAGTATTAAGGTCACTAGGAACCTATTGGTCTCGAGAGTTTTGGGTAAGGGGACTAGTTGCGTAAAGGGAAGGTATTAGCACCCCTTATACGCTTTACCTGAGGTAAGCTGAATTGTTGTTTGATTGTTTTTCCTAAGTTAAATTTTTTTCACTACATTTTAAAAAAAATATTTTTTTTGTCTGCGGGTGTACTCTACAATGTAATTTTACACCGCAGTTATAAGTTTTGTTTTTTTTATATATATATCTACGGATGTACTTTACAATGTAATTTTACGTCGTAGATAAAAAAAATTTAATCTACGAACGTATTATACAATGTAATTTTACACTGTAGTAAAAATATTTTATCTGCAGGTGTACTTTACAATGTAAATTTACACCGCTAAGGATAAAAAAAATAATTGTTAAATTATTTTTGACATTTTGACCAACTTCCAATGGATAATTGTAAACTGGTTACGATATCCAAATTTCATTTAAAAATATGCAACATATCTTTTACGAAAAATACAATGAGAAAAGTTTTGGAATCGGGCTGTATGCACAAAAAACAAATACATTTTTTATATTTTTTGAATTTTTTGTAATAACAATAATAGTAAAAAAAATACTTGTTTTTTGTCAATTTGTATTTTTATTTTTTATATTTTTTTATATTTTTTTCTTTTTTTATATTTTTTTTTGAGGGCTAGGTCAGTCACCACAATGGGTGACTGACTCACCCGAGTGAGTGGGCTCTCACCAACGTGGTCGGGAGCCCAAACAGACTAATGGGCGTGGTTGGAGACCCGATTCATCGTTGTGAACAGATAACTGAATGAATTTACACGAGAATAAGATGAACAGTAACTGAGTGATTTTTCAAGTACGACGAATGGCTATTCTGTTTATACCTTCGTGTAGAGGACGTCAAGGTGGTTCTTGTCGAGAATGGTTGCCTGAGGTCGTCGGAAAAGGAGCTAGAAGATGTCGGAGTTGTGCACTGTGACGGGGCTGCTCTGCCTTGACTTCGCCTGAGCTTCGAATTTGACTCTCGGTGGTCCAGGAGGTCAGTAACGATGGAGAGAAGGTGGACCGAGAGGCTGGTTTTAGAGAGAGAAAGCACGGTCGGGGAGAGAGAGAGAGGGCAGCTCTGCGCGGTTGAAGACGAAGATGGGATTTCTAATGCTTAAAATTTGTGTAAGTTATCTACTTATTTTCCTTCCCTCTGTTCTCTCCCTTTCTTTTTCTCACTTTCACGTAACTCTCCTCTCTGTTTACGTTTTTTCAATTTTCCCTCCCTTTTGTGCATGCAGTGAACGTATTTATAATGAAAAAAAGTCATGCATTTTATGTGTGTGTGTGCTGTGGCCTCTGCAAAAATGCAGAGGGTTGAGCAGTGGTCTGCCTCTGCCGATTTGCAGAGGTGGGTTGCAGTGCTCTGCACTGTTCCGTTGTCGGAACAGTGCAGCACATGCAATTTTGCCTTTTTGCAATTTAACCCCTCAATGTTAGATTGGTTCAATTGCACCCCCAATTAGTTTTAAATTATTAATTTATGCAATTGTATCACCATCAAAATTTCAACAGACAACCTTAAATGTGCGCGCCTTCTTTTTATTTTGGTCTATGGTTTCCGATTACGTGATTTAACCCTCAATTGATTATTAAATTCTCAATCCGCTCAATTTGGCCCCTAATTTCGCATTATTGACTTAAAAATTCAAATCGCTTTTCAAAATTTCATTCTCATCAATTGGGCCCAAGAAATTGATTTCTCATTTACTAAACCCTTGATAAAATTAACTTGACCAATTTAAAGTATAATTAAGTCCTTGCACTTAATTAAATCCTTCTATTGGACCTTAAATTAATTCCTGATCATAATTAAACTTTAAATTTGTTGACAATTAAATCGAATCAACCCATAAAAAATATAATTATGTTGTTTATCTTAGTTTTTGCACATATTCATTCATCGATAAATTATTTTTGCCTTAAATCTGTATTTTTCTCAATTTTTGGAACCAAAGAGATACGATTGGACTCGCGAAAACAATCAAAATTTTCACATTGATTTTTCTACCTGTCGCGACAACAATTTTTGATCGCGCTCGCGCCCCGCGTTCTCCCCGGATTTGGGGGAGACAACGGCACGCAGTGAAAGTAGGGTTGTTTATAGCCATAAAATTTACGACTATAACTCTAAGGAGTCGCCACCTAGTATTACGGTCACTAGGAAACCTATTGGTCTGCGAGAGTCTTGGGTAAGGGACTTGTTGTGCAAAGGGGAAGACGAATCAACCACAGTGCACCCTACCTAAGGTAAACTGTATTATTGTTTGATTATTTCTTTCTAAAAAATTTTGATACTGCATTTTTAAAAGAAAACATTTTTGTTTTAGTCTATAGGTGTACTTTACAATGTAATTTTACACCGTAGTTGAAAATCTTTTTTTTATCTATGGATGTACATTACAATGTAATTTTACACCGTAGTAAAAAAAAATATTTTTTATTTTCAGGAATACTTTACAATGTAAATTTACACCTCAAAAACTAAAACAAAATAATGGTTAAATTATTTTTGATATTTTGGACGAATACCAATGGATAATAGTAAACTGGTTACAATATCCAAATTTTTGTATTTTAAAAAAAAATATATGAAAAAGATATGCAACATATTTTTTACGAAAAAAATACAATGAGAAAAACTTTGGGATTCGGCCGTATGCATGAAAATAACACATTTTTTTTAAATATAATTTTTTTTTGTTTTTTAATAAAAAAAATTCAGGCTGGGCCTGGCCCAACTAAATGGGCCGGCCCAGCCAAGGGCCCAACCATGTGAGACTTGGGCTAGGCCCGGCCCAGCCAACTGGGCTGGGCCGAGCAACCCAACTCACGCACACGCACACAACACCCACACGCACACACACGCACACATACATATTATTACACGTTGTGCATGCAGCGTGTACAGTAGTAATGGTGGTCGGCCGACCACCACGAGGAGCTTACCTGCCACTGTCACCGGGTAGAGGAGGTCGAGGTGGTTCTTCCAGTCGTGATGGCGTTCGAAACGGAGGCCTGTGGTGGCCTGAGCTGCGTTGCTCGTTGTGGGAGAAGAAGGTGGTCTGTTGCAGGTAACGGTGGAGATATTTGTTGCTGCTGTGATCACCAAGCTGTTGCAGGTCACGGTGGAGGTGCTTGCTGTTGCTGTGCTCGCCGAGAGTCATTGCGGGATAAAGAAACCGAGATTGTTTATTTGATGAATTGTAATTGTATTTCTTCAATCGATGTATTCTGTACACACAATCCTATATATATAGTATTACAGATGATGACGATTAACTTATCTATTCTAGTTGTCATTATTGTGCAATTTAACCGACATAAATTGCATTGTTTCAGTTGCTTACTTCAGTTCATGTATCTGTTGAATTGATGACAGATACGGGTGCCTTAAAGTCTTGATCTTCATGTTTCATTTCAGCTGCCATTACGTGACCTTCCAGATCCTCACTCTTCAGTTTAGTTGTAATTAAGGCTGCATTATCTTCATGGGTTTCATTAAGTTCAGCTGCCGTTACTTGTTCTTCTACACGCCCCCTCAAGCTGAAAGGGAGGTCACGAACATTCAGATTGAGTAGAACCTGTCGAAACTTCGCTGGTGGTAGCGGTTTGGTGAGAGCATCAGCCAATTGATCTCTACTGGAAATGAATTTAACAATGAGTTCTTTGTTGCAGACTTGATCGCGGACAAAATGAAAATCAATTTCGATATGTTTGGTTCGCGCATGAAACTTTGGATTCGAAGTAAGATACGTAGCTTGTAACACCCTCAAATTACAGTATCATGAATTCTCTCAACATTTCTTTACCAATGTCAAGTGTGGGTAATAAGTCTAAATTATGGAATTTTTTTTTGAAATTTCAGCAGAGTTTCCTCTATTTTTGTTGATACCAACACTTCTATTATATGTCATTACAATTTACATCTTGGTCCAATCATCCTGGATCACATTCTATTCATCAAACGATAACTCAATATTCATACTTATCCATATATGCAAATCTCATCATATCAATTAGTAAATTAACATAAATATGCTATCGAAACAACTCAAAAGATAACAAATTATCATTAACGTAATAAATGTTAACTAATTACATACAAGCCTTTAAACTTCATAAATGCAACATTAAGATTATGAGTCATAATATATTTATAATAAATCTTATCTTATCATTTTGAAAATGATTTGATCATACTAACAACTATACATATATATAATATATATACCCTACATATTACACTTTCTTAATTTTTACAACACAAAGGATTTACATTCTAAGTAAAACATGAATGTTAATTTGATCATACTAACAACTATACATATATATTACATCCCCTACATATTACACCGTCTACTTAATTTTTACAACACAAAAAGATTTACAAGCCAGGTAACAACATGATTATTACATTCCAAAATAGAAATTCATAAACAGGAGTGTTCCTACATCTAACGATCTGCATCACCTCGCGGCGTACCTGTTTCAACAATAACAATATTAAGTAACTTATACACTATGTTATTTTAATATTAACTAATTACTCTTAACCTTTGAAATTTAATACTTTTACTTCAGTGTAACTTAATCCCTTAATTTACATAATCTTTTTGAAAATTACAAATTCAGCTAACTCAATTTAATTATCAGATAAATCTAGCATTCCCATATAATCACTCAGAACTTTGGTTTCTTTCCTCATTTACCAATAGATCCAGTATTTCCATTCAAATTACCCATCATCCGGCTAACCTCTTTTGTTAACCAATCTATCCGGTAATTCCATTTGAATTACCCAACGATCCGACTAATCTCTTTTGTTAGCCAATCAATCCAGTAATTCCATTTGAATTACCCAGAGATCCGACTAACCTCTTTTGTTAGCTAAATCAATCCAGTAATTCCATTTGAATTACCCAACATCCGGCTAATCTCTTTTGTTAGCCAATCACTCCGGTAATTCCATTTGAATTACCCAGCATCCGGTTAACCTCTTTGTTAACCAACAAAACCGTAATTTCACGCAATTTACCGGTAATTCTAAAATAAGTGAAATAAGGTGACGAATCACCTACCTTCTGTTCGGGATGACCCAGCTCCTCTTGTCTGATAACCAGCTCCAGACACCACTCCTAAAGCAACCAAGTGTCATTATACCATTAGTCCATCAATATTTTATTATGTGCCGAAACACAAAGCACATAATATTTTTATTTGAAATTTGTTCTACTAAAATTCATTCTCAAATATAACATCATTATTTACATATAACCTCATATTTAACTCAAGTTACTTCTTTGCTTATTCTATGTTCATAATTCCTCCATCAAATAATTCTTGTATTCTTTATACCCTCACATCATAGTATTTATTTTATCTAACACTATATTCAAACACAAGCTAGACATCTTGTCTTCATATTTTCTTTTAATTAGGTTATTTCTCTTTCAATTTGAATTTACTTATTATTATTATTATTATTATTTTCTCAATTTAAATGCTATCTCTTTATTTAGTCTTTCTTACATTTTCAATTATCATGCTTAAACACGGGTTGTTTCTAAACATTAACATCGACTCATTCTCCCACTTTTTCCTTCATTTGGCCAAATGTGGTGTTTCTTTTTCCTCCTCCAATTTTTCTTCATTTACTTGTTATTTCAACTTATTTTCATTCCATTCCACTTCAATTTCATCATTTTTCCTTCCCCTCCCATTTCCCCCAAATTCACATAAGAACCCTAAGTTCAAAAATCTAGGATTTAAGGGAAACTAATGAAAAATTCCATGAATTTACTTCCCAACTAAATCAAATAAGCTTAAGAACACATTTAAATCAAACATGAAATCTAAACTTCTCATCCTTACCTATTTTGTTTTCCAATTCCTCTTCTCTTCCAAAGCTAGATGAATTCCTCTTCTCGGATACTCCTTCCTTCACTTGCTTTAATGTTTTATAGGTTGAACTTGCATGGGTATTTTCTCAATTTCTTGTATTTTCCCTCACTTTTCTCTCTTTCTCTCTTTCCCTCTTTCCCTCTTTCTCTCACGTTATGCCCTGCTCTCCTCACTTCTTCTTTTTTTCGTTTTTTGACCATCGGCAGCTAAGAGGAGGGTTTTATGTGTTTTAAATGGTTAATTTCCATTTTACCCTTAATGTAGTATTTTTGCCATCACTATCAAGCTCCATTCATCTTAAAATTTTAACCAGATTTTATTCAATATATTTTAAAGTTCCTCAAAAATTTTCAGCTAAATCCGATAGTCGGATTGAAAATTTCATCCAACAACGTAAAACTAGTCGAATTGTGCTTTTCAGTCAAATTTTCGAATTTCTCTAAAAATTCTGAAATTTTCACCCAAGCTAAATTATCATATTATAAGGGTTCACGTAAAATTTCAGAATTTTTGGTAACCCATTAAAGAATTACGAATTTTTCTACATAAAACTAGTCAATTTATGATTTTTTTGTCGAGGTTTTACATAGCTCCAATATTGTCACACCATAATGTTGGGCTGTGTTGTCGGGGCAAGCCAAGCTCATAGAAAATGGACCGGAACCAAGTGAGCTCAGCCGCGGCATTTGCAATAGCTTTGTACTCAGCTTCAGTACTGCTGCGAGCTACTGTGGCTTGTTGTTTGCAACTCCAGGAAACTAAATTAGAACCCATATAAATACAGTATGCACTTACTGATCTTCGATCATCACGATCCGCAGCCCAGTCCGAATCGGTGAAGGCTTGTAGATGGAAATTAGTGTGTCTGCTGATAAATAAACCTGTGGAAATAGAATGCTTGAGGTAACGCAGAATGCGTTTGACAGCAAGCCAATGTGTGTCCAATGGATTGTGCATAAATTTGCTGACTTTATGTACAGCAAAGGCAAGATCCGGTCTTGTAAAAGCAAGGTATTGCATGCTGCCAACTACACTCCGGTAGAGACTTATGTCTTCAAATGGGGTACCATCCGTAGATGAGAGGTGACAATTAGAAGCCATTGGGCTAGTGCACGGTTTTGCATTCTCCATCTTGCTTCTGTGAAGTAATTCAACAATATACTTCCTTTGGGTTAGAAATAGACCGTCTGCACACCAAAGAGCTTCAACCCCCAAAAAATAATTCAAGTTCCCTAAGTCTTTGACAGCAAATGATTGTTGCAAGGAACAAATAATATCTTGAATGAGAGATGCATTGGATCCGGTTATCAATATATCATCAACATAAATAAGGATATATATAACTGACTTATCTTTCCACAAAGACAAAGAGAGAGCTGTCGGCCTTGCTTTCTTGGAACCCCAATGTTTGCAGCTTGTTAGATAATTTGTAGAACCAAGAGCATGGTGCTTGTTTCAATCCATAAAGGGACTTGTGTAGTTTGCACACATGATTAGGATATTAGGGATGAACGTAGCCTTGTGGTTGGGTCATAAACACAGTCTCATGTAGATCATCGTGCAAGAAAGCATTTTGCACATCTAGTTGTGTGATTGGTCAATTATATGAGATGACAACAAAAATGACTAATCGAATTGTGGCATGCTTGATGATTGGACTGAAAGTTTCATAGAAATCAATAACTTCCTGTTAGTGAAATCCCTTAGCAACCAACCGAGCTTTGTAACGCTCAATTGTTCCATCCGCCTTTAGCTTGATTTTGTAAATCCACCGACAACCCACAATGTTTGCTTGATGTGGAGGAATGACCAAGGACCAAGTTCCATTTTGTAGCAGTGCTGAAAACTCAGTATTCATGGCTTCACGCCACAGTGTCGACTTCAATGCTTGAAAATAGTTTGTGGGTTCACTGCCTTGATAACCTATGCTCGCCACTAGTGCTTTTGGAAGAGGATAGCGAATGAAATCATCAGCAGCTCTTTTGGGACAATAAATGAAGTTTTTAGACCTTGTGACCATGGAGTGATTGTTGTGGGAGACTGGTTGTGGATGGTCATGTGAGTCGATGTGCATCTCGAGAAAACAGAGGAAGTCGACTGCTTACGATGTGGTCAGTACAGTTGAAGTCGTGGACCGGGCTGAAGATAAAGGATGGTGCTGATCCTGAGCAGAATGAGGGATATCTGGCGTGACAGACCGAGTGGTATCTGGTCTTGGATCTGCAAAGGCCACGGGTGGAGAGGAATTTGTACCTGCAGAAATCAAATCAAGAGGAGCAAATGGTATACTTGAAGCCAAGTGGTTAGATTGCAAATCAACTGGATCAGAAGATGGGACAGACACGGTTTGATGAGGAAGAGAAATAGAGGAGGAATCAGTTAGATTTTCACCGATGGACAGGTTTTTAGAATATGGAAAGAGGGATTCATCGAATATAACATGACGAGAGACATAAATTTTTCCCGTAGATAAATCAAGACACTTGTATCCTTGATGACATGGACTATAACCAATAAAGATGCATGTTTTTGATCGAAAATTAAGTTTGTTCTTATTATATGGCCGTAAATTGGGCCAACATGCACAACCAAACACACGCATAAATTGGTAATCAGTGTCTTATGGGGACTTGTGATGTAATATTGGTGTTGGGAGCCGGTTGATAATGTATGTGGCAGTAGTGAAAGCATCTTCCCAGTAAATCATTGGTAAATTGGAATGAGCTAAGAGACTTAGGCCAACTTCGACAATGTGTCTATGTTTGCGTTCAATGGAGCCATTTTGTTGATGGGTGTGTGGGCAAGCAATTCAATGATGAATCCAGTGTTGTGAAAGTATGTGTTTAGACTAGCGATACTCCCCACCCCAATCAGATCGAATTGCCTTAATTTTTCTATCAAACTGTTTTTCCACATGTGTTTGAAAATTTAAAAACACATGTTCAACATCAGATTTCAGTTTAATAGGGAAAAGCCACAAAAATTTGGAATAGTCATCTAGGAAACTAACATAATATTTGGCTCCTGTTGTAGATGGAATGAAGGCTGGTCCCCATACATCGGTGAATATTAATTCTAACGGGTTTAATGACACAGACATGGAAGGATGAAATGGCAAATTATGGCTTTTTGCCATTTGACAATCAGGACAAACATGAGCATTTTTATTCGGCACGACACGAAATGGAAGAGAGGAAAGGACTTTATTAATGACGGGAGCAGATGCATGTCCAAGCCGACGGTGCCAGTCACTTGAACGAAAACTCGAGAGTGCCCGTGGAAGACATGGATTATTAAGGAATTTATAGAGACCATCATGAAGTAAACCGTGATGAAGGACCTTCCCCGAGTAATCCTTCACAAGAAAATGAAAAGAGTGAAATTCAAAATACACATTGTTATCGACACAAAATTGATGGACTGACAGTAATTTTTGATGCAATTCGGGAACAAGAAGAACTTGATTAAGAAGAAAAGTGGACGAGGGAGTGGACAGTATAGAGGATCCAGTTTTTGAAATTTGCAAACCTTGACCATTGCCAACTTGTACATTATCTGCACCAGTATAATCTGATTTCTGAAGATTCAAATTATTAGTATCATTTGTAAAATGATGTGTGGCACCAGTATCGGCATTCCATGCATTGTCCCAGTTATTGTTGCCGTGATGCATTGTCAACAGCCCTTGTTTTGGTGGTATGTTGTTTGTATCCTGGTAAGTGACGTCAAACCTGAAATAACATTTCTTAGCATAATGGCCAATTTTGTTACAAATTTGGCACACAATAGAGGATTGATTAAAATTTCGCCGCCGAATTGTGACCACCATGTTGAGCACGCCCTGTCACGTAAAATTGCTTCGCTGTTGAAGTTTTGCCGCTGAGCAATGTTGGCCGAGAGTTGCTGGTTGACAGGGGAGAGTTGATGTCGAGATAAGCGTGCCTCAGAAGTAAGTAGCAAGGAGTAGATCTCTTCCAGTGTAATGTCATCGGTGCGTGCTGAGATGGAAGCCACAAGACTATCATACTCGTGGCTAAGACCTGCAAGTAAATAAGTGATAATATCATCATGATTTAGTGGCTGTCCAGCGACAGCAAGTTCATCCGTAAGCCGTTTGATGAAATGAAAGTAATCAGTGGCTGTCTTGCCGCCTTTTGTGGCGGTTGCAAGTTGCGTGCGAATTTGTAGAATTCGTGCACGGGACCGAGATGAGAAAGTTTCATCTAGTGCGTTCCAAACACCTCTGGAAGTTGTATATGTCACCACTTAAGCAAGGATAGGTTCAGATAAAGAGGTCATGAGAATGCTCGAGGATGATGTTATCTTGACGAATCCATTGTGAGTAAGCTGGATTAAGTCGTTCAAGAATGTAAGATGATTCGAGATTGGTGATCGAGATGATTTTGGGTGGTCTTGGCCTCTAAAATAAGGTACAAGTCGAGCTTTCCAAAGAAGAAAGTTGTCATGGTTGAGTTTGACAAGAGTGACAGAGGGCATAGAGATGATAGAAGAGGAAGATTGAGTTGCGGAAGAGTTTGAGGAAAACATTGAGACGTTAGTCTTTTAATGGCTCGATACCATAAAGAAACCGAGATTGTTTATTTGATGAATTGTAATTGTATTTCTTCAATCGATGTATTCTGTACACACAATCCTATATATATAGTATTACAGATGATGACAGTTAACTTATCTATTCTAGTTGTCATTATTGTGCAATTTAACTAACATAAATTGCATTGTTTCCGTTAGCTTACTTCAGTATCATGATCTGCTGAATTGATGACAAGAATCGGTGCCTTAAAGTCTTGATCTTCATGTTTCATTTCAGTCGCTGTTACGTGACCTTCCGGATGCTCACTCTTCGCTTTAGTTGTAATTAAGGCTGCATTATCTTCATGGGTTTCATTAATTTCAGCTGCTGTTACTTGTTCTTCTACACAGGAGGAGAGAGAGAAGAGTTGCAGCGGGGAGAAATCGTCGTCGAGGAGGAAGGAGAAAGAGGACTGCTGCGTGGAGAAGGAGATGTTGAGCTTGTGGTGGCTGAAAACGGGAAAAAGAAAGGAGAGAGAGGGCTGAGCTGCGACACTTCCACACGAGGAGAGAGAGGGCTGCTGGAGTTGCTCTGTCGGCGTTGGAGAAGAAGACCCGAGGGAGATAAAGGGGCAACTAGCTGTCAGTGCAAGGTGTTTTTTTTGCTGCGTAAAATTCCTCCAGTTTTTTTTACGTTAACTGATTTCTCTTTGATTTTCCCAAAAATTTTCTCCTTTGTAGATCCCCTCTGTTTCCACGTAAAACTCTCTTGTTCCCTCTATTTTTAGTTTTCAGCCCCGTGACAGTGTTCTTTGCCCCTCTGTTTTCAACCCGTTCTTTCCTTTTTTTCCCCTTGCGACTTCTCCCCTCCATTCCCAGCTTTCAGCCTCCAATTTATAGGAAAAAGAAGGCATGGCACGACATGGAGATGTTGTCCGAGTATGGGCTATTGAGTGTTGCAGGAGGGAAGTGGACATGGCTGCAATATGGGTGCAGCATGGTGGAGCATGGCTCCGGTGATGGGCTACTTTTTTTCTTTTTCTTTTTCTTTGAAAATTTTAAATAAATAGGTTGTGAAAAAAAGAATTTTTTGATGGGAAAAACTAGGAAGAATGATGTTTTTATCTTTAATTTTGGCTTCCGATTTCACCCGAAAAGTTTCGTCACCGAAAATTCTGATCGCCTCAATTCTGATCGCCTCAATTTAACCCAAATTAGGCTTCCAAACTTGATTTCTCGTCAATTAAACCCTTAATAAAATTAATTTGACCCATTTAAAGTATAATTAAGCCCTTGCGCTTAATTAAATCCTTTAATTGGGCTCTCAATTAATCCCGAAATCATAATTACATTTTAAATTAGCCGACGATTAAATCGAATTGGCCCATAAAAATATAATTATGTCTTTCGACTTAACTTTTATACAGATTTCCCAATAATGAATTATTTTAGCTTTGAATCTGCATTTTCCTTCATTTCTGGGCAAAAAGAGGTACAACCGGGCTTTCGAAAACGACCAAAAATTCTTCATTTCCTTGTATTGCAAATTCAAGTCACAAGGAATTGCAATTAGGCTGGTGCAAAATCTCTTTGCAAAAAAAAGTTGTATTGGAATCTCTCCAAGAACAATTGAAATTTTATTCAATCAAAGATAAGAATTCTGTCCTCCACTGTTACATTCTTTTCCTTAAATAGGAATGACAGGAAAGTAATCTTAACTAGGAAAGCAGCAAATTAGGAAAATAAAATAAAACAATCCAATAATTAAAGACAAAAACTGAATGAAGATTTCTTGTAACGGTAGATTTTCCCAAGGCTTGATCGCATCTTGTGTAGAGAATATCCATATCTGTCTTCATGTAATAATCAGATGCTGAATTAAGGCTGCTATGATCAAGTGATAAATCAATGTGTTCTACCCGATTGTGTCTTCTTAATCATGTATCTCCTGCTGATTTGTATCTGCCCCAATCGTATCCTCAACTGTCTCCTTCTCATTAAATGTCTCTGCTGATTTGCATCAGATACAGCCTGTAGAAACAGCGAGGTTTACAACGCTCGCTATCATTTCAATTTCCTCAACCACTCTTTTGTGTTCTGAAATCAAAGATAACGAAGAATATGATTAGATATATTCCTGATGATGAACAAGCAAATCCAGAAACTAAAGAAACATACTAAGAAATTGTTCCAAGAACTGGAAATCTTAAACAATCTCAAGTATTTCCTTCTAACAGGATCGCAGTTGATATCATTTTAGAAGATTATACCTCTTTGTAAGTTTGTAGTTTCTCTTTCATTACGTTTGCAGCTTTCTCTATCATATCAATTTCCTCAACCACACTGCTTTGATCCTGGAATCAAAGATAACCAAGCATACGATTAGATATATTCTTAATGATGAACAAGCAAGTCCATCTTAAACAATCTCGAGTATTTCTTCGTAACCGGATCGAAGTTGATATCATTTTCGAAGATCATTTACCTCTTTGGAAGCTTGTAATGCCAACCTCCTGCTTCGACTTAGTAAAGTATAGTTATCGCAGAAGATGGCACCACTGTGGTGCTTGAACTTCTTACCACCATAGCAATCACAACAAATTTCATAGGTGCTGACTGAATCACCTTTGAAGAAACATTGAGAGCAACTGAAGTATACGTCTGTCAAGAACGTATTACAAGACTTGCAAAATCGAGCTCTTCCAGTCTGCGTGATGTAGTACAAGACGATTACTTCCTCAAAATCCAAGCTTCCATTGTTGTTCTTGTCCAGCGCTCTAAACAAGCTTGGATGAGCAAGAGCCGTTTTGTTATCTTTGTCGAGATACTCCACGTATTCTTTTAGGTTGATCTGCCCGTCTCCGTTCTTGTCCATTGAACTGAAAATATATCTGGCATATCTCTTATTCGCCACCGGCAGGTTTTCATAATAAGCAGCAGCAGCGCGGCGAATCGCCTCCATATTTAATAAGAAGATAGCTCTGGCCTCCAATTTCAAGACTCCAAAGGGACTTCAATGGATGTGGATCAACTCTAAGAACCTGCCTCTAGTCGCCATTGCTGAATGATCTGAACTATATTTATATCCAAGAAATTGAGATGCAGGTTAATCTACGAAGTACTGGGTTAATTTCTATATTTCCGAGTCAACTCAAGTCTTTTTTAAAATTAAAAAACAATATTATTTTTCAAGTTGAAGCCGCCTCTCTGATTTGGAGACTATCTTTTCTTTGATTCCACGAATTATTTAATTGTCCAGAAACCCTTCTGTTTGATAGGGACTACACGACGAAGAAATGTAACAGGATTGAAGTGAAGTAAACTTTGACGTCTTCAATCATTAGCATCTGTTCAAGGAACATGATAAATTACAGTTTTTTATATTATCAAAATGATATAGTTTTGCTTTTATTCAATTTATTGACTTTGACATATTCAAGTTCGGCTAAATTCATTAATATGTGTTTTTTGTTAGAAATATATTAAAATAATATTTTATTTTATTTTTAAACAATTATTTTTGATATCAAATCTTAAAACACCAAAAAGATATATTATTGAAGTGAATTTGGGTGTGGAAGATTATTGTGTTCTAAACTCATTTAAATATATATTTTTTTATTAACGTGGTGGTGTTGAGGATAACTTGCATATATCTTAATTAATCATATGGATCGTGAATTTAATTATCATATAAGTCTCCACTAATTTTTATATTAGCAATCACCGGACTCTATCCTCAGGAAAAATATTTTTTAGTTTTAAACTTGGATCACTACATCACCTACTTGTATATGATTTTATTTAAATATTTGCTATTGGACATGGGACCTTTTGTGAATTGATTTTTATTTATAAATATATTAAAATAATATTATTTTTTGTAAAAGAAAAAACACCTTACAACCTTATTTCTCCCTGTCCCACTAGCCACCAGCCATTCACGGACACACCCTTTTCTTTTTCAAGTTGAAGCCGCATCCTGCGAATAGAATTGAAGTGATGGAGGGTGTGGAAACTTTGACATCCTCAAAAATTCCTCCATCTCACACCCCGGATCAAGACTAGTCATGATGGAATATTTGGTAAGTTGGCAATCTTTACAAAAAAAAAAATAATATTATCTGCAATTTTATACCACAATAAAAATAAATATATATATATATATATATATCATTTACGCCTCATGTGTTGTAAAAGTTATTTTTTATTAATTTAGATGTTCAAGTCAACTTGTATATGTTTTGATTAATTTTATAGACTATAGAGTTATGAATATAAACTTGTAGTGATTATTATATTAACAACAATAGGTTTCAAACCTGAAACCGCAGGAAACAGACCATAGTATCAACTTTTGTTGTTGTTTCTGGGTCATTGGACGACATTGTAGGCCACCATTCTTCATATTTTCTCATGGCATCATAGCGAATTAAATTATGAATTTTATTTTTACTACTTTAACTATTTTCCTTGTTTGAATTATAATTAATATTTTATTTTTAATTAAGATCTTGTTTGGACCAATTTTTTAAGCTTATTAGTTTAATATTTTATTTTTAATTAAGATCTTGTTTGGACCAATTTTTTAAGCTTATTAGTATTGTTTTTGAGTCAATTTTATAAGCTAGCCAATTTAGTGCCTAGTGTTAGATCCATTTGCGTTATTTTTAAAAAATATTTAAACTTTTTGAAGGCCTAAACTTCAGTAGTCATTGAATATTATCATTTTGATTTTTAAGCTTACGTGTGTGAGTGATTTGTGATTTTTGCATTATTCAATAATTTCTCCATCTCACACCCCATAAATAAATAAAAAATATATTAACTAAAAAATAAAACTTGTGCCACATCTACTGAGCACTTTTTTACTGTTTACACAGACTCAATTCATTATTCATTGTGACAGTAAGATTATCATTTTACCCTCAAGATCGAAAATTTTTAGCTCCCGGGACCTGAGGTATTTTTGAATTTTCCAAGGGATATAAATGGTATTTTTGGATTTGTTGCACAGTAAAACAATGTAATTAGCCCCCCTAAATGACAAAATCAGACACTTGGAATCGGAGGTATTTTTGAATTTTCCAAGAGATATAAATGGTATTTTTGGATTTATTGCACAGTAAAACGACGTAATTAGCCCCCCTAAATGACAAGATAAGACACTTAGAATCGGAGGTATTTTTGAATTTTCACCCCGTTTTTTTTGTAGATATTGCTAGGTACAAGGGTATATGGGTAATTGATCAATTTTTTAATATTTCTTTATCCATAACACTGCAAACACATGTCATAGATGCGCCAGCAGTATTCCACCCACACGCGTCGCTAAGGTGGCGTGTGAGGCGTCTTCCGATGGTTAAAACAGGCCTTCCGTTGTGTCAGAATAATCCATTGGATTCTAAATTTAATTATCACGTAAGTCTCCAATTACTTTTCTATTAGCAATCACAGGATTATAAAACTTAAAGATCACAAAAAGAGCAACCTTTTAGTTTCAAACTCGTTTAAATATTTGCTATTGTACATGGGACCTTTTGTATATTGTAGACGTAGTAGAAGTTATTGTTTAAATTAATTTTTATTTATTTTTTATTTAGAAATATATTAAAATAATATTATTTTTTGTAAAAGAGAAAACACCTTACAACCTTATTTTTCCCTGTCCTACTAGCCACCAGCCATCCACGGATACACCCTTTTCTTTTTCAAGTTGAAGCCGCCTTTGTGATTTGGAGAGAATATCTTTTCTTTGATTCCACGAATTATTTATTTGTCCACCAACCCTTCTGTTTGATAGGGACCCAGACCACACGACGAAGAAATGAAACAGAATTGAAGTGAAGTAAACTTTGACGTCTTCAATCATTAGCATTTGTCCAAGGAATATGACAAACTCGAGTCTATTTTTATGGATGAGAAAAAACTAAATCATGTGGCGTTTCCACTGTAGCAATACTCATAGTCGTGAATTGGAATAGTAAAATTATTATTTTTCCCGTCTGTGTGCCGTCAGTTATGACTTGTCTGTGTGCCGTCAGTTATGACTTGAAGTCAGGAGTATTTTCTATTTTTTCTATTACCATACACATTGTAATTAATGAAATACCCATGAATAAGACAAAATACAAGAAAACCTAGCAGAGTCCTCCTGTAATTACCCAATTTATGTGCACAATTCAATAATGGTTTTAACCCCTATTAAGATAAAATAGAGAACTTGCTTGGGGCTATTTTCAGGTTTTCACATTTTAAAAAAATATTTAACGCGCTCAAAAAGACAAAATAGAAGAAATAGAGGCATGAATGTTTAGGTAATTCGCCTTTGTTTTTAAATATTTAATTTGGATTACTGTGTGGCGCGTCACTTGAGGAGTCAAACCTTTTTGAGCGCATGCTCTTGTTCGATGACACGTGCGGGGGCTATCGGTCATCAAAAATGTTCGTCCGACTTATCACCAGATGCGCTGCCATGTCTTCTATATCACGGTGGTGCGTGTGTCATCGACCGGTGGCCGGTTGAAATTGGTTATGTGCATTTCTCTCTTGCATACTAAATTACACGTAAATCCCATTTGGTTATGATTATTTCATAGTAGTCCCTTCTCTTTGAATTATGTGTTATGGTCATTATTACTATGATATAAGTTTTGATTTGTTACAATTATGTCATTCAAGTCAAATTAATTCTATAATTCGTTTACATTTAAATCCTTATTCTTTTTTTCAGTTTGGTTTGAAATCTCTTATCTACTGAAGTTGCTGAGAACAACTGCCAATCATCGCATCAAACAATAAATCAAAATTAACATATGTTTAACCATCCCAATAATTTATTCCATATTGAGAATCATCAAATCAAAACAAACAATACAACAAAATTGTTATAGAGGGTGGTGTTTCTAGAAAGTTCTCCCACCTTTCATTATTTCATCAATAATAATAATAATAATAATAATAATAATAATAGTCTTCCATCATTCGTTCTTTCACATAATGATACAGCCTGCATCAACAGCGCCGTTTGCAATGTTTGCTATCGTTTCAAAGTCAATTTCCGCAAACATACTGCTCCCCGCCTGAAATCAAAGATAACGATGCATATGATTAGATATATTCCTAATGATATGATGAACAAGCAAATCCAGAAATTAAAGAAACATAATCATAGGTAATAGATCGTCCCAAAAACTGGAAATCTTAATCAAACTCAAGTATTTACCTCTACGAAACCTTCCTTTGCGTCGCTCATTAGGTTTGCAATGGTCGCCATCGTTTCAGTGTCAATTTCCCCAACCACACTGCTTTGCTTCTGAAATCAAAGATAACGAGGAATATGATTAGATATATTCCTAATGATGAACAAGCAAATCCAGAAATTAAAGAAACATAATAAGAAATTGTTCTAAAAACTGGGATTCTTAAACAATCTCAAGTATTTCTATTTAACAGGATCGAAGTTGAAATCATTTTCGAACATTATTTACCTCTAAGTAAGTTTGTACCATCTCTTGCATTCCTTTTGCAGCTTTCGCTATCACATCAATATCCTTAACCACACTGCTTTGCTCCTGGAATCAAAGATAACGAAGCATGCGATTAGATATATTCCTAATGATGAACAAGCAAGTCCAGAAATTAAAGACCCATAATTAGAGGTAGTAAATCTTTCCAAAAATTGGAAATCTTAAACAATCTCGAGTATTTCTTCCTAACACGATCGAGTTGATATCATTTTCGAAGATTATTAACCTTTTTGGAAGCTTGTACTGCCAGCCTCCTGCTTCGACTTAGTAAAGTATAGTTATCGCAGAAGATGGCACCATCGTGGTGCTCGAACTTCTTACCACCATAGCAATCACAGCAAATATCGAAGGTGCTGACTGAATCACCTTTGAAGAAACATTGAGAGCAACTGAAGTATACGTCTGTCAAGAACGTATTACAAGACGTGCAAAATAGAGCTCTTCCACTCTGCGTGATGTAGTACAAGACGATTACTTCCTCAAAATCCAAGCTTCCATTGTTGTTCTTGTCCAGCGCTCTAAACAAGCTTGGATGAGCAAGAGCCGTTTTGTTATCTTTGTCGAGATACTCCACGTATTCTTTTAGGTTGATCTGCCCGTCTCCGTTTTTGTCCATTGAACTGAAAATATATCTGGCATATCTCTTATTCGCCACCGGCAGGTTTTCATAATAAGCCGCAGCAGCGCGGCGAATCTCCTCCATATTTAATGAGATGATAGCTGTGGCCTACAATTTCAAGACTCCAAAGGGACTTCAATGGATGTGGATCAACTCTAAGAACCTGCCTCTAGTCGCCATTGCTGAATGATCTGAACTATATTTATATCCAAGAAATTGAGATGCAGGTTAATGTACGAATTACTGGATTAATTTTATATTTCGGAGTCAACTCAAGTCTTTCTTAAAAGAAAAAAAGAAAAAATAAAGAACCTGCCTCTAGTCGCCATTGCTGAATGATCTGAACTATATTATTTTTCAAGTTGAAGCCGCCTCTCTGATTTGGAGAAAATATTTTTTCTTTCATTCCACGAATTATTTATTTGTCCAGAAACCCTTCTGCTTGATAGGGACCGCACGACAAAGAAAGGTAACAGAATTGAAGTGAAGTAAACTTTGACGTCTTCAATCATTACCATCTGTTCAAGGAACATGACAAACTCGGGTTTTATATTATCAAAATGATATCGTTTTAGTTTTTTTTTCAATTTATTGACATTGACCTATTCAAGTTCGGCTAAATTCATTAATATATGTTTTTGTGGTTATAAAATATATTAAAATAATATTTTATTTCATTTTTTAAAAATTATTTTTGACATCAACATATTAAAATGATTTAAAACACCAAAAAAATAATTTAATGTAAGAAATAAAAATATGTTTTTTCAAAAACAATTTTGAAATGTAATGTCAAATAACATCTAATACATTGAGTTATCGAAATTCTATATAAAAAACAATTTAAATTAAATTGTGGAGACTTTGGCATTTTTAATAATTCTTTTATCTCACACGCAAAGAACGAAGAAATATATTAGAATTGAAGTGAAGGAGGGTGTGGAAACTTAAACATCTTCAATAAGATGTTATTATGATACAAATCACAAGTGGCACACCAGTTCTAATTTATAAATATCATTTATAACTCATGTGTCATGAAAGGTATTTTTTATTAACTTAATATTCAGTTAGCTTGTGTCGTGACGGTGATTTTTGACGCTGCCGCACTCCGCCTTCACCCGGGATTCGGGAGGACAACGGCGCACGGTGAGATGTGGGGTAAGGAGACTTATTGTGCAAGGGGAAGACGCATCACCTCCAGTGCACCTTACCTAAGGCAAGCTGCATTGTAGTTTGATTGTTTTTCCTAAATCATTTTTTATTTGTCTTTCCTAAGGTTTGACATAGATTTCTCTCTTTCAAAGAATCTCTATATCGTTAAGAGTTAAAAGAAAAATGAATTTTTGCACTGCATTTAAAAAAACTTTCATCCACAAGTGTACATTACAATATAATTTTACACCGGGATGGATAGGACAAAATAATTGTGAAATTATTTTTGACATTTTGGCCAAATACCAATGGATAATCATAAAGTGGTTATGATATCCAAAATTTTTGCTTAAAAATATGGAAAAATATGCAACATATTTTTTACAAAAAAATATAATGAGAAATACTTTGGAATTTGGCCGTATGCAATAAAATAAAGTACCTCTTTTTTTTTTAAATTTTCCTTTAAAAAAAAAAGTTTTTTATTTTTTATTTTTTTATTTTTTATGATTTTTTATTTTTGGTTTTTTTTATTATTTTGTTTTTTTGTTTTTTTTATTATTTTTGTTTTTTAGTCGGGCTTCCAACTCAGATGAAGGAGGACCGGTCGCCAGCAGTGGGTCGGCGACCACCAAGTGGGTTGGGCCCTCAACCAACGTGGGCTGGGAGCCCAACCGGGCAGAGATGGGCTGCAATGATGGCTCAGCTCCTATGCTCGGGCCGGGCACAAAAGCCTGGCCCAAGCTACTAAACCCAGCCCTGCATGAACAGTGGAACGATCACGTTCCACTGCATGCAGGGACGTGAGGTTGAAGATGAACAGTAAAATACAAACTGTGGAGAGAGGCTCACCTAAGGGTATGGTCAGATAGATGAGGTCGAGGTGGTTGTCCTGGTAGTTGTTTCGCCGTCAGCGGTGGTCTGTGGTGGCCGGAGGGAGTCTTTAAAGTTTCGGCCTGTTGGTGTTGTTGACGGGGCTGTCACCCTCGCCTCTCGGATCCCAAATCCTATTCCCCGTGTGTGTTCAGCCTCTCCAGATCTTTTCGTGGCCCTCTCTTTTCTTTCTTTCTACTTGATTCTCTTCCCTCGTAAAACTAGTTTCTACAGGTTTTAATCTTTCTTTTCCCCCTCCTCCTTTTTTCGTCCCCCCAGCTTGCTTGTCCAGCTGGGGTATTTATAGCAGGAGCACCAGCTACTTCGGAGCATGTAACCGAGGGCATCTCTTGCTTTGCTTAGTAAAATGGAAGAAGGGATTTCCCAGGCAAACGCATGCCCATGGGTAGCGTGCTGGCGTGCCGAGCATGCGCAAAGATTCGGGAGAGGATGGCGAAAGATCAACTTGGTCCCTCAATTTTAATCAGTTCAATTGCACCCCTAATTGGTTCTAAATTTATGATTTTGTGCAATCATGTCCCCGTGAAAAATTCAAAGTTATCCTTAAATTTTGCTCGTCTTTTTATTTTGGCCCTTTATTTCTAATTTATGCCATTTGACCCACGATTGACCATTAAACTCTCAATTGTTTCCAATTGAACTTCTGATTTTGCATAATTGGCTTGGAAAAATTCCATTTAGCCTCTGAAAATTTCCAACTTCTCAATTGAGCCCAAATTAAATTCACGGACTTGATTAAGCCTTCAATAAAATTAAATCCTTGCACTTAATTAAATCCTTTAATTGGACCCTCAATTAATTCCTAAACATAATTATATTTTAAAATTGGCCGACGATTAAATCAAATTGGCCTATAAAAATATAATTATATCCTTTGACTTAATTTTTATACAGATTTTTCCAATGATAAAAATACTTTTGTCTTAAATCTGTATTTTCCTCTATCCTGGGGGCAAAAGAGACACAATCGTTCTTGCGGAAACACTCAGAATTTCAACATTGATTTTTCTACCAATGTCGACCCTTTTATTTTATTTTTGTTATCTTGTGGTATATTTTGGGGAGTCGCCCAAAAATTGGGCGATGACAGCTTGCATGTACCTCGACTAATTTCCCGGACTCATATAAGTTTTTAGTGGTCATCATATTAATAATTATATGTCTCGAATTTAAAACCATATGAAAGCAAACCTCTTAGTCTCAAGCTTGAACCACTAAACCTCTTAGTTAAGTATCATATAAGCCTTCAATGATTATCATATTAGCAATCAAAGCTTATTTTTTGTTGTTTTCTGGTAGGTTATGATAATAAGTCGCGACAGCGCTGTGAATCTCCTCCATTTTTAATAAGAGGATAGCCTTGCCCTAAAATTTCAAAACTCCAAAGGGACTTCTATGGAAGTGGATCAACTCTAAGAACCTGTCTCTAGTCGGCATTGTTGAATGATCTGAACTATATTTATATCCAAGAAATTGAGATGCAGGTTAATCTATGAATTAATGGGTTAATTTTTATATTTCCAAATATTATAGAATGTGACTATGTAGGAAATATTGTAACTGAGGAATAACAATCATACTCGTTAGGTGCCTTATAACCAGGGAATTTACCCGAAACATAACCAATAAGACATGATTTCCACAACTCACATGCAATATCTAAATCTTCATTCAATATATCGCACTTTTTGGCCGCATTAAGTTCAGAGTAGTGAAGAAGCTTAGTGCCACTAGAAGAGCTACAATTAGAGACAAACAAATTTTTCCATGGTCCTAGAGGAACTGATGGGGGCTTCAGAATACCCGGAGTATCATCTGCATCAGGGGAAGATGTATGTGCCTCTGAGGCAGCATGGTCGGATGGAGAAGGCTGACGAGCCTTTTGCTCTGCATAATTCAGACTGGAATTCCAATAGTGTGAACTAGAATCAGAGCCACAGGAGGAAGAGTCATCGGTTTCGGCTTCCTCTCCACTAGACAATTCACCAGAGGGAGAAGACAAGGGAGGGGAATTTGGGGGGATGCTTGGTGGTTGTGAGTCCAAAACTAAGGGGTTGTGGGGAGTGTGATGCTCAACACTCGCAGGAGCTAGAGGAGCTTTTCCCGCGGACAGGGTAGGAATTTGGGTAGTCTTAATCAAAGGAGGGAGATCTAGAGCTGCTGAACATTTAGATGGAGGAGGACGAAGGGAAGAGAGGGATGGAGATTTTTTCTTTGCTTTCCGTTTGGTCATGGTAATTGTGGAGTTCTTGGGGAAGAACAAGAGGCGCCCCTTTGGCACATGCTTGATCAGTCATGTGAGCTATCGAGAATATCCAGACATTAGAGCATATTTCCTGTAGCTGCAAAATGATATCTGGCCAAGTAATAGAAGAGAAACCTGAAATGATGAACTTGAAAACTAAGATGAGGTACTGCAGGGAATTGTGAGATCAGAATATCAGTGCAGGTCTTGAAAGTTGATGGATACTCTTCCCCTTGCTAGTTCACCTCTCATGAAATAAGATCTTGACAGAGAACAGAACCTCAATGATGCTTCTGTGACATCTACAGTTTGTTCAGAAAATACAACCAGCTGTAAATCAACATTTGCAAATGGCAGTGTTCTAATACACACAAATTAATACAATTCAATAGTTCTTTCATAACCCTCTAAGATTTGTTATTTTATTGGTTGTGCACCTATGGTAATAAAACCAAAAAAAAAAAAGCACTACCCTAAAACATAACAATAAATCAAAAATAAGCATATGTTTAACAATCTCAATCATTTATGCCATATTGAGAATCATCAAATCAAACCAAACAAAAAACAATTGTTCTAGAGGGTGGTGTTTCTAGAAAGTTCTCCCACCTTTCATTATTTCATCAATAATAATAATAATAATAGTCATCCCTACGCAAGCAGTTCAAATTTCACCCTTTACAAAATTATACTAAAATTGCAATGATAAAATTCATCATTAGTTCTTTCACATAATGATACAGCCTGCACTAACAGCAACGTCTACAACACCCTCTATCACTTCAATGTCAATTTCCTCAAGCACACTGCTTAGCTTCTGATCAAAGATAACGAAGCATATGATTAGATATATTCCTAATGATGAACAAGCAAATCCATAAATTAAAGACCCATAATTAGAGGTAATAAATTGTTCCAAAATTTTGAAATCTTAAATAATCTCGAGTATTTCTTCCTAACAGGATCGAAGTTGATATCATTTTCGAAGATAATTTATCTTTTTACACCCCTTGTCTTACAACTTTAGAGAATAATTAGAGTTTTCTAGTGACTAGAATAACCCAAGAACACCAAAAGTATCAATAAAATGTTATAAATGGACCAATTACAAGGTCTAAAACAAAAGGCATCGAAGCGTTAAATAGACTAGTCTTGCAAGTTTTAGCCAAGGCATATATTAGAGATCCATTAGAGCTTCAAGAGGAGGCCTTGATAAATTTAGTTCATGTCCAAGAGGAGTCAAATCCCATCTTACTTGGGCCATACACATTTAGCAACAAGGTTGTTAATTTTGCACTAGTTTCCATTTGCTTTGTGGATTTTCTATTGCATATGGGAAAAATATTTATTTTCCTTATAAATTAAGATATCTTATTTAATTTATGTATTAGGATATCTTATTTAATTTATTTTACAAAAAAAAAAATAGAGAATCCATGCTTAAAAGGGGACACGGTGTGATGGAAGGACAATGAATCGGCAGAAAATAGAAACAATTAAAAGGGAACAACTTTTCCTTAAAAAAAAGATAAATACATGAGCCTTATAAGGGTGTCAACCTCTCCCTTGGTTTCTAGGATCATGGATGACATTGTAGGCTATACATGAGCCTTATATCATAATTGTATTGTTTTTATTTTTCTTTCTTTTTATTTTCTCACTTCAGCATAGGGAATTAAATTATGATTTTATTATTATTATTTCAACTACAGCCCAAGACTTGTTTGAACTTAATTAATATTTTATTTTTAATTAAGTTCCAAGGCTTGTTTGGATTAGTTTTTTAGGCTTATCTATATTGGTTTTGAGTTGATTTAATAAGCAAGCTAATTTAGTCCACAATGTTAGATCCATTTGGGTTATTTTCTAAAATTATTTAAACTCTTTGTAAACCTAAAATTCAGTAATCATTGAATATTATCATTTTGATTTTTCAGCTTATATATGTGAGAACAATTCAAATTAATTGTGGAGACTTTGACGTCTATGATAATTCTTCCATCTCACGCGCATAAATGAAGAAATATAATAGAATTGAAGTGAAGTAGGGGATAGAAACTCGTTCGATAGTGATCTATAGTAATGACAAGGGACCACAGAACAAAGAAATGTAACATAGAATTGAGGCAAAGTAAAACTTTGACGTCTTCAATAATTCCTCCATCTCACATCCCCGGTTCATGTATCAAAGCAAAGAAAAGCCGATTTGCATAGTGCAATTTAATTGTAAAATTGATAGGGACTCCATTTCTTTTTTTCGAGCGACATTATCATTATTCTGAATATTATTTTAAGACATTCATATCTGAGGTCAACCATTACTCCCCATGATCCTTCTTTATGGACGTCGTTAGACGAAACTAACCATTCTTTTATTCCGGTCATTCTTTTGGATGCCATTAGCCATAGCTAATCAATCATTTATCTCGGCCATCCTTTCGGAAGCCGTTAGTCGTAGCCAAACAATCATTTATCCCGGCCATTCTTTTGGATGCCATTAACTGAAGCTAATCAACCATTTATCCCGACCATCCTTTCTGATGCCATTAGTCATAGCTAATTAATCATTTATCCCGCCATCCTTTCGGACGCCATTAGCCGTAGTTAATCAATCATTTATCCCGGTCATCCTTCCGGATACCATTAGCCGTAGCTAATCAATCATTTATCCTGGTCATCCTTTCGGACGCCATTAGCCGTAACTAATCAATCATTTATCCCGGCCATCCTTTCGAATACCATTAGCCGTAGCTAATCAATCATTTTCCACATTTACTCATTCATTAATCTAGTATAAACCTCATTTTGTATAATATTCAATTTAGAATACTTCTTACATGACGTAAGAATGTAGAGATATAAATCACTTACTTGCTCTTCTTCGGGGTTGTTCCTGTCTGGTCGATGGTTCAATCCCTACTGCTCCGCCTGCGACATTAATGTCTAACAATTAATATACTTCTATTTTTCAATTTCACATTCGTCAATATACTTATTTCAACAAATTTCAGCCGAACAAGCTTACAATTTTCAGTAAAATTTACCAACAATTTTTAATCATGAACCCACAAATTTTCCCGCGCAATACACAAATGAAATTTCAGCAACATTACCCATCAATTCTCATCCTAAGTCCACATTTTCCAGCCCAATTTATACATGAAAATTTCAGCAACATACTCCTCAATTTTTCATCATAAACCGTACCTTAACTAAAGAGAAAACTGTGTAATATAATAAATTTAAAATGTTAATAATTCTCAAATATTTTTGAAAAATAACTTAATAAACTATTTATTATTTAAAATTTAATATGAAAATAATAAATTAATTTGTTGCTATCTGTTTTGTTAAATATCAATAAACCATAAACAAATGTGCAATGCGATATTTATAAAAAATAACCTCAACTATTTATAAAAAATTAATTTGATATTTTTCATTTTAATTTAGAAAAACATTAAAAAAGAAGACAAAAGCTACCCATACTGACACTTTCACAAGACAGAAGAGTTAACTTTGAAAAGTCAATATTATATGCCTCCATGTACCGTGGAAGGAGTGTGTGGGTGTGTATTAAAGTCTAATTGATTTTTATTTCCATTCATTTTTTTTTTATATTCATTCATTAATTCCATCACTTGATGACCAATACCTGTCTTTGACGATGATGGTTTCCTTATATTAATTTATTAATTATTATTATTATTACTATAAAATATAGGTAAAAAAACACTTCTATTTATGTAAATAATTTATAGATTATTTGCTTTCCTATAATAGTTTCTACAAATTGTATAAATTCTGCTCAATTCCAGTGTTCTAATACAAACATATTAATACAATTCTATAGTTCTTTCAAAACCCTCTAAAATTAATTTGTTATTTTATTGGTTATCCACCTATGATAATAAAACCACAAAAAAAAAAATGCAAGTGGGGTCTTGGCTTATCGGTTGAAGGGACTTGTTTCTTTTCTCTGCATCAGGGTTCAAGTCCCACCATGCACGTCTGTCACCCCCGCGGTGCCTTACATGCTCACTCGGCTTGCAGGATGTTCGAGTGAACCAGGGATTAGTTGTGGTGCGTAGAACTGGTCCGGACACTCCGGTCATAAAAAACCACAAAAAATAAAAGCACTACTCTAACAAATAACATTAAATCAAAATAAACATATGTTTAACAATCCCAATCATTTATGCCATAAGGAGAATCATCAAATCAAACCAAACAATACAAAAAAATGATGGAATAATTTAACTTGGGTTTAAGCAAGCGGTTCAAGTTTCAATCAGTTGATTCACGTGCCATTAACTTTGTTATTGTAAATATATTTAATGATAATAAGAGTTTATTTATCATTAGTATTCATTAAATATTTAATTAATAAATTTAGAGTATAGATAAAATTTATTGGATGAAATTACTCTTTCACATAATGATACAACAACAACAACAACAATAATAACAACAACAACAACAATAATAGTCGTCCCTAATCAAGCGGTTCAAGTTTATCATTCGTTCTTTCACATTATGATACAGCCTAAATTACCAGCGATGCTTGCAAAGCCCACTATCATTTCAATTGCCCGAAGAGCACTGATCCCCGCCTGAAATCAAAGATAACGAAGCATATGATTAGATATATTCCTAATGATATGATGAACAAGCAAATCCAGAAATTAAAGAAACATAATTATAGGTAATAGATCGTTCCAAAAACTGGAAATCTTAAACAATCTGGAGTATTTCTTCCTAACAGGATCGAAGTTGATATCATTTTCGAAGATTATTTACCTCCGCGGGAGCTGCTAGTGCCGAGCTCCTGCTTTGACTTAGCAAAGTATAGTTATCACAGAAGGTGGCACCACGGTGGTGTGTGAACTTCTTACCACCGTAACAATCACAGCAAATATCAAATGTGCTCTTTGCACCATCAAAGAAACATTGAGAGCAACTGAAGTACGCTCCGGCCATGAACTTCTCGCAAGACATGCAGATTACAGCCCTTCCACTCTCCATGATGTAGAACAAGACTTTTGCTTCCTCAAAATCCAACCTTCCATTTTCGTCCATGTCCAGCCCTCTAAAGATTCTCTGACGATGAAGACCTTTAGCGTTTTCTTTCTTGAAATACTTCATGTATTCACGTCGGCTAATTTGCCCGTCTCTGTTCTTATCCATGGCGTTGAATTTATTTCTTAACAAATTCTTATCGTTTTCCGGCAGATGTTCGTAATAAGCTTCAGCAACCCGGCGAATCTCCTCCATGGCCTTGGATTTTTTTCTGGCCAATTTCTTATCCTTTGATTCCACCGTCCCCATGACTTATGACCTGATACCACAAGCGGCACGCCAGTTATACACAAGGGGTGTTAATTCCCCAGTTTTTCGTCTAGATAGCCGATAAATTGGAACATATTTTATCTCGGTCTCAATCTTAGATTGTTCAGAAAATTCCACTCAAATTCCACTTGAAATATTCTGGTTTCGTTTTGTCCATTTTATTCCGGTTAAATAGTATTTTTTTTAAATAATGAATAGTTTTACAATATCAATCATATCTCCTAATCCGACCGTTAGATTAAGATGCAATTTTATGAAGAATATCTTGATATATTTATATATATTAAGTTAAATATTTAGAGCAATCCAAGAATATACAATATTACAAGATTGAGGATAACATTCTCGTAATATTATTTAGATTCATAATTTTGTTTCAGAATAAAAAGCATTTGTTGCCGTAGCTTAAAAGGAATTTCTATAACTATTATATTTTTTTATCAAATTTATCCACATATTCGTATAGGTTAATTTCCCCGTCTTCGTTTTTGTTGATTTCACTAAAAATAAATCTGGCATATCTCTTCTTCTCCTCCGGCAGGTATTCAAAAATAAAATAATTTTTGAAACGAGATGTGAAACATCTTTTTATTTTCGGTGCTCCACATTCCTATTGTTAAGAATATAGCCTTTGTAAAGTAGCCGTTAAAATATAGTCGTTAATATGGCCGTTAGAATATAGCCGTTAAAATATAGCCGTTAGAATATAGTCATTGTAAAGTAGTTTTTTAGTTTTGTAATTACTATATAAGTTCATTCTCAAGTGTAATGTAAAAATACTCTGGAAATATACGAATTCATACTTTTAACATGGTATTAGAACGAATCTCGAATTTTTTATTTTGAAACATATTTTTTTTCTCTCGAAACTCGAATCTCAATTTTTTTTTTTAACCGTGTTTCTTCATCTCGAAATTAATCCCAGAAATCCATACACCCATTAGAAATTCATACACCCTTCATAAAGTACTAAATGGAGAAAGTCTTTGTCTCTCTCGAAAACAAGGAACTCACCATGGAAAAACAAAACCTCCTCTCCATGGCTTACAAAAACGTGATCAGTGCTAGACGTGCTTCGTGGAGGATTATTTCCTCGATCGAGCAGAAAGAGGGGAGTCATGGTAACGAAGACCACGTGTCTGTGACTCGTGACTATAGGGCTAAGATTGAGACCGAATTGTCTTCGATTTGTGACGGGATCTTGAAGGTGCTCGACTCAAAGGTGATTCCAGTGGCCAAGGCTGGTAATTCGAAGTGTTTCTATTTGAAGATGAAGGGAGATTATCACAGGTATTTGGATGAGTTCAAAACTGGTGGACGATTATGTACTCATTGCGGTGAATCGGGTCATTCGAAACAGAAATGCTATGAAATTATTGGCTATCCTGACTAGTGGAATTTTCAGAAGAAACCTCGTAAAAATATTGGAACAAATGTGGTAAATTTTACGGAAGCAGAACAAGGACAACCTACGGCGAACGTTGTTCATCCAGGTATCATTGGTAAAACTTCTGCAGCCTCTGTTATTTCTAAAAATAGTTCTTGGATTATTGATACAAGTGCATCCGATCATATGACTAAAGACCCTGGTAACTTAAATTCTTCAAAACCTTGCTATCGGTCAATTATTTGTACCGCTAATGGTAGTACTTCTCCAATTACTGGAGAAGGATCTGTGATCTTGAATGATTCTCTCACCCTGGATATCGTTCTTATTGTTCCATCTCTTGCGTATAACCTTCTGTCAGTTAGTCAAATTACTGCTACTCTTAAGTACAAGGTAACGTTTTGGCCTCAGTTTTGTATTTTTCAGGACATTCTAACCCGGAAGATTCTTGGTTATGGTGTTAGATGGGACAACATGTATTTCTTGGAATTAACAGAAAACGAGGGGTCAATGTTGGGTCAAGCACATCATACCAAAAGTAAGGATCAAGCTCACGCTCTCGTCTGGTTGTGGGATCGACGACTCAGACATCTTTCCTTTGGGTACCTTAAGAGGTTAAAACCACACTTATTTTCAAGTTTAAGTCATTTGGATTTTAAGTGTGAAATTTGTGAACTAGCGAAAAGCCACCGTATTTCTTATTTGCCGAGTTTGCATAAAAGTGTAGAACCATTTGTAGTCATTCATTCGGATGTTTGAGGTCCTGCAAAGGTTTCGTCGTTTTCTAATGCCCGCTATTTCGTTACATTTATTGATGAATGTACTCGGATGACCTGGATATCTCTTCTCCGGAATAAAAGTGAAGTTAGTACAGTTTTTCAGGAATTTCACACAATGGTGCGGACCCAATACCAACGACACATTCGTACACTTCAATCAGATAATGGTACGGAGTTCATGGATCAAGTGTTGAGTAATTTTTTAAATCATCATGGAATTCGACATCAGACCTCCTGCACGTATACTCCACAGTAGAACAGATTAGCAGAAAGGAAGAATGGACAAAGTATGGAAGTTGTTCGTTCTTCGCTATTTGGCATGAATATGCCAAGATACTATTGGGGTGAGGCGATAAAATCAGCTGCTTACTTAATAAATCGAACACCGTCAAGTGAAATTGACTTTCAATCTCCTCAATAGAAAATGGAATCTCTTCTCTCTATTCCTCATCTACCAAATCTGGAACCACGGGTGTTTGGTTGTACGGTATATGTCCACATCCCGAAAGTCCTACGAAGCAAATTGGATCCTTGTGCAAAATGGTATGTTTTTGTAGGTTACTTGGCGTTTCAGAAAGGATATCGGTGTTATGATCCTCACCATCGAAAGCTACATGTAACCTTCGAGAATCTGAACCCTACTATCCAGGGGGAGTTCTCGGGTCTTCTCTTCAGGGGGAGAGAAACAATGAAGAGAATGATGATCTATTTGAATTAGAGGAAAATGGAAGAATAGTTGAGAGTCATCCTGAGGAAAAAAGGAAAACTGATGTAGCTTCTCACAACAATGAAGATTTGGAAGTTTATGTTAATCAAAATCTACCAAGCAACAACCCCCCCCCCCTTGTCTTCAGAGCTGCCAATGTCTACACCATTAACCGAAGATTCAACCGAGAATATCCCTCCTCAGTTCCACCAGGTATCTCTAAATTCTATTCCAAATGAGATAAATGAAATCCCTATCTTAGAAGATAATATGATCAACAGATACCCACAGAGATCGAATAAGGGAGTTCCGAAGAAACAATATGAAGCTTATCCAAATACGAAGACTAAATACCCAATCAGTAATTTATTTATTTTTTTGAATGGGTAATCCAGACCCGCTGGGGCCTGACTAATCCCATGGCCCAACTGCACGGCGGCAAGCCAGATTAACCATTTAATTCATGGGCTTCGCCCAAGTCCACTGGCCCAAAGGAGTTGTTTGCACCTGGTGGGATTCGAACCTGAGACATGGAAGGAGCACACTCCCCCGTCCCAGGCCTCCTATCGCCAGGCCAATCCCTTTGGGTTCAATCAGTAATTATATGTCTTCCCATAGGTTCTCTAAATCGTATGCATTCTCTGTTAATCAATTTTCAATTGTATCTATTCCTAGTAATATACAGGATGCACTAGCAGATCCAAAATGAACTAAGGCGATGAATGAAGAAATGGAAGCACTTCAGAGGAATAACACTTAGGAAATGTGTCCATTACCAAAAAGGAAGAAGACAGTTGGGTGCAGATGGGTGTTCGCTGTAAAACTCAAGGCGGATGGCAGTATTGACCGGTACAAAGCAAGGCTAGTTGCGAAGGGGTATACACAGAAGTATGGGGTAGATTATCAAGAGACTTTTGCCCTAGTTGCAAAAATCAATATTATCCGCATCCTCATATCTTTAGCAATTAATCGAGATTGGGTCCTGCAACAATTTGATGTCAAGAATGTTTTCCTAAATGGAGACCTTGAAGGAGAAATCTATATGGATTTTCCACCGGGAGCTAAACAAAAACCCTCGTGTAGAAATGAAGTTTGCAAACTAAAGAAGGCATTATACGGTCTTAAACAGTCACCCCGGGCTTGGTTCGGAAGGTTCTCATCTACGATGAAGGAATTTGGCTATAAAAAAAGTAATTCAGATCATACTTTGTTTATAAAACACAAAGCAGGGAAGGTAACGACACTAATAGTATATGTGGATTATATGGTCTTAACAGGAGATGATCCAGAAGAAAGAAAGGCACTTCAACAGTTTCTGGCATCGAAATTTGAAATGAAAGATCTCGGACAACTGAAGTACTTCTTAGGGATCAAGGTCTCAAGGTCAAAGATGGGGATATGTCTATCACAACGAAAATATGTGTTAGATTTATTGGCTGAAACTGGAATGCTTGCATGCAAACCGGTAGATACACCTATGGAAATGAATCACAAATTGGGACAAGCAGAAAATCAAACGCCAGCGGACAAAGGATGTTATCAACGGTTAGTTGGAAAACTAATATACTTATCACATACTAGGCCAGACATAGCATATGCAGTGAGTGTGGTAAGTCAGTTCATGCATTCACCAAGAGAAGAACATATGGAAGCAGTATATCGGATTTTAAGGTATCTGAAGAGTGCACCAGGAAGAGGACTATTGTTTTCAAAAAGGGATATTCACGAGATTGAAGGGTATACAGACTCAGATTGGGCAGGAAACCAGACTGATAGGAGATCGACATCGGGTTACTTTACATTTGTAGAAGGTAACCTTGTCACTTGGAGAAGTAAGAAGCAGAAAGTAGTCGCTAGATCAAGTGCAGAAGCAGAATTTCGGGGTATGGCTCACGGTGTGTGCGAATTATTATGGGTAAAACATGTATTGCAGGATTTGGGAATCGATTATGAGATGTCTATGAACCTACACTGTGATAATAAAGCGGCTATTGAGATTGCCCACGATCTGATACAACATGATCGTACGAAACACATCGAAGTAGACCGACATTTCATCAAAGAAAATCTTGATAGGAAGATTCTACCATTTCCATTTGTTCTGTCTGAAGATCAGTTAGCAGATGTCCTCACAAAGGCAGTTTCAGAAAGTTTTTTATAACGCTATTAGCAAGATGGGCATGATAAATATCTACGCTCCATCTTGAGGGGAG
>CM063606.1:6354916-6458610 GCA_032356905.1 Salix exigua
TAAAACATGATATTTTTTTATTTTTTAAAATCATTTTTTACATCAATACATCAAAATGATTTAAAAACATCAAAAAAAATCATTTAGAATGAAGAAAAAAAAACAAAAAAGGAAACGGCGGTTATACCATGCTACCAAACAGCTTCTATATTTCTTCGTTTATGATGGAAGGATTATTAAACACGCCAAAGTCTGCAAATTTAAATTGTTTCTTATATTGACTTTGTTAAATTTTGATGACTCGATTATTTATCATTTCTTCATTGTGTGGTCACTTTCCAGTACTGTAAATCACTGTCGAACAGGAGAGCGTTATAATCAGATGGAGTAACAAGATACCTTTTGCATTATCCTCTCAAATCTCCTTCCTCGTAAACATTTGACGCATAATTATAGATGGAGGAGATTCGCCGGGCTGCTGGAGCTATTTACGAACATCTGCCGGCAAAGGATAAGAATTTGGCCAGTAAAACTTTCAAGGCCATGGATAAGAACAGAGACGGGCAAATTAGCCTGCTTGAATACATGAAGTATTTCGAGAAAAAAAAAGCCAAAGATTTTACTGATAAGAGCATCTTTAGGGCACTGGACAAGGACGACAATGGAAGCTTGGATTTTGAGGAAGCATTCCTCTTGTTCTACGTCATGCAGAGTGGAAGAGCTCTATTTTGCAAGTCTTGCAAGACTTTCATGCCAGGAGCGTACTTCAGCTGCTGTCAATGTTTCTTCAGAGTTGATGTAAAGAGCACCTATGAAATTTGCTGTGATTGCTATGGTGGTAAGAGGTTCACCCACCACGGTGGTGCCACCTTCTGTGATAACTATACTTTACTACGTCAAAGCAGGAGCGCCATACAAGAGGCCCCCGTGACGGTAATTCATTTTAGAAACTAAAACAATAAGATATTTACATTTGCCTAATTCACTGATAACTCATTCACTACTAAGAAGGGAGACTACTAGCAACGTATTAATCTGTTGTAGATAACAAGAAAATCGTTAAATATTTTTTTTTCTAAAATAATTTATTATTGTTCATCAACAAATTTTTCATTACTAAACATAATCTGATACTTATCCATTGCAACATCAGCTATTGAATTTTTGCATTGATACAATCCGTTGCTAATAAATTATTCACGAAGCCTTTTGTAGATTAGATTATTCACGAAGCATTATATTTTTTTAATCATAGATAGTCCTTATTTTTCAATTTCAGCCTTGTCATTTTATTTGTTGAGATTTTCTTTTCTTTGCATGCTATTCTAATTCAAAGTGGCATTGAAGTCGTGGATTAATTTTACAGAGATAAGTGTCATTGAAGTGGCTTTTAACTTTGATCTTGCTGAAAATAGATGGGCTTGAAACGTTTTATATTTTAATGATTTTTATATATAGTTTTTATATTGAAAATATGTTTGTTTAGAATTTTAGGATGTTTCTCCCATTTTTTCAAGTTCAAAAAAGTTTATAATAAGATTTTAAAGTAAAAAACCTTGGATCCCGACTCATGATTATAAGCTGAACTAAAAGACAAATACAGTAGAATGCTTCTAATCTGAATAATAAGTCTCGAACTCGAATCAGAATATATACAGCATCTAATCTAGGACTGCCTTCAAAATAAATAGTGGAATCGCCATCTTTTCATTGATAAAAATACTCTCTCTATCTAATTAATAAATAAGTGCTAGACTAAGTATAAAAATATTAACTCTACCTCTAATATGTTTGCGTATTATCTTTCATTTCAGAAGCGAAGCAAGGTGCTTAAAATTCTTAAAATGGGACTGCAAATTGGAGGCATAACTATTGGTATTGCAGGCATGACTAGTGGTACGTCAACGTTTAACTGTAGCATCATGTGAAAGAAACCAATGCTTCGTTTGATCACCAGTCAATCGTACAGTAATTGCTGAATGAGGTAAGAGGACATGACTGGAACTTCACTGGGAATTCTTCAAGTAAGCTCACGTCCAGTAGAGAATAAACTCAAGTTAATTTATAGAGCTGTATCTTTATTCTGGGAACTGTATTCCCATGCATTTGATCTCCATATTCTCATGTGTACTTTTGGAGGGCATTACGAATTTGTTGCTTTAATCTTAAGTTTGTCTAATGTAAAAGGGTTTTTGAACATGGATGTTCGAGCTGGTTTACACGTACCTTGACTAATTTAACGTACTTTGAAGCTAAAAACAAGTTAAAATCTCTAGCGGTCATAACTGATATAGAATTTGAATTAATGATCTTTAAGGAGTAAACTTAGAGTCTAACTAGTGAGCTGCATCCTCTTAGGTTACTCTTCTGTAAATCATGAAGCTTATCTTGTAAAATTATTGAGCACCATCAAAATAATTTACCCTAGTCTAATTAGTCTGCTGGATGAAACAAGGCACTTGTTTGTCTTCGCGTTTGTAATTGTATCTAGATACATTTTACTAGGGCATTTAACTTGAAAAAAATATTAAATTTATGTTTTTAAATGCTTTTTCTTATAGTTTTTAAGTGTTGGTGTGATAAAAAAATCATTTCAATATATTAAATAACGATAAAATATGTGTAGTTGATCAGTACTGATAGATTAAAAATAATTAAAAAAATCAATTAATATTCCAATGATATTTTGCACTTGTTTGGGAGTATAGTTGAGGTGGTTTTTTAAAGTTATTTTTGTTTAAAAATAAATGAATTTATTTAAAAAAAATATTTTTAACAGCAGTATATCAAAATGATGTATAAATTCTCAAAAACTTTGATTTAAAATAAAATAAAAATTAATTCTTTTTAAAAATATTTTTGAAATACAGTGACAAATACCATAATAATTTTTGAATATATATATATTATATATATATATATATATTCATCTTCTTTTCTCTAGCATTTAATTTCCCAATTCACCATTTCTAGAGCATATGGATAATTGCATTTGGTTTTTCTAATTTTGTTAAACTGTCATGGTTTTCAATGGTGGATTCTTTGAATTTTTGAAGAAAAAAGTAACCTATTTATTTTTTTGAGATATTCAGTGTCTAGGTTTTTTCTAATTTGTTTCATGGTTTTTCAATGATATTTTCTTTAAAATAAAAAATTAGCAAAATCATTAATGATTGTTTTGTTTTGGCACCTATTTCTGAATGTAGTTGAAGCTACCTAGTAGAAAATAAGTGCGATGTTAAATTTGAGCCTTAGAATATTCAATATTCAAGCCGCCAATAGGTGAATGTGGGGTGGGTTCAAGCCGCCATTTGAGGAAAAGATAAGCCCCAGGAACTTGATCAATATTCAAAAGTTACATTTGATCCAACTCGGTTCCTAGTGTTTCTAGGAATGTTGAGCACCTAAACTAAGGAGGTGTTTGATACTGCGTTTTAATTTTTTTTAAGAAGAATTGCAATTTTTTATTTTTTTCCAAAAAAATAATAAAATATTATTTTAATGTATTTCTGAATGAAAATCATTTTCAAATAATTGGAATTTTCAGCCAAAATCTCATTCCACTTGGTGTTAATCTCATACCAATAGATGGCATAACACATCAACCAAGAGCCAGCCATACCAATATCGACATCATTTTTTTCTATTTTTTTCCATAATGAAATTCAAAGGCTTTGCTATATAAATACACTCAATCACCAAGCAAGAAAGCCAGAAAACACGACCAGGTTTAAATGCTAGAAAACAATTTTTAGCAAGACAAGTCCTACCCAAAGCTAGCTAAATGTTATAAAAGCTATCCAAAGGTTATGAAAGCCAGGACAAACCAGGCTAGGCCATTTAATTTCCAGACTGAATACGAACTCATGTTGTATATTTTCCCATATTCGTACACATGTTGATTTAACATTGGAGTGGATGATCATTAGGGAATGTTTTTTAGATAGCACACGTTAAACCTATCTGTTAGAGATGGGAGAGATGGCAGAAGCTTTGAAGATTTTAGAAGGAAGAAGATGTTCTGAGACGAGAAGAGAGAGAAGAGAGAAATAGAGGGAAAACAAAATTTTGAACTGTCAACAGTAGAAGTAATTCTGTTTTGCTTAATCATTCTTGTGTGTCACTGTACCTTATATACACGCAATACATGCTTCTTTTTGTATTCTAGTCTATTAAGTAAATATTGCATATTACACATTCTGGAATGCACCACATACACCATCCATACTCTTCTATATTCTATCATCCCCCCTCAATCTCATGCTTCAATGAACCAAGCATGAGATTGCTGCAATAACCATGAAACAGAGGTGCACTGACACCCTTTGTCAAAATATTAGCAAATTGTTTTGATGAAGACAAAAATTGCACACACAGTTGATTGCTAGCCACCCTTTCACGAACAAAGTGAACGTCAATCTCGATATGCTTTGTCCGTTGGTGTTGGACAGGATTAAAGGACAAAGCTATAGCAGAGAGATTATCACAGAATATGACTGGGGTCTGAGATATTGGAACTTGCAGGAATGCCAACAATTGCTTAAGCCAATCTATTTCAGCTACTGTAGAAGACAATGCTCTGTATTCAGCCTCAGGTGAAGAACGAGAGACAGTTTGTTGTTTCTTCGATGACCAAGAAATTGGATTGGAACCAAGAAAGACAACAAGACCAGTTGTGGAGCGTCAATCATTGGGGTCCCCTACCCAATCTGCATCACTAAATGCTTTTAGAGATAAGGAATCACGACAGTAACTCAAGCCATATGTAGCAGTGCCCTTGAGATAGCGTAAAATTCGTTTAACGGCAAGGAAATGCACCACCATGGGATGTTGCATGAACTGGCAGACTTGGTGAACTCCAAAAGTAATATTCGGACGAGTGAAGGTCAAGTATTGCAATGCCCTTACAATGCTGCGATATAATGTGGGATTCTCAAAGGGAACACCATCATCTTTAGATAATCTTTGATACGGGAGGCAAGGTGTATGACAAGCTTCAGCATCATTCATCTGAGTCTTACATAACAAATCTTGAATATATTGTGACTGAGAGAGGAAAAGACCACTGCTGGTGTGGACAATTTGAACCCCTAGAAAGTAATGAAGATCCCCCAAATCTGTGATCTCAAACTCAGCAGTGAGAGAGGCAATAATCTTGTGTATTTCAGATGGAGCTGAACCAGTTATCACAATGTCATCTACATATACAAGCAAAATTATGATCTCACCATCAAAACACTTAACAAATAAAGAAGAATCAGCATGTGTGGTTTGAAATCCCAAAGAAGGTAAGAAAGTAGTGAACCTGTCATTCCAAGCCCGAGGAGCCTGTTTAAGACCATACAAAGTTTTATGAAGTTTGCATACCAATTGAGAATTAGGAGAATCTGCAAACCCAGGGGGTTGGGCATTGTATACCTCCTCATAAAGAATGCCATGAAGGAAGGCATTCTTAACATCTAGCTGTCGTAATAACCAATTATGATGAGCTGCAAGAGCCAAGACAAGCCGAACAGTAGTTGGCTTAACAACGGGACTAAATGTCTCCCCATAATCCAAACCTGCTTCTTGACTGAATCCTTGAGCAATCAAACGTGCCTTGTGGCGAGCAATAGACCCATCGACATGCTTTTTGAGCTTAAAAATCCATTTGAATCCCACTAGGTTCTTGTTAGGAGGTAATGGAACCAAAGTCCAGGTATGTTGAGAGTGAAGAGCAGCAATCTCATCTTGCTGTAGGAGAGTAGGATCAGTGTCACCAGGGGACTGAATGACATGGAAGCAGGATTTCTTTTTGAAAATGCCATGTTTGTTGCGAGTCTGCATGGAATGAAGATTCATGGTAGGAATTTGAAGCACTACTGACAGATTCTCAGGTCTGAAATCATCACCTGTAGAGTTAATATTTATACCTTCAACAGCAGATGCAGGAGCCACGGGTATAGAAGACATATTCAAAGGTGAAAGCACATGTGAAATGGAAGATGAGGAGGCACCATTAGACACAGATGATGAGACAATGTCACCTACAGGGATAGAACTAGAAGAAGGTGGCATCGAAATGACATTATCAGTAGTTATAATAGGAAGAATAGATGGTGAGGGAGGAGTGGGAGACAGAGGAGATGGGACAGAGTTATGTGGGTATTGGTGGTATGAGATCACATTTCAATGAAATCATTTGAATTCCCAGAACACCTTTGTTAAACAAAAATCAAATTAGCATTCATTTTCGTACCAAACTTTGATTTGCCAAAAATCTTTATGAAATCCTAGGATCATGCAGAAAAAGAGGATACACCAAAGAATTCATGGCCAAATGTCAATTTCATTAGATGTCCTGAGTGGTACATTAAGTGTAATATTTCTTTACAACATCAGAGTTTACAGGTCTAGGCAGATCTTCTCCATCCATGTTAGTCAAAATTAAGGCTCCCCCAGAAAAAGCCTTCTTCACTACATATGGTCCCTCATAATTTGGCGCCCATTTACTCTGATCCTCTACTGCTGACATCTTTTTTAACACCAAATCTCCCTCTTTGAACACCCTTGGCTTGACCTTCTTGTTGTAAGCCTTTGCTATCCTGCCTTGGTATAACTGGTGATGGCAAATAGCTGCTAATCTTCTTTCATCAATTAAGTTTAACTGCTCAAACCTCACCCTTGCCCATTCTGATTCATCTAACTCTGCCTCTTTCAAGATCCTTAGTGATGGAATTTCCAGTTCTAAAGGTGTGACTGCCTCCATTCCATATACTAAAGCATATGGGGTTGCTCCTACGGAAGTTCGCACAGTAGTGCGATATGCGTGCAAAGCGCATGGTAGCATTTCATGCCAATCTTTGTAAGTAACAACCATCTTCTGGATGATTTTCTTAATATTCTTATTAGCTGCTTCAACGGCTCCATTCATCTTTGGTCTATAAGGAGAGGAGTTGAGATGCTTAATTTTCCACTTGGTGCAAAGTTCGGCAATCAATTTTCCGTTAAAGTTCTGAGCATTATCAGTCACCATCCTTGCAGGTAGACCATAGCGATAAATCAAGTCTCTTTCAATGAACTTCTTGACAACCTTTTGTGTTACATGGGCGTAGGAATTAGCTTCCACCCATTTAGTAAAGTAATCAATTGCCACCAAAATGAATCTATGTCCATTACTTGCCTTCGGGTTAATTGGTCCTATGACATCCAATCCCCACATGTCAAATGGCCATGGTGAGGACATGTTGAATAGAGGTCTTGGAGGTGCATTTATTTTATCACCATAAATCTGACACTTGTGACATTTTCTAACATAAATCACACAGTCTCTTTCCATGGTCAACCAAAAATACCCAGATCTTTGCATTTGTCTTGCCATTGTATGACCATTGGCATGAGTTGCACAAATTCCTTCGTGAACTTCTTTTAGAGCTTGCCCAATTTCCTTCTCATCTAAACACCTGAGTAAGGTTCCATCAAATGACCTCTTGTATAAGATTTCACCATCCAAGTAGAAATTCGCGGCCATCCTCCTTAAAGTCTCTTTATCCTCTTTAGAAGCGTCTTGGGGGTATTCCTGGTGTTGGATGAATCTTTTGATGTCACTATACCAGGGTTGCCCATCTGATGATTCTTCAAGTGTGCAACAATGGGCTTGATGATTCGAACCTTGATGTCGATTGGGTGGATTTCTTCTCTAGCAACAATTTGTACCATTGAAGCCAAAGTTGCCAAAGCATCAGCGAACTGATTTTTATCCCTACTCATGTGAGTGAACTTGACCTCTTCGAACTCACCGGCTAGTTTTACAAGGTGGTTTTGGTAAGGTTTCAACTTTTCATCTTTAGTTTGCCATTCTCCTTTCACTTGGCAAATAATCAACATGGAATCCCCGAAGACTTCAAGTTTCTTAATCTTGAGCTCTAAAGCAGCCTCTAAACCAATGATACATGCTTCATATTCAGCTGTGTTATTGGTGCATTCAAATTGCAACCTTGCTGAGAAAGGGTATTGTTTTCCATCTGGGGAAATTATGACAGCTCCAACCCCATTTCCTGATACATTTACCGCTCCATCAAAATAGAGTGTCCACCACTCAGTTGCCCCCATATCATCCCTAATCTCTAGTATGTCTTCATCAGGGAGATCGAAATTTAGAGACTCATAATCTTCCACGGCATGATCCGCAAGATGGTCGGCAACTACACTACCCTTTATGGCTTTCCTCGTCATAAAAACAATGTCATATTCTGCTAACAACACTTGCCACCTTGCTATCCTGCTGGACAAATAGGGTTTTTCACAGATGTACTTAAGGGGATCTAACTTGGAAATTAGCCACGTGGTGTAGTATAACATATATTGCCTGAGTCTTTTCGCACTCCAGACCAAAGCGCAACATAGCTTCTCAATCATGGGGTACCTAGACTCACAATCATTAAACTTCTTACTCAAGTAGTATATAGCTTGCTCCTTTCTTCCAGATTCATCATGTTGTCCCAACACACAACCCATGGCCGTTTCTGTGACCGTTAAGTACAAGATCAATGGTTTCCCTGGTACTGGAGGTACTAACAATGGAGGGTTTTGTAAATACTTCTTTATCTTGTCGAAGGCCTCTTGACAACTATCATCCCACACTCCAGGATTTTTCTTCCTGAGTAAGCAAAAAATCGGTTCACACGTTGCCGTTAGCTGGGATATGAAACGAGCTATATAATTCAAGCGTCCGAGAAAACTCCTCACTTCTTTTTCAGTTCTAGGTGCGGGCATTTCTTGTATGGCCCTAGCTTTATCTGGATCAACTTCTATTCCCGATTGCTTACAATAAAACCCAGTAATTTTCCTGTCTTTACTCCGAAGGAGTATTTGGTAGGGTTCAACTTTAACTGATACTTTCGCAATCTCTCAAATAGTTTTCTCAATATCTGCACATGATCTTCATCGATCTTGGATTTAGCTAATATATCTCCACATAGACTTTAACTTCTCGGTGCATCATATCGTGGAACAGAAACACCATGGCTCGCTGATATGTAGCCCCAGCATTCTTCAGACCAAATGGCATTACTTTATAACAGAAAGTTCTCCAAGGTGTGGTAAAGGTGGTTTTCTCTTTGTCTTCTTCTGCCATCCTAATCTGATTATAACCAGAAAACCCATCCATGAATGAATATGTGGCATTTTTAGCAGCGTTATCCACCAAGGTATCTATTTGAGGCAATGGAAAATCATCTTTCGGGCTTGCTTTGTTTAAATCTCTATAATCCACACACACTCGAATCTTTCCTTCTTTCTTGGGGACTACAACCGTATTAGCTACCCATTGAGGATAATGAACGACCTCTAGAAACCCTGCGTCCCATTGCTTTTGTATCTCTGCTTTAACTTTTAGGAGCATATCTGGCTGCATTCTTACTGTTTTTACTGTTTCTTGGCATGCTTCCTTCTATTAAAGGGATTTTATGCACAACTATATCGAGTATCTAAGCCAGGCATTTCTACGTAAGTCCAGCGTAAAATATCTCGCATATTCATGCAAAGAGAGGATCAACCTTCCTCTTTCTTCAATTGTAATAAGGGTACTGATTTTCAACTCCTTTTTCTCTTGCTTATTTCCTAAATTGATGGTCTCAAGCTCTTCACTAAAAGGTTTCCAAATTTTTTCAGACTTTTCCACTAATTTAGCAAACTCTTTTATATCTTCCTCTGCCCATTCTTCATCATCAAGTACAGTGACACTATTGAAATTTGGCCAATTATTCTTAGTGTGATAGTTTTGTGAGTGGTTGGAAATTTCAGCACTCCTGAAAGTGTAAGGTGTGTTCGTGTAAGTTTCTGTATTTGCAAATGACATGTCATAGATAAAATGCATAATCTTATAAAAGAGTGCTCATTTGACAAAGCAAAAACCTTGCGGCATCGTGAGCTAGATTACAGTCAAGGTCAAAACAAATTAAAAACATGGTCATGATCGGACAAAAGCAATTACTTTTAAACACAATAGGAGCAGGCTCCGTCTTCCAATTCTGGTGCGCCTCCCCTCCAACTAATTTTCGCACAAAAGCCCTTGCGGGAAACTTGTCTGCATCGTGAATGGATATCTGTGGAAAATCTGCCTCTTCTTCTTGGCATTCAAGAGTGCCAATATGCAAATTGGTCATGCCTGACTTGATCTCCTCAACTGAACTACGGAAAGACTCCTGGAGTGGTGGGATGACAAGTTCTTCTTCTTTTGACTCCCTTCCCTCAATTTTTGCCATCCTTGCTTCTTTTCTAGCTTGGGCAACCCGCTTATAATCTTCCTTTTTTGGCTTATACCCCAATCCGAACCTTTGATCCGCACATTTCAACTTTATTATATTGATTCGCTCTGGCATTCCGCTTATAGGATCATACTGAAAGGGAATCTCATTTCTTAAAAAACATTTGGCAGCCATCTTTGCTGCTTCTGGGATTCTTGGCTTCTTTACCATCGCGCCCTCACGAACCCAGTCTGCATTCACTATTTCGAAAGCATGAATATTCCCTTCCCTACAGTCCTTTGCTTCTACAAAAAGTACGACCACATTCTTGATCATCGAAACTGTCTCCTCTGCTTTGACAGTAATCAACATTCCATTTATAATGTATTTCAAGCATTGGTGTAGTGACGAGGTTACTGCTCCAGCTGCATGTATCCATGGCCTTCCTAGTAACATACTGTAAGATGGATGTATATCCATCACTTGCAACGTTACTAGGAATATTTGTGGCCCCACATATAATTCTACTTCCAATGTCCCCACTATTGGCCTTGGCGATCCATCAAATGCCCTTGCCATCATTGTACTCGGCTTCATGTGCGATGCATCAATGGGCATTTCTTTTAACATGTGCCTTGGTAATACATTCAGTGCAGAGCCATTATCAATTAACACCTTTCCAATTAAAACATCTTTACATCGTATTGTGATGTATAATGGCTTATTGTGCCCTGTACCATCAGGATCCACTTCATCTTCAGTAAAATACACATAATTTGATGCCTGTATTCTCCCTACCAAATGCTCCATGGCCTCTAGGTTAATGTCCTGAGGTACATGGGCCTCATTTAACACTTTTTGCAAAGCTTTTCGATGAGACTCGGAACTCAATATCAAAGAAAATAATGATATCTTAGCAGGGGTCTTCTTGAGTTGTTCCACCACACTGTATTCACTATGCTTCATCAGCTTTAGGAATTCATTGGTCTCTTCTTCTGTTACGGGTTTATTTGTTTCTTCGGATACATCAACCACTTCCTTCCCTTTAATTCTTCTTAACTCCTCTGGGGTAAAACATCTACCACTCCGAGTCAAATCTCCAATTTCAGGCAAAAAGATAAGTTGTTGTCCTGCGCCCTGAGATGAATGCCCATAATTGTGTGGCATGGCATTATAATCTTTTCTATGGGTAGCGGTGGGCTTGGTCAAAACTAACTTGGGTAGTCCTCCTGGAGTGAGTTGGATCTGACATACTTCTTTCTTTGACATTTCTGTCACAGATATCTTATCATCTGTAATTGTCTCTACCCGAAGCAAACCTCTATTTATCATTTTCATCACATTTTCATAGAAGCCTTGACACTGACTAATAGAATGACCTTTCTGATTATGATATTGGCAACATCTCACATCATATTTAGCCTTTGTCAGCATTTGATAGATTTTTTCCATTGGCACCTTTAAACTTCTCGGAGGCTCGATATCCAACATATTCACTGATCCGCTGCCCGAAGAATGACTAGGTAATGGATTGGTGCTTATATTTGGGGGATCCTCGAATTTTATCCATCCAGCTTTAATTAATTGGAGGAGCCTCCTTTTAAAAGCAAGGCATGTGTGGATGCTATGTCCTGCAATTCCTGCATGGTATTCGCAAGTAAGATCCGGTTTATACCAATTGGGATAAGGTGGTTGCAAGGGTGCCAAGGGTACGGGAGCCACATGCCCAATACTTAATAATTTCTGGTATATCTCGTCCGAGGGCATTGACAATGGGGTAACTGTTCTGAAGTCCTTGGTAGCTCTCTTTGGGAAACCTTCGATTTGGTTTTTGGTAAATTTCCAGCTGGGTTCTCGGGTTTTTTGGTAGAGAATGGAGAGTTGAAGTTAATGTTGGCGACTTGAGATGATGAGGGGCTGCATTTTGGAAACTGGGTGTTCTTGCCCTTATAACCACCTTCAATATGATCAACGTCTTTTCTTTTTCCTCCGAAACCCTTTTTTTCCATAGGTACAGAGATTCTCCCATTCTTTATTCCTTGCTCTATACGCTCTGCCACGGCTACGGCATCTGTAAATTGTTGTGCTGAACTTCCCACTACATGCTCGTAGTATGGTGCTCTCAGTGTATTGGCGAATAAAGTAACCATCTCGTAGTATGGTGCACTTGTGCAGATCTCGTAGTATGGTGCACTTGTGCAGCCAGGTCTCTCCATCTTTGAGCATATTCTCTTATGCTCTCTTTTTCCCCTTTTTCCAAGTTGGACAGACTAGTTCTATCGGAGGCGATATCCATATTATACTTGTATTGCTTAATAAAAGCATCTACCAAGTCTTTCCAATTACGAACTCTAGTGTTATCAAGCCTCATGTACCAACTTAAAGCTGCTCCACTCAAACTATCTTGGAAGAAATGCATTAATAATTTCTCATCATGTACCACTTCGGCCATTTTGTTACAATATGACTTTAGATGTGTGACGAGGCATTGTGTTCTAGTATATTTGATGAACTCGGGAACACGGAATTTCTTTGGTATCACCACATTTGGGACCAAACACATTTCTGCAGCTCTTACTGGATCATACAACTCTGCTCCTTCAATGGCCCTTATCCTAGCCTCCAATGCTGCCATTTTGTCTTGCTCAACACCGTTAGATGATTGTGTTTTATGGGACTCATTTACAGATATCCCACCAATCGGTGTTGGCAGGGGTGCTGGTGCGGGTGTGTGTCCAAAAACGGGATTTTGTTGAGGATTCTGAACCTCTTCTTCGATTATTTCTTCAGGATTGTTTACCGCTTGGGTTTGAGTAGTTGCTGGAGGTCTAGTTGAAGGACCTTCGCCAGAGGCATTTCTTAGTGTCTGCTCAAGTAGGCTAGCGATGCGAGCTACGCTGTCCTTTAAGGCATTCAGCTCCTCTTGGAAGTGAGCATCTTGATGTGCACGTGCTTCGTCTTCCATATTTCTTTGACGGAGACGAGTGTTGTAAATCCTAGGAGGTGAATTTCTTTGGGGACCTATATTTCAACCTGAGATGATATGCGTGTTATTTATGATGAATGAGTGTATGCATGATGAATTTTTATTTTTGCAAAACCAATCCATGACTTCCATGCCGGGTAAAATCCGTAGATATCTTGTAGAAGTTTTGCCCATATATTTGAGTCAATTGAATAATACACACTTGACAAAAGGCAAAAGGTGGAGCTTGTCCATTTCATTCATCAAAATACAAAATATTTACTCAAATGCTACTCCTCTATTAGCTACAAACTTAACAAAAGAGGAGAGTTCATCTAAGTACATTTCATATCTACGGGCACTGCCACCGATTCTAGTAGCTTTTACACATAATTCATCTGTCTTTCTAGCCACTATATTGATCAGTTTATCAGTCTGCTCTATCTTGTGATGGAATACCAGATTATCCTGGCGCAACGTCTCATTACAAGCAGTTAACGAGTCATTGTTTTTTTCTAATATTAGAACTAATTTTTCAAACTGTTGGGTTTGATCTTTAGCCCTTTGTAGCCTTGCCTGGAGCCTTAGTGTCTCGGAGTTCAACTGAGCCTCAATTTTGGTGGTGCGTTCCTGCCATTCATTGCGTTGCTCTTGCGTTATCCTCAGTTCTTCTTCCCGAGCTTCTAGTTCAGCTTGGAGGGTGGAAACACGATCTCTTAGGCCATTTGCCATGGTTAAGTATCTTTTCACGTCGGACTCGGCTATCCTTCTTGCCTCTAACTCATTTTCGGTCTGATCTCGGTACTGGGCTTTTAATTCTTTTTCTTCTTCAAGGACAAGACTGGCCACCCTTCCTTTCTCCTTCTCAGTTTCCCATTTCATCTTGTAATGGTCCCTTTCGGTTATCATCGAGGCTAACAATTCTTGGTTCGCATGCTCCTTGTTTCTAGATGTTGTCTTCAAGCTGACCAATTCCTTCTCCATCATTTCATATTTACTTATCCGATCAATATATTGAGAACTTATTTCTTCTAGCTGCTTCTTCTCTTGGATCAACCTGGTGAGCTGCTCTTCTTTCTTTTGCAACTGACAATCCATAGAAACCCTCATTTGTTCTTCTTCTAGTAGTTGTTTCTCGAGGAATTTCTGACTGTTTTTGCTGCGGCTAAGCTCAATCCTTAACTTATCCAATTCTTCTTGGAGGTCCCTTTCATCAACCCTTTTTCTTTTAGTTTCAGCAAAGACGGGTGCTTTGTCTCGTACCAGGCTTTGACTTATGATGCTCTTCTTCCATGCCAAGTAACCAGGGCTAACAGAAGGCTTATTTGGATGAGACTCTCTGTTAACTAACATAGGTTGCTCCCAGTCTTTTTTAATTACTTCAAGCTCAGTTAGTGAGTTGACCTCTTTGAAAGAACCCACATATTCAGTCAACCCTTTGGTTCTCGGCACATACTGCATTCCTCCAAACTGTCTGGTTACTAGGGAGGGGCAGTAGCTAACATAACCGGTTAATCCAATTAACGGGACCCATGCTTTATTACCATAGCTCATTAGATAAGCTGAACTTCCGACCCAAGGTGCTTTCCATCTGAACTTTCAGGCAGTGCCTGGTATTTCGCCACCCAAGCTTTTTCATCCAGGTCTTTCCATTCCTCACTTAGAATCAACCTAAGAGGCCTCATGTTAAACCACCAGAAATTATTGAAAACTTCTCTTGGGGTTTCCAGATGACTAACAATCCACATAAATAATAGAGGGATACAACACCGCATTGCCCCTTTTCCATGCATCCTACAATGATTCAAAGACAGGATAGTTTCGGCCAATATAGCTGAAGCGGGGTTATTCTTTCCCTGTTCATATTCAACAAAAGCACTGGCTGCTTCTATGCTAATTATCCCCACAGCTTCTGAAGGAAATAAGATTAAACCAAAGATAGCAAAAGCCACCAACCGGTACCCCTCTTCCACAAGTCTACCTTTATCTTTACTTGCTTTCAACTTGCTCTCGAACGCCTTCCACTTGAAGTCTCCAGAAGAAGTCATATATTGGCCCACTTGATCCAAGCATAGAAGCTTAGTGACCTCTTGGACTGTATTCTTGATTCTCTGTCGGAAATAAACTTTGTGGGGGTTGCGGGGGAAATTCAAGATTTGAGCATATTCCTCTATGGTAGGAGTCATGTCAATATCCCCAAAAGTAAAGCATCGGTAGTTAGGATCCCAGAAGTGCATAAGGGCTTTGACTGCTGATATCTGAACCGAAATCTTCATCAGGTGGCCGATTCTTCCATATTTCTCTTCAAACAATGTCTCATCTACATACCCCATAATGGGCACCAACTTTTTCACATTTTCTATGGAGCAGTGGATTTTGGTCATGTGTGGCAATCCATTGATTTTAGCTCTTGGGCAATCTCCCTCAGTTATCTGTGTCATCTCGGATCTTTCCCCGTACTCCAAAAAGCTAATGGAAGTCATGGTCTTAGTTTAATAATTTCTGCAATTTATTCCAACAATGAAATTATTAAATATGCTACATCCTAGGTTCTAAGTTATTACATGCAAGGGTAAGTTGTTCTATCTGGTCACAAACGGGTCTATAAACTGCCCAGTGACTACCTTACGTGAAGGTAGTGTGGGGGTTTACGAGAAATGGTTGGGGCACAGTATGACCGCCATTATCAAGTAAACACTCAGTTCATAGTTGGATGTTTCAAGAATCTAAACCCCGACTGAAAGTCATGGGGCAGACCGCTAATCCCCACCTAACTTAAAATTGGATTTATACTGGAAATTAAAATGCATGATGACATTAATTTAAATTGAATGTTATACATTGATTGAAAATAAAATGCATGCTAAAGCATTAAAAATGCATGATGAAGCAGTGAAAATCAGTGCAAAAATACAAATTAAGAAATATACAATCAAACACGCAAAGCTCAGTCTAGCAAGTCCCCCAGTGGAGTCGCCATCTGTCGCGACGGCGATTTTTGGGACGCGCTCCGCGCCCCGTCTTTACCCCGAGATTCGGGGGGACAACGGTGCGCGGTGAAATGGAGGGGTATTTTTATAGTCATAAAAATTACGACTATAATTATTGGGAGTCGCCACCTAGTATTAAGGTTACTAGGAACCTATTGGTCTGCGAGAGTCTAGGGTAAGGAGACTTATTGTGCAAGGGGAAGACGCATCACCCCCAGTGCACCCTACCTAAGGCAAGCTGCATTGTTGTTTGATTGTTTTTCCTAAATCATTATTTTTTTTTGTCCCTCCTAAAGTTCGACATAGATTTCTCCCTATGAGAGAATATCTATCTCGTTAAGAGACTAAAAAATGAATTTTTGCACTATATTTTAAAAATCTCATTTTTATTTATCCACAGGTGTACATTACAGTATAATTTTACACCGTGATAGATAGGACAAAATAATTGTGAAATTGTTTTTGACATTTTGGCCGAATGCCAATGGATAATCATAAACTGGTTATGATATCCAAATTTTTGCTAAAAAAATATGGAAAGATATGCACATATTTTTTTTACGAAAAAAATACAATGAGAAAATACTTGGAATTCGGCCGTATGCAATAAAACAAAATACTTTTTTTTTGAAATTTTTTTTTAAAAAAAAGTTTTTTCATTTTATTTTTATTTTTTTATTATTATTTTTTTATTTTTATTTTTACTATTTTTGTTTTTGGTCAATGTCACTGGTGATGATGACTCAACGATCTGGTGGCTTCGCTGTGGTGAAGCCCAATGATGGAGGACAGTGGGCTTCGACTCATCCGGTCGAAGCCCAGTTATCTTGGTTGAGTTGTCAATCCAGTGGTGACAACTGTTTCGTTGGTCGGTCAACCGACCAAAAAATAAAAACGAAAGAAAGAAAAACGAAACAGAAACGAAGAAGAAAATCAACGAGTGCATTCGTGAGCGATGAAATGGTCGACTTCAACGAGAGGATTACCTGAGGATACAACCGTTTAGAGGGGATCGAGGTGATCCTTCCTGTCATCGTGGTTTTGGAAACGGAGGTCTGTGGCGGCCGGAATGGAGGTTTGAAGTCGCTGGTGATGGTTGCCTTCACTGTCGCGTGTCCTCTGTTCATCGCCGCTTGTCGTCTGAGAAGAAGGGAGATGGTTTCTGTGATGAGGAGGAAGCTTCTGGCAACGACGAGGTGGCGCAAGGTGGTCAGAGACGATGGTTGGAGAGTTGACCGAGAGATGCTGCACCGTCGCTTCTAGAGAGAGAGAGACATGTCGGGGAGAGAGAGAGATGGAAAATTTACAAACCGAGAGGAAGAAAAGATGGCTATTGCATGGAGAAAGAGATGTTGCACTTGTGGTGGCTGGAAACGGGAGGAAGAAAAGATGGACAAGGCTGCCGGAGCCGGAGTTGCTTCTGCCGGTCTGTTGATGAAGATGATGATTGTATAAAAAAAAACTCTTGTCATGTTTTCTCCTTAGTTTTTCAGCCCCTCAGCACAGTGAAAATTTCCAGTTTCGTGGTCTTCTTCAGTGTTTGTTTTCTTTCCTCGGTCTACTCCTCCGTCTTTTTCTTCTGTTTGCTCGAGCTTCAGTATTTATAGCAGAAAACCAGCCCTTCGTCTGTAAGCGAGGATCACCTCCTACTCTTCCCTCGTAAAATGGAATGAGGGACTTCGTGCATGTAATCGAGGATCGCCTCCTGCTTTACCTAGTAACATGGAATGAGGGACTTCCCAGGCAACGCATACCCATGGGTGGCGTGCCGGCGTGCCTGGATTTGCATGCGCATAGATTCGGGAGAGGATGGCTAAAGATCAACTTGGTCCCTCAGTTTTAATCAGCTCAATTGCACCCCTAATTGGTTCTAAAATTTTTTTTGTGCAATCATGTCCCCGTGAAAAATTCAGAGTTATCCTTAAATTTTGCTTGTCTTTTATTTTGGCCCTTGATTTCCAATTTATGTCATTTGACCCACAATTGACCATTAAACTCTCAATTGTTTCCAATTGGACTTCTGATTTTGCATAATTGGCTTGGAAACATTCCATTTAGCCTCCGAAAATTCCCAACTTCTTAATTGAGCCCAAATTAAATTTAAGGACTTGATTTTTCACTGATTAAGCCCTTAATAAAATTATTTTGACCAACTTAAAGTATAATTAAGTCCTTGCACTTAATTAAATCATTTAATTGGACCCTCAATTAATTCCCCAAACATAATTATATTTTAAAATTGGCCGACGATTAAATCAAATTGGCCCATAAAAATATAATTATATCCCTCGACTTAATTCTTATACAGATTTTCCCGATGATAAAAATACTTTTGTCTTAAATCTGTATTTTCCTCTATCCTGGGGGCAAAAGAGACACGATCGTTCTTGCGGAAACACTCAGAATTTCAACATTGATTTTTCTACCAATGTCGACCCTTTTTATTTTATTTTTGTTATTTTTTGGTATATTTTGGGGAGTCACCCAAAAATTGGGTGATGACAACATAATCATTGAAAATAACAAAAGTATACTCTTCTATCAAAAACAAATCATAACAATTGCAAGTTACAACCTCTTCCACTATGCCATATGTATTACTATACACAAGGTAACTATTCATATAAACCCCACTCATTGAGGTAGGTTAAGGTCAACATTCATTGAGGATTAAATTGTTTTCACTAGTTTAAAATGGTTAGGTAATCATGCTTCGAGTTTTAGGGACTAATATGAGTGTAAAGCAATATTTTTAGCTTTAAAACGTGTTTAATAGTGAGTTAAAGAGCTTTTCATCAATTTTTCCTTAATTGTTTTTATTAAGCTTTAATTTTAATGGTGAGGTTGAGGAGTCTTCTAGATTTAGAGATCGATGTAAGACTAACATGGTGATTTTAACAAAAATAAATAAACCATTAAGTTTAGAGATTCTTGATTGAGCACGTAACGTAGTTTTTGGCCTTTAATTAACAAAAAGAAAATGAAGACATATCATAAATACAAGAAAATATATGATTTTACTAAAAAGAAAAGCTCATTTGACAGTAATCATCTTGTGCATTTAGGAGTCAAATTATCAATAAGACTAAAACAAGTTAAAACAATTTTGTTCACATGATCAAACAAAGCCTTTATCATTCTCCCTTTTATTCTTTGCACCTTGTCTATAATGAATTTCACTTGGCACACTTCTTGCTTTCATTGGATACATCCATCTTGGACAATTCTCTATCCATTCATTTTTCAATTCAGAAAACCCTTCGAATTACCATTTGTATCACCTTCTTGTGGAAGCCTTCACATTGATTAATCATGTGACCTTTTCAACAGTAATGCTTGCAAATATTCATGAAATCTTCTTTGTACCTAGCTTTTATTATTATCTCATAAATTAAATTTCACTGATACTTTACTCCTTAGCTCTTCTATTTTTAGTATGTTTATTGACCCCTTACCCAAAACATGTTAGTGTAGGGGCTTTGTACTTATGTTTATATTTTTTTAAAATTTTATCAATCCTAGTTTAATTAATCACAAGATCTTCTTCTTAAAAGCATTGCAAGTATGATTGTTATATCTTATAATGTCAACATGGTATTCGCAAGTGAGGATTGGTGTGTACCAATTGGGGTAACAGGTTGCAAAGGCGTGAGAGGATCTGGAGCTACATGTCTGATGCGTAATAGCTTTTCATGCATTACGTTTAAAGATAACGGTAACGGGGTTAATTGTTTTTGAACTCTTTGATAATTTTTCTTAGGGAAAATTTTATTTTGGTTTTCAACTAGGTTATTTTAAGGCTTAGGTTTTCTAGCAGGAAATAAAGAGTTAAAGTTAATACTGATAATTTAGGATAAAGGGGAAGAAGTGCAGTAGATTTAGAATTGTTTTCTATATTATTTTATGAGTTATTGTTATTATTACCGTCAAAACCATAATTATTAACACCACAAGTACTATAACCATTATAATAAATAATAATTTCTATTATTATTATGATTAATAATGTCACTATTAAAATCATGATTATAATAAATAAAATTATCATTACTATTACTGTTAAAACAAAAAAAATATTATTAAATTACCCGAGGAATAAAAAACATTTATTTTTTTTAACAAAAGAGTAAGGAAAAAAATAAAACTATTATTATTATTATTGCATAAATAATGGAAAAAATAAAATTACATTAAAGAATAAAAAAACCTAAAATCTTTAACAGAAGAGCAAGCAAAAATAAATAAATATAATTAGTAGAAAAAATCATTTCACTTGAAGATCAAATAAAAATAATAGAAAAACTAAAAGAAAGAACAAAGGGGGAAAAAATAAGAAATATCAATTTTTAAATGATCACAATCACAAACTAAAATTTAAGATTTAAATAATTTTAAAAAATATTACTTCAATAAAAGAGAATAATAAAAATTAAAAACCAAAACTAAGAGCATATATATGTAAAAATAGACAAAAACAGGGACAATTTCAGAAATATACAAAAATAAAGGAATTAAAATTAAAAATTAAAAGTATAAAGGTTGAAATGAAAATAAAATATATAATCAATTTCCATTGAAGGACAGAATTGAAAAAATCAAAACTCTGTACAAAAAATATTAAGGGATTTCAACTCAATCCAGAAATTAAAAGAATAAGGACCGAATCGCAATCTCAATATATAATTAATTTCAATAGAAGGATAAAATTGAAACAAATCAAAATTTCTATAACAAAAATCAGGACTATACAAGACAATCAAAACCTAAGGGACTAGAATGAAAACAAAAACAATACAGGGGACCTCCTACCACTTTTGCCTGCAGGAGAGAGAAAAGGCGGGGAACATTTCTACCGACACATTTCCGGCCACCATGTGACACCACACCCCTCAACATGAGGTGGAGGACATAGAGGTGCATCCGTTGAGACGCCGGATAGACATATTTGACTGCCTGAATTTGCCAAACATGCCGCCTGAAGGAGGCATGAGGCCGAAAACCATCGGCAGTATTCCACAGAAATTAATAATAATAAAATGATAAATTACCTACACTCCTGTATAACCAACTCTTGAATATTGTCTTTATATACATTACCTTTGTTATTTCTTATATTGATTATTTTTTAGTAAAAATACCTTGATCGAACCATAGATTTTCTGCACCCTTAAAATGATGATGACCTTCCAGCAAAAACTAAACATGTCTTCCATGCTCTCGTTTATTATAAAAAAGCTAAATAATGAAAATATTTATAGGTTAATTATTTCTCTTAGATGTATGGTATCATAAAAAAATCTAGGATCATTAATATTTATTTTACATACTAAAAATTTTGGTTCTGACTGTGGCGAAACGCAATGCAAGTCACTCATATATTTGTTTATGTAGATAATTGGGCCTAATTTTTTCACCTCTTTTGTCTACGTGTGACTTCGTATATTTCTTGTTTACGTGATATTAAATTTGAGATATCATACATAAAAAAAACTATAAAAGTTATTTTTTAGCAAAAACAACATCAAAAACAACAAAAAATAAGATAAATGACAAAATAAATATATTAGCTTAAAAAAATCATTTCACTGGAAGAATAAATAAATAAAAACAATAAAGGGAATAAATAAATAAATAAAATTCGTTTTAAAATGATTATAAATACCAATTAAAATTCAAGGACTAAATGCATGGATTTTGTATATTCATCTTCGGAGGAAAGACAGTAAACGAAGCTTTCAATGAGAATAAGTATATATGCAGATGATTGAGACTACTTTTCCGAGTTATTGTCGTCGTCCATTTAACTTACAACTCATGGCTTAGTTAGCTAGGCTCTACAAAATCTATAGGTAGCACCCAGACAAAACCCAATTAATCTTAGATATATTGGTTTAGTTCTTTCAAGAATTAAATAATTCAAAAATCACTCAAACACATAAATATAATATATTGCAAGTTAATTCAAAATGATTTCATTTTATTTAAAATTATTTTTATGTTGATTTACTTACATTTTAATGCCTTAACATATACATTTATAACTTACATGATGCCTATGTGAATTGTTTATGATTGTGTGAATTAAAGTGCTTTATAAAAAGAGGTTGAAAATGACGAAATACAGTATCCCAAACTGTCTCTATTAGAGAAGTCAGATACATGTGATCCAGTAGTACAAGTTTGAGACTAAAATGATTGTTTTTCTATAATCTCAGGCATTGAGACCTGTGATTGATAATATGATTATCATTGGAGGTTTATATGATCATTAATTTTAAAAGCTCGTGAGATTAGTTAAGATGCGTGCAAGCTAACCCCGACATCCAAGTTAATAAAAATATTTTTTTTAGGACACATGAGTGGTAGATGATATTTATAAATTAGAACTGGCCACTTGTGATATCTGTCATAATAAACTAGCAGATAATATTGTATCTCAGATAACAATTTGAAAAGATTGTCAACTTACCAAAAACTCCATCATGGCTAGCATGTCATTTTCCTTTGACAAATGCAACTTGGCTTTTCATGTCTTGATTGTTTTTATCCTTAAAAATCAATCTAAAAATGATAATTAGACCACTTCAAAAAAATAATAACAATATTTCCAAATTGTAAATATTTGTTTGTAGTTTTATTATCATAGATTGATATTTGATGAAAAAACCCTTAAAATAAATTTATCCTAGAAATCAACAAAAATAATAAAAAAATCATTTTTACAAAATTAAAATAATTTTTTAATGTTAAAATAAGATAAATAAAATTTAAGCGGGATTTATCCTTACAAATCACCAAATTATTATTATAATTATTGTTGTTGTTGTTGTTATGTCAATATTTTTATTATATTTCTTCGTTTATGATGGAGATTATTAAAGATTGCAAAGTCTGCAAATTTAATTTTTTTTATACTGATTTTGTTAAATTTTGATGACTTAATGTATCAGTCCCTTACTTAGGCCCCGTTTGTTTGCTGGAAAGTGGTTTCCTTTTGGAAAGTGAATTCCGAGGAAAGTGAATTCCTGGAAAGTAAATTCCTGAAAAGTGAATTCCGATGTTTGACAGTGTTATAGAAAATGAACTGGAAAACACATTCCAGTGTTTGTTTGTGTGTATGGAAAATGAACTGGAAAATAATTTATTAATAAATGCACATAATTATTGTATGCCATTTTATTCAATACCTATCACTCCCGCATGTGATAAATGGAAAATAAAATAAAAAATTATTAATTTGTTAACATTGTTAAATAATTTTTTATATATACTATTCTTGTAAAATCAAAATCAATAAATTAGAATCAATAAAAAAATAAATTAAATAAATACAATCCTTTATTTTTTCCAACTCCTTATAGCATATTTGATAATATATTTGGAAAATGTTTTATAAAAAAATAAAAAAAATGTTTTTTATTTGAATTTATTTTTTTTAGATGTTTTTATATATGTGTTGATATTAATTTTTTTTAAAAGTATTTTAAATAAAAAATAATCTAAGTTATTGCTCTACCATTAAAATTTAATGGAATTTTTGACCTAGAATAATTAGTTAGTGCTATGGGAGTAACCCTTACTTTTTTAAAAAAAAAAACATTTAAATTTAATATGCACGCACGCACGTTTCAGATTACTGGAATAAATAGCTTGATATGGATATACATGGATGTACAAGTCCATTTGGAATTAATAACTTGACATTGATTTACATGTAAAATACTGTATAATAAATAAATGAGTGGATGATAGATAGAACCACACTGTCATCGTTACTTTTCCTAGCAAATGACACAGCTATCTTTCACATCTCCACTTCCAATGGTTTCCATTTCCAATGTTTTGTTATAGAAAAGGGTGCAGAGATGAGGTGCTAGATGTGAGGCGAGAAGAGGCGAAGAGACGGAAAGTGTTTTCCGCTTGTTCACGAGCGGAATACACTTTCCGTGTGTGAAGTGTTATTTTAAGTTTGACCAGAAAAGTGATGAAAATCACTTTTCTTTGACTTCTTTTTCAAAATGTTGTCAAACACTGGAAAGTAAGGAATTCAGTTTCATTGAAACAAACAAGGCCTTAATGAATTTAGACGAACTTGACTAAGTCAAAGTCAATAAATAAAAAATAGATGAGTTCTTTGATTTCAAGTTCAAAGACCTATGATTATTAATATAATGATCATTATAAACTTACATAATCATTAATTTCAGAGTATGTCTCATGAAATTAATTGAGATGAGTGCAAGGCTGAACTAAACAACAAAGATAATATAAAAATACTTTTTACGACACATAAATAGTAAACGATATTTATAAATTAGAACTGGCATGCCACTTGTGCTGATAATATTGTGTCTCGGACAACAACTTTACAAAATATTGTTTTGTAAAGATTATCAACTTACCAAAAACTCCATCAAGGCTAGTCTGTCAAGTTCCTTGGACAGATGCAACTTGGCTTTACTTTTATGTTTGTTGTTTTAATATCATTTAAAAGGTTTTAACTTACCAAAAACTCCATCAAGGGTTATTATCATGTTTTAAGATGCAAAATGGATATCAAAATCAATTTATAATTATCTACTAGGGTCTGGATAAAATATCAAAAACCCCACAACATTTATCTTATTTATTTAATATTTAGAGGGTTAGGATTTAGTTATATATTTTAATATTTAGGGAATAAAAATGCACTATAAAATATACCCTTAGGTATTAAAGATACAGAGTAGAAAATAAATACGATGTTAAATTTGAGCCTTAGAATAGTTAAGATTTAACCCTATAAAATAAAGACTACTTCATGAAAGAAGACATGTCTCATATCTTAGGTGAGATCAACAAATAAAAATACGACCTGTAAAAACAATTGACAAACGATGTAACTTATCTTATGTAGGATGCACTAGGGGTGATGTGTCTTTTCCTTGCACAGTTAGTTCCTTATCTATAATAATAGGTGCCAAGTCCTGAACTTCATAATCATAACCTTATGATTATACCCAAAAACCTTTACAATACACTCAAGATCCATCTTCACAATTAAATATATTAATTCAAAAAACTAGTTCAAACACAAAAATAAAATTATTTATAATTGTGTAATTTAATTTAAAAAAGAAAATAAAATGAATTTTTTGAACAAAATTATGAACATGTATAATATTATGAGAATATCATTATCAATCTCGCAAGGTCATTACACTCTTTGATTGCTTTGAAATTTTAACATAATATATACAAATATACCAAGAGACTCCTCGTAAAATTTCATCTCAATTTATTAGTCAAATTAAGAGATATGATTGATATTGTAAAATTATTAATTATTTAAAAAAACACTATTTGGCCGAAACGGATTGGGCGGAACAAAACCAGAACATTTCGAGTGGTATTTGGCTAAAAAATCTGGAATGGATCGGAATTCAAACCAAGATAAAAGCAACATTGTTTGTCTCGTTTTTTTAACTAGTATAAAACATTTCAATTGTTCGACCAAAACAGAACAAAATTAACAATCATGTTTTTACTTGTTTCGTACTCACTACATTCTTTCCCAATTGGAACGCCTTGGTGAGAACATCAGGGTTAATAGGTGGATTAAACCTAAAGGACGACACTTGCAGTGGTGATTACATCAGGATTAGTCTTTGCAACATGAAATTGAAAATGAACTAGGCCAGTTGGAAACACAAAAACATCTCCTAGACAAAACCGACATTTGAAACCACCAAAACCAACTGAATCTATGTTGCTGGGTTCAAGCCGCCATTTGAGGAAAAGATAAGCCCCATGAACTTGATCAATTATATATTAAAAATTTTGGTTTTGGCTGTGGCGCAAAATAAACTGCTCGTATTTTTTACTGTAAATAATTTGATCATTTTTTACCTGTTTTTTTTCTACTTGGGACTTTGTATATTTCTTGTTTACATGATATTAAATTTGAGATATCGCAAAAGTTATTTTTTAACAAAAACAACAAAAAATAAAATAAATGACAAAATAAATATTATTGAATGATTTCACTTGAAGAATAAATAAAAAGCAATAAAGGGAAAAAATAAATAAAATTAATTATAAAATGATTATCGATACCAATTAAATTCAAGGACTAAATGCGTGGATTTTGTATCTTTATGCAGACTATATTTTCCTTTTTTTTTTCAAGAGTTATTGTTGTCGTCTATTTACTTTACAGCTAATGGCTAGTTAGCTGGGGTGTGCAAAATTTATGTATGAAATTTATCTTAGATATCCAAAAGAGAAATTCCAAAAACACGCCCGTCGGTGAATTCCAAACACAATATTATTAGAATTATATCAAATGACACCATAAAACCATTTAATTTTAGATAAATTGGTTTAGTTCTTCAGGAATTAAATAATTCAAAAATTACTTACACACATAAATATAATATCTTGCAAGTTAAATCAAAATGATTTTATTTTATTTAAAATTATTTTTATATTGATTGACTTAAATTTGAATGCCTTAACATATTCATTTATAACTTAGTTATATGGTGTCTATGTGAATTGTATTTTAATATTGAAAAACTAATTGTTTTTGGTTGTGTGAATTATAGTGTTTTAGGAAAAGGAGTTGAAAATGACAAAATAAACTATCCCAAAGTGTCTCAGGAACAAACTTGAGATTTAAAGAGTTTGTTTTTTCTGTGGTCTCGGATCGAAAGACCTATAAATGGCCAGTGGAGACTTATATGATAATAAAATTTAGAGTTCGTGAGATTAATTGAGGTGGACATAAGATAAAATTTAGAGCTCGTGAGATTAATTGAGGTGGACATAAGATGATCTAGACATTCAAATTATTTAAAAAAAAATACTTTTTATGACACATGAGTAGTAAATGATATTTATAAATTAGAACTTGCTTGCCACTTGTGGTATCTGTCATAATAAAGTAGCGGATAACGACTTTACAAAATATTGTTTTGTAAAGATTATCAACTTACCAAAAACTCCATCAAGGCTAGTTTGTCATGTTCCTTGGACAGATGCAACTTGGCTTTAATTTTTATGTTTGTTGTTTTAATATCATATGTGAACAAGAGATAAAAAAAAAAATACTCAATGAGTTTTATCTGAATAAGTCAATTTCAAAATAATAGTAAAAAAAATATTTTCAACCCTTAAATATTTATTTGAGGTTCTATTATCGTAGATTGATATAGGATAAATAAAACCTTGATTGTTTTTATCCTTAAATAATTACACCACTTCAAAAAAACAATAACAATATTTCCAAATTGTAAATATTTGTTTGTAGTTTTATTATCATAGATTGATATTGGATGGAAAAAAAACCCTCAAAATAAATTTATCCTAGAAATCAACAAAAATAATAATAAAATATTTTAAAAAAATTAAAACCATATTTTTTTTGTTAATGTTAACATAAGATAAATAAAATATTAAAACCATAAATTTATCCTTACAAATCAACCAAATTATTATTATAATTATTATTGCTGTTGTTATGATGTCAATATTTCTACTACTACTACCAATAATTTTTATAAATGATAACTTACCAACTACTCCATCATTATCATTATAATTTGTAATATCATTTAAAAGGTGTCATGTTCCTTGGATAAATTCAATTCTATTATATTTCTTCGTTTATGGGGGACCAAATACTCCATCATTATCATTATAATTTGTAATATCATTTAAAAGGTGTCATGTTCCTTGGACAAATTCAATTCTATTATATTTCTTCGTTTATGGGGGGTGTGGGATGGAAGAATTATTAAAGACGCCATACTCTGCACAATTCAATTTATTGTTTTTATATTGACTTTGTTAAATTTGGTTGACTCAATGAATTAGTCCCTTAATGAATTTAGCCGAGCCTGACTAAGTCAAAGTCAATAAAAAAATATAAACGATATCAGTTTGTCATGTTCCTCGGACAAATGCTAATGATTGTAGACGTCAATGTTTCCCCACCCTACTTCATCTTGTAGACGTGCAAGGGTGTATCCGTGTATGGTTGTGGCTAGTAGGACAGGGAAAAACAAGGCTGTAAGGTTTTTTTACCAAGAAATAATATTATTTTAATATATTTATACATAAAAATTAATTTAAAAATTAACTTGTAATAGGTTTACAATATACAAAAGGTACCGCGTCCAATAGCAAATATTTAAATGAAACTATGTAGTAGGTGATTTAGGGGAATGAATTTAAAATTAAAAAGTTGGTTTTTCTTGTGATGTTAGATTGAAATTCTTAATATAATAGTTATTAAAGATTTATATAATAATTAATTTTAAAGTCTGTAAAATTAATTAAGAACGGACAAAACAAAACCAAAATATTTCAAGTGGAATTTGATGAACAATCTAAGATTCAGACCTAGATAAAATATGTTCCAATTTGTTTCCTTTTAAACTGAAATAGAATTTATCGGCTATCCAGACGAAAAACTGGGGAATTAACACCCCTTGTTTATAACTGGCGTGCCGCTTGTGGTATCTATCACAAATTGACAATTAAGTGGCAGGTCATAAGTCATGGGGATGGTGGAATCAAATTTGCGGGGACTTCTCATAGTAGCGGAGTGGCGGCTTCAATTTGAAAAAAGAAAAGGGTGTATGGTTGGTAGGAATGGGAGAAATAACGTTGTAATTTTTTTTATTTAAATATATTAATAAATAAATATTAATGTAAAAAATAACTTCTTTTACGTTTACAATATACAAAGGTATCACAATAGCAAATATTTAAATGAAACTATCTATAGATGCTAGTGGTACAAGTTTGAAATTAAAAGGTTTGTTTCTCTTACGATTTCAAGTTCGATTCATATGGTTATTTATATGATGATCATTAGAGATTCATATTATCAAAAATTTCAAGACTCATGAGATTAATTAAAATAAATGCAAGCTTACCGGATATCAATGTTAATTAAATATATATATATATTGATGAATTTAGAAGACAATGATATTCCACACCGAATTCACTTCAATTATTTGATATTTCTTCATTGTGGGGTCACTTTCCAGTACTGTAAATCACTGTCGAACTGGAGAGCTTTATAATCAGATGTAGTTCCAAGCTCCCTCTTCCATTCTCCTCTCAAATCTCCTTCCTCTTAAATATTTCACGCATAATTATAAATGGAGGGGATTCGCCGGGCTGCTGGAGCTTCTTACCAACATCTGTTCGCAAAGGATAAGAAATTGGCCACAGAAAAATCTATGGCCACGGAGGAGATTCGCCGGGTTGCTGAAGCTTATTACAAACATCTGCCGGAAAAAGATAAGAAATTGTTAAAAAATAAATTCGACGCCATGGATAAGAACAGAGACGGGCAAATTAGCCGACGTGAATACATGAAGTATTTCAAGAAAGAAAAGGCTACAGGTTTTCATCATCAGAGAATCTTTAGAGGGCTGGACATGGACGAAAATGGAAGCTTGGATTTTGAGGAAGCAAAAGTCTTGTTCTACATCATGGAGAGTGGAAGGGCTATAATCTGCATGTCTTGCGAGAAGTTCATGGCCGGAGCGTACTTCAGTTGCTCTCAATGTTTCTTTGATGCTGCAAAGAGCAAATTTGATATTTGCTGTGATTGCTACGGTGGTAACAAGTTCAAACACCACCGTGGTGCCACCTTCTGTGATAACTATACTTTGCTAAGTCAAAGCAGGAGCTCGGCACTAGCAGCTCCCGCGGAGGTAAATAATCTTCGAAAATGATATCAACTTCGATCCTGTTAGGAAGAAATACTCCAGATTGTTTAAGATTTCCAATTTTTGGAACGATCTATTACCTCTAATTATGTTTCTTTAATTTCTGGATTTGCTTGTTCATCATATCATTAGGAATATATCTAATCATATGCTTCGTTATCTTTGATTTCAGGCGGGGATCAGTGCTCTTCGGGCAATTGAAATGATAGTGGGCTTTGCAAGCATCGCTGGTAATTTAGGCTGTATCATAATGTGAAAGAACGAATGATAAACTTGAACCGCTTGATTAGGGACGACTATTATTATTATTATTGTTGTTGTTATTGATGGAGTAATGAAAGGTGCGAGAACTTTCTAGAAACACCACCCTCTAGGAAAATCTATTTTGAACCCAAGTTAATAGCGAAGCAGTGTGCTTGGGAAAATTGAAATGATAGTGGGCGTTGCAGCATTTTTAACTGGCTGTATCATTATGTGAAAGAGTAATTTCATCCAATAAATTTTATCTATACTCTAAATTTATTAATTAAATATTTAATGAATACTAATGATAAATAAACTCTTATTATCATTAAATATATTTACAATAACAAAGTTAATGGCACGTGAATCAACTGATTGAAACTTGAACCGCTTGCTTAAACCCAAGTTAAATTATTCCATCATTTTTTTGTATTGTTTGGTTTGATTTGATGATTCTCCTTATGGCATAAATGATTGGGATTGTTAAACATATGTTTATGGTATCTATGTGAGGCAATGGAAAATCATCTTTCGGACTTGCTCTGTTCAAATCTCTATAATCCACACACACCCGAATCTTTCCTTCTTTCTTGGGGACCACAACCATATTAGCTACCCATTGAGGATAATGAACGACCTCTAGAAACCCGGCATCCCATTGCTTTTGTATCTCTGTTTTAACTTTTAGAAGCATATCTGGTCGCATTCTTCTGTTTTTCTGTTTTACTGGCATGCTTCCTTCTATTAAAGGGATCTTATGCACGACTATATCAGTATCTAGACCAGGCATCTCTGCATAAGTCCAGGCAAAAATATCTGCATATTCATGCAAAAGAGAGATCAATCTTCCTCTTTCTTCGGCTGTAATAAGGGTACCGATTTTTAATTCCTTTTTCTCTTGCTCGGTTCCTAAATTGATGGTCTCAAGCTCTTCACTAAAAGGTTTCCAAGTTTTTCAGACTTTTCCATCAATTTAGCAAACTTCTTTATATCTTCCTCTGCCCATTCTTCGTCATAAAGTACAGGGACACTATTGAAATTTGGTCAATTATTCTTAGTGTCGCGACGTCCCATGCGGCGTCCCGGGAGGGATCCTGGCTCTCGCAATGTGGAGTTTTAATGAGGAGTCGCCACCTTGCTGTTAAGGGTCGCTAGGAATACCCGATTTGTACTGGTCTGCTCAGAGATTCAAGGGTAAGGGACTGGTTGTGTATAGGGAAGGTATTAGCACCCCTAATACGCCTTACCTGAGGTAAGCTGCATTGTCTATTTAGATGTGATTAAAAATATTTCAATAAGTCGTATTTATTCACAAAAAATATAACAATTAAAAAAATCGATTATTTCTTAGAAAATATCCAATGAATTTTGTTGATTATTATTATCATTACGGCCGAATATTTTGGATAAAATCTTTAGAATTTATTTGTCCAAACACCGAAAAGTAAATGATAGCATACTATTCCCGTCGAATATTTTGGATAAGATTTAATTATCCAAACACCGAAAAGTGAATAATAGCATACCATTCCTCCGAATATTTTGGGTTTAAAACCTTTAAGATTTACTTATCCGAATATTAGGTGTGAATAATAAATTCCAAAAAAAGAATTTTATACTTTTGAAATATTGGTTTTGGATTTTTACAAAGAAAACACATTTTTTATTTTATTTTATATTCTTTTTCCTTAACAAAACAACATAAGAGATAAAAAAACACACACACACACACACAATCTCTTTTTCATTCTTTTTTTTATCATATTTTAACAATAAAATACAACTCACACACACATTGTCCTTTTCATTTACTTTTCATTACATTTCATAAATAACAATTAAAATACAATAAAAGTTCAACTAAACACATGAACATAAAAAAAAAATACAAAAAAGAACTTAGGAACAGTGGTCGAACAGATGGCAAGCATGCTGGAGGATCGGTGGCGCGTCGTCCACGCGCCACCGATCATCAGCGATCGCCGGAGGAGGTGCAAAACAAGGAGTGGCTAGATCGGCTTCTTCTCTTCCTTCTCTCATCGGCGTAGCCTCCACGGCGACCTGCGACGCAAGAAAATACACAGAAAAACAACACAAAACAGCTGGGTTCTTCTCTCCTCTCGATCCACCCTTCTTCTTCTTCGTCTAGCCCCTCTGCTTCTTCTCGCCGGTAAGGCTGTCTCGATGACCTGCAAAACAAACAAACGCAACAGCAGACGAGGCTCCTCTCCTCTGAACCCGTTTACCTTCTTCTTCATCGGTGAGAGGGGAGTTCCGGCGATCTGCAAGAATGAAAGCAAACAAAACACAAAGACACAAAATCAGACCAAATCAATGTTTTTGCTCCCTCTTCCCTCCTTTTAAATCTGCGATTTTTGGGCTCAAACCGAAACATCACAATGTTTCATCTCATCATCTCCTTTCTTTAGATCTGCCATTTTTCTGTTTTGGGTATCCACTTTTTCGCTTCGGTGTGGTGCGGGAGTTATAGAGGAGGCAGGCTCGAGCGGGTTCATCGTTGTGGTTGTATTTCCGATCAAGAGGAGCTAGGGGTCGTGGTGGTGTGGAGAAGAGATGAGAGCAGAGAGGGGGTTGCTGGTCGCTCGAGTGAGGCGAGGCTCAGCCTCGTCGGAAAGGGAGGTGAAGGCTGTCGGTGGTAAGAAATGACAGCAGAAAAGATGGGGACTGAAAATGAGAGGGTGGCTGGAGGTGGAGATAAAAGGCAGAGGTCGCCGGAGAGAGGGAGTAAAAAAATGGAAAAGAGGCTGAGAGGAGGAGGGGGTCGACTAGCGCAAGTGAGACGAGAAAGGGGTATCGGGAAGATGGAAAAAATGGGGTCCGATGAAAATAGGGGCGGGTCGCAGCTAAACCTCCAAGGGCCGTGACTACATTCTCTTTGGAGAGAAAGAGATGTTATAGTCTAGGGTTTTTGGGTGAGAGTGAGAGTCTATTTTTTTTTCTCTTTTTTTTGGTCCCCCCCTCTATTCTTGTAGTCATGCCTTCTATTTATAGAAGTTTTAAAACACAAAAATTCCAAGTCAGCCCTTAGCTTGTGCGCTTCTTTCAATTTGATCCTTCATTTCTAATTGACGCGATTTTGACCTGCATTGACTGTTAAATTCTCAATTTATTCAATTTTGCCCTAGTAACAAGATTTTTGGGATTTTTGTATTTTTGTATTTTTTCTTTTTCTTCGAAACATAAAAATAAATTGGTCAAAATTTGGGTAGCAACAGATGCCCCTCTTTACAAGGCTTACGACTAAAGCCTTGTAAAAGGCTTTAAATAGTAAGCGTTGTAAAGAAAAATAAAGAAAATAAAATACAATAAAATAAAATAGAATGGTGGAGATAAAAGAAATTAGATAAAAGGGTCTCGATAATGACGGATGACTTACCGTAGTCCGATTATGACGGGTGACCTGCCCTGATGAAAGAGTCTCGATAGTGACGGATGACTTACCCGGGTCTGATTATGACGGGTGACCTACCCAATTGAAAGAGTCTCGATAGTGATGGATGACTTACCCGGGTCTGATTGTGACGGGTGACCTGCCCGGGTTAACAGTTAGAAGGGTCTCATTTTTCTGGGTGACCTACCCGTGTTAGCAGTTAGAAGGGTCTCATTTTTCTAGGTGACCTACCCGTGTTAGCAGTTAGAAGGGTCTCATTTTTCTAGGTGACCTACCCGTGTTAGCATGTTAGAAGAGTCTCATTTTTACGGGTGACCTACCCGGATGGAGGATTGGGTCTCATTTTTACGGGTGACCTACCCGGATGGAAGATGGAGGGGTCTCATTTTTACGGGTGACCTACCCGGATGGAAGATGGAAGGGTCTCATTTTTACGGGTGACCTACCCGGCTGGAAGATGGAAGGGTCTCATTTTTACGGGTGACCTACCCGGATGGAAGATGGAAGGGTCTCATTTTTACGGGTGACCTACCCGGCTGGAAGATGGAGGGGTCTCATTTTTACGGGTGACCTACCCGGATGGAAGATGGAAGGGTCTCATTTTTACGGGTGACCTACCCGGATGGAAGATGGAGGGTCTCATTTTTACGGGTGACCTACCCGGATGGAAGATGGAGGGGTCTCATTTTTACGGGTGACCTACCCGGATGGAAGATGGAAGGGTCTCATTTTCTGGGTGACCTACCCGGCTAGCATGGTCTCATTTTTCTGGGTGACCTACCCGGCTAGCGTGGTCTCATTTTTCTGGGTGACCTACCCGGCTAGCTTGGTCTCATTTTTCTGGGTGACCTACCCGGCTAGCATGGTCTCATTGTTCTGGGTGACCTACCCGGCTAGCGTGGTCTCATTTTTCTGGGTGACCTACCCGGCTAGCTTGGTCTCATTTTTCTGGGTGACCTACCCGAATGGATGATGATGAAAAATGGGGTCTCATTATTATGGGTGACCTACCCAGATGAAAGCTGATGAAGATGGGGATGCAATGCATGATGATGCATGGATACTTACCTAGGAAATATAGGTCCCCTTTTTCTAATGCAATGCATGGTAATGCATGTATACTTACCTAAGAAATATAATGCAATGCATGGTGATGCATGTATACTTACCTAAGAAATATAGGTCCCCTTTTTCTGATGCTCCATTGTCGTAGAATGTTTTTGCCCAGCCTCCAAAGCTTTGTTGTCATTCATTCATCAAGTCTCAAGCGCATTACTTCTTCTGGCGTATCTGCGATGATCTTTACTCTCGGTGCTTATCAAGTTTAACATTGCCCCCAGGTGTGGTATTGTTTGATTCACCGTGAAGGAGTGTAACCAACCATCAATTTTCTTGGAATCTCTCAATAACAACTCCTGGGTTTGCGTGTGTCTGCTAACAATCATTGCAAAGCTTGCTAGTGCCGACCTTATCTTCGGTTGTCGATCAGTTAATTAATCAATCGAGTCATGTTTCTCTTGCAGTATGTCATCATCAACCTTCATGGAATTTTCAAGTCATCCATAAATGCATCAAAAACTCATCGGTGCATGCTCCATGCTATCATCAATAAATTTCTCTTAGCTTGTGATCAATCTCGCCCTGAGCAGATGCAAATGTTCCGGCCATGCAATCTTACTCTTCGTCATAGAATCAATTTCTTCTAAACAAATCCTTTTTGTTTGCAAAGAAATATGATATTGTCATTAACAAGGTTTTTTCTGTCTCCCATATTCATGAGGTGAACTGGACCTTGAGTCGACTGGCTTCGCAACCATTATCTCATAATCAATCTTTATGGCCTGCACCATGCAACAAATCTTTGGAGACAGACAAATCACACCATCACTCTTATTAAGCCATGTTGCCCTGAGTTGAATCCGTTGGTGCTCCTTGATGAATTTCACTAAATCAATCATTTGCTTATGCTTCTTGCCCCTAGCTGATGTGAAATTATTTGCATTCCTATCACGATCCACATTTCGGCCTCTAATCGTTGAGCATTCCGATGATAGCCGAGAATTGTCAATGTCAAGGATTCTTCAAATCCGGTCAATATTTTCTCTAAATCTTTCTTGTTCTAGAATTAAGTCACTGATTTCAAAGATCATGTGCCTCCAAAGTCTAATCATTGCTATAAAATCAAAGAGATGTCATTTGTTGAAAATCAAATTCATTTGGTCATATACCCAACACACGATATTCAATAAATGCAGACCTGAAAATATTTCGTATTTTGCAAACAATAATTGACTCATTGTGAGATTGAAATTGTCTTTTTATGGTTTTTGGGTTTCAATTCTAATCTCATATTTTGGGGTATGTCCTTTGATGGCACATGATGAAGTGATGATTTGTGTTTTTCAAACATTTAGAGTCGAGTAAAAACTTGAAGTTCGACTTGAAAAATTTGCCTCATCTTTCAAGTACTTACCTTATCAATATGCATAACAACTTGCAACTTTTTCATGAAATTATAACCCTTATGGAAAAACTCTAACAAATTTTGAGAGCGCCACTCATCGATTAAAATTGCTCGCTTGATCAAGTAGGACTTTTACAAGCATGTAATGAGGCTATGGTTCATGGCTATAAAAGAAAGGGATATTCATAAGCTCAAAAAGTGTTTAAGGGTTTCAAAGACCTAGGATCACCATCATCTAGTCATTAACTCCTTTTCTCTTATTGTCTTAGTAGAAGAGAACACATCGAAATACGTTAATTATCTCCACATGATTCTTTAACAATCAACCAATGCTCTAGGAATCTCTACAACCATGTCATTCCTTTCATTGACAATTTCAAACTTAAAAGGGGGTTCTAAAACTCGAACCATCATATGTCATCTAATGTTATTTCATCTCTTGTTGTACTCAACATAGTATAACAAAACAATTCTGCACAATCTTCCTTTGATGGACAACTTATCTTGAAGACTCAAAAATCTTATTAACATTTCTTCCCACATGAGGTTTGACCACAAATACTAACGGACATGGCATAGTTCAATATTCTCTTTTTTTTCATTTTTTTTTCATTTTTTACCTTTTTTTTTCTCTCTTTTTTTTGAACTTGTCCTTCCCATTGACTCTTGGTTTTTGTCATGTCCTATCTCAATTTGATTGTTCCCAATGTTGGTTTTTCATCGTTAAAGATCCTCCCTTCTATTGATTCTTAATGTTGTCATTGTATCCTCAAACTTCAAATCTCTTATTGTCCCCTCATTGTACTTACCCCAGTGTATTTGCCCCCCAGTGTGAGGGTGTGATCCATGTCGGGTGTTTTTTTCAAAAAATATAATATCAGGCTCAAATTGGGATTAACAAGGGATACATATTTCAAGAATAGTGAAGGAAATAAACAAAGATGGCCTTTTATAATTTCAAGCAAAATTGGTTTTAACTGATAAATTTTGACCTCGTCCAATGTAATGATTTGGACATGCAAGAGTCATGATTCACGGGTCCATAAATACCAAATCCATTACATGTCAATATGCATACTAATAAAACTTAGTACCATGATGAGGTTCAACAACTCGATGTATAGGCTCAAAAATTGTTTGGTCACCTCGTATTGGTCATCATGTCTTTTAACAACAGTTGGGTCAATTTTGCAATCAAAATACTTTCAAAAATGAGAACTTCAATTTTTGCATGTTGGAGTTTGATCAAAATATTTTGTCAAAAATAAGAATGTCAAACATCCCTTGATTTCAAAACAATAAAAAGACAATGAAAACACATGCTTCAATGAAATGATGACTTACCCCAAAACAAAGTGATAGCCGATGAAATTCAATGAGAAAGTTACTGACGATGCGACACCTTTCTGAGGCTTTCCAAACAAACATTTCTGCATTGTCACTGCTCATTGATCTCGCTTATGCTCGCGATGATTTATTGCTGACACTGCAGACGATAACATTCCCCACAAAACTTGACTTGCCTTTTGCTGATTAATCTCTACACTTGATTACTGATATTCTTGCGACTGTTCATATCTCTCATCTGGATTATGTCGCAAAAAGAAAACAGTATTTTTTTCACTCCACCGCACTCCTCATTGGACATAAAAAAAAATAGATCGAGCTAGGAAGCACTCTTGTCAGAACACCAAAGTGCGCAAATCATTAAAAAATTCATCATACACTGAAAAGACTCTTTTGGCAGAAATTTTCGCTTTTTCGAGCAATGTAATCTTGCAGTGCACATACTTTGACTTCTTAGACACCGGAACAAATTCAACAGTATCCTACTATGCCTTCTCACCCAAGATATTCATCTTCGCTTTAACAGACAAAATTGTGCTCAAAATGACATGGTCTTCTGTGCATGGCGGCATAAAACTTTCTGATTTGACAGTGCCGCAATAACTCCATCTGATCCGGAGAGAAATCAATTTGATACTTTAAGCGAGCGGACAACTTCTTTCATCGATGCTTGCTTCGAAAATGAATTACTCGCACTCTCTCAAAAGAAAACCCGAATTTCCCATAATCCCCATTGATGATTGCACTAACACTCTCCAAATAATATCTGGGCATATGTCGCACTTGATTTCACTAGAGAGCAGAAAACTTTGTTGTGGGCTTGCGGAAGAAACATGAATGATGACTTTGTATCGGAACCGGTTCTTCTCAGCAATATCAAATGTCCAATGACTCTTGACTCTTCGGAGGATGACAAATTGAGGGACCCCTATTTCAAAACTATAGAAATGCATGTTGAAATGCATATGCATGTTTTTTTTTTGACAATCTTGCCCTTTAAAGAGCGACACGTGATTGTAACGACTGGATGCTAAACAAAAACTGTGAGAATACATGTTGAAATGTGCACGCATGAATTTTTTTTTTTTTTTACCAACTTGCCCTTTAAAGAGCGACACATGGTTGTAATGACTGCATGTTAAACAAAAATATGAGAATGCATGTTGAGATGTAAATGCATGTTTATTTTTTTTATTTTTTTTGGGCTCGACCCTCGAGGAAGGACGCGCGATCATAATAATTGCATGATAAACAAAAGCAATGGGAATGCATGCAGAAATGTACATGCATGCTGACTTTTTTTTTTTTTACTCCTTCGAGGAATGACACGTGATCATAAAAATTACATGTTAAACAAAAACAACGAGAATGCGTGCTGAAATGTATATGCATGCTGACTCTTTTTTTTTACTCCTTCGAGGAATGACATGTGATCATAAAAGTTACATGATAAACAAAAACTATGGGAATGCATGTTAAAATGCATAAGCAAATTTTTTTTTTTTTTTTTTTTTACAAACTCGTCTTTTGAGAAGTGACACATGCTTGTAACAATGGTATGATACACAAAAACTGTGGAACGTATGTAAAAATGCATATGCAATTTTTTTTTTTTGTTTTTTTTTTTTGACAAACTCGCCCTTCGGGGAGTGACACATGCTTGTGACAACTGTACGATACACAAAAACCTTAGGAATGCATGTAAAAAATGCATATGCAATTTTTTTTTTTGACAAACTCGTCCTTTGAGAAGTGACCCATGCGTTTAACAACTGTATGATACACCAAACTATGGGAATGCGTATAAAAATGCATATGCAAAATTTTTTTTTTTTTTACTGAACTCGCCCTTCGGGAGGGACACATGCTTTTGACAACTCATGCGATACACCAAAACCTTAAGGAATGCATGTAAAAATGCATATGCAATTTTTTTTTTTTTTTGACAAACTCGTCCTTTGAGAAGTGACACATGCGTTTAGCAATTGTATGATACACAAAAGCAGTATTTGCTTAAACCCAACAATGCAAATTTTCTAGCGATGATTCTTGTGTCACTTATTGAATTTAAATTACTTGGGAAGAGTTTGCCTTAATGCAAAACAAAATGAAGGTAACATACACCTTAATTATTGGTTCTAATCTTTACACAACAAAGGATGAGTTTGCTACATTGGACTCTAAACAAGGTCTCTTCTTGCTCAGATGATCACCTTCAGTAAAGGCAATATAGGGTCTAAACAGATAATGGGATGATACGTATACCAATCATTACCGTCTAAGCTCTCAGTGAAGAGTTGAGGTTTACACAACAAATGATGAGTTTGCTACTTTTAGCTCTAAACAGGGTCTCTTGTTGTCCCAGTGATCACCTTCAGTAAAGGCAATATGGGATCTTAACGGATAATGGGATGGTATGTATACCAATCACTACCATCTAAGCTCTCAGCGTGAGTTTGCTACTTTTGGCTCTAAACAAGGTCTCTTGCTGTCCCAGTGATCACCTTCGTAAAGGCAATATAGGGTCTTAGCAGATAATGGGATGATGACGTATACCAATCACTATCATCTAAGCTCTCGCGTGAGTTTGCTACTTTTGGCTCTAAGCAGGGTCTCTTCGTTGTCCCAGTGATCACCTTCAGTAAAGGCAATATGGGGTCTTAGCAGATAATGGGATGATACGTATACCAACCACTACCATCTAAGCTCTCAGCGAAGAGTTGGGGTTTACACAAACTTCAACCTTGACTCAAGTCATAGGTAAGCTGCTAGTCCCCCACGTAACTTAAAGTTGCAAACTACAATGATATAATTGAAATAAATTAACAACGCATGAACATATATACATATGCACAAATTAAAATGCAAAAGACTTGCTAAAAAATAAACACCTAAAACTCAAACAGATTGAAACAAATAAATCACATCAAAATATTCAAAGCTTAGTCCAATATTTTTCAGAAAAATACCGTCCCGGTGGAGTCGCCATTCGTCGCATGCGTCCTCGCGGCGTCCGGGAGGGATCCTGGCTCGCAATGTGGAGTTTTGAGGAGGAGTCGCCACCTTGCTTGTTAAGGTCGCTAGGAACACCCGATTTGTACTTGGTCCGCTTCGGAGATTCAAGGGTAAGGGACTGGTTGCGTATAGGGAAGGTATTAGCACCCCTAATACGCCTTACCTGAGGTAAGCTGCATTGTCTATTTAGATGTGATTAAAAATATTTCAATAAGTCGTATTTATTCACAAAAATATAACAATTAAAAAAATCGATTATTTCTTAGAAAATATCCAATGAATTTTGTTGATTATTATTATCATTACGGCCGAATATTTTGGATAAAATCTTTAGAATTTATTTGTCCAAACACCGAAAAGTAAATGATAGCATACTATTCCCGTCGAATATTTTGGATAAGATTTATTTATCCAAACACCGAAAAGTGAATAATAGCATACCATTCCTCGGAATATTTTGGGTTTAAAACCTTTAAGATTTACTTATCCGAATATCAGGTGTGAATAATAAATTCCAAAAAAAGAATTTTATACTTTTGAAATATTGGTTTTGGATTTTTACAAAGAAAACACATTTTTTTATTTTATTTTATATTCTTTTTCCTTAACAAAACAACATAAGAGATAAATGAAAACACACACACACACACACAATCTCTTTTTCATTCTTTTTTTTATCATATTTTAACAATAAAATGCAACTCACACACACATTGTCTTTTTCATTTTCATTACATTTCATAAATAACGATTAAAATACAATAAAAGTTCAACTAAACACATGAACATAAAAAAAAAATACAAAAAAGAACTTAGGAGCAGGATCAGAACAGTGGCAGCATGCCTGGAGGACTGGTGGCGCGTCCTCCCACGCGCCACCGTCACTGGCGGCACGTAACACCACGCGCCGTCGCCGGAGGAGGTGCAAAACAGGGGGTGGCTAGATCGGGCTCTTCTCCTCCTCCTCTCGCCGGTGATAGCCTCCGCGGCAACCTGTGACGCAAGAAAACACAGAAACCACACAAACCAAAGCAGCTGGGTTCTTCCCTCTCGGTCCATCTTTCTTCTTCTTCGTCTGGTCTCCTCTGCTTTCTTCTCGCCGGCAAGGCTGTCTCGGGGACCTGCAAAACAAACAAACGCAACAGGCAGCAGGGATCCTCTCCTCATGAACCCGTTTACCTTCTTCTTCATCGGTGAGAGGGGAGTTCCGGCGATCTGCAAGAATGAAAGCAAACAAAACACAAAGACACAAAATCAGACCAAATCAATGTTTTTGCTCCCTCTTCCCTCCTTTTAAATCTGCGATTTTTGGGCTCAAACCGAAACATCACAATGTTTCATCTCATCATCTCCTTTCTTTAGATCTGCCGTTTTTCTTGTTTTGGGTATCCACTTTTTCTGCTTCAGGTGGCTGCGGGAGTTATAGAGGAGGCAGGCTCGAGCGGGTTACTGCTGTGATTGTATTTCCGATCAAGAGGAGCTGGGGGTCGTGGCTGGTGTGGAGAAGAGATGAGAGCAGGGAGGGGGGTTGCTGGTCGCCTGAGTGAGGCAGGCTCAGCCTGGTCGGAAAGGGAGGTGAAGGCTGTCGGTGGTAAGAAATGACAGCAGAAAAGATGGGGACTGAAAATGAGAGGGTGGCTGGAGGTGGAGATAAAAGGCAGAGGTCGCCGGAGAGAGGGAGTAAAAAAATGGAAAAGAGGCTGAGAGGAGGAGGGGGCTGACTAGCGCAAGTGAGAAGAGAAAAGGGGTACCGGGCAGATGGAAAAAATGGGGTCCGATGAAAACAGGGGCGGGGGCTGCAGCTAAACCTCCAAGGGCCGGCGGCTGCAGCCCCTTTTTGGAGAGAAAGAGATGTTAGGTTTTTTTTTAGTCTAGGGTTTTTGGGTGAGAGTGAGAGTGTATTTTTTCTTCTCTTTTTTTTGGTCCCCCCCTCTATTCTTGTAGTCATGCCTTCTATTTATAGAAGTTTTAAAACACAAAAATTCCAAGTCGACCGCTTAGACATGTGGCTTCTTCCAATTTGATCCTTCATTTCTAATTGACACGATTTTGACTGCATTGATTGTTAAATTCTCAATTTATTCAATTTTGCCCTGTAACAAGATTTTTGGGATTTTTGTATTTTTGTATTTTTCTATTTTTTCTTTTTCTTCGAAACATAAAAATAAATTGGTCAAAATTTGGGTAGCAACACTTAGTGTGATAGTTTTGTGAGTGGTTAGAACTTTCAGCGCTCCTGAACGTGTAAGGTGTGTTCGTGTAAGAGTGCGTATTTGCAAATGACAGGTCACAGATAAAAATACATGATCTTATAAAAAGAGTGCTATTTTGACAAAGCAAAACATTGCGGCATAGTGAGCTAGATTATCGTCACGGTCAAAATACATTAAAAACATGGACATGATCAGACAAAAGCAATTACTTTTTAAACACAATAGGAGCAGGCTCCATCTTCCAATTCTGGTGCACCTTTCCTCCAACTAATTTTCGCACAAAAGTCCTTGCGGGAAGCTCGTCTGCATCGTGAATAGATATCTGTGGAAAATCTGCCTCCTCCTTGGCATTCAAAAGTGTCAATATGCAAATCGGTTATGCCCGACTTGATCTCCTCAACTGAACTACGAAAAGATACTTGGAATGGTGGGAGGACAAGCTCTTCTTCTTTTGATTCGCTTCCCTCAATTTTCGCCATCCTTGCTTCTTTTCTAGCTTGGGCAACCCGCTTATAATCTTCATTTTTTGGCTTATATCCCAATCTGAACCTCTGATCCACACATTTCAAATTTATTATATTGATTCGCTCTGGCATTCAGCTTATAGGATCACACTGAAAGGGAATCTCATTCCTTAAAAAACACTTGGCAACCATCTTTGCTGTTTCTGGAATTCTATGTTTCTTTACCCTCGTGCCACAAGAACCCAGTCTGCATTCACTATTTTGAAAGCATGAATATTCCCTTCTCTACGATCATTTGCTTCTACAAAAGGTACAACCACATTCTTGATCATTGAAATTGTTTCCTCCACTTTGACGATAATCAACATTCCATTTATAATATATTTCAAACATTGCTATAGTGAAGAGGCCATCTGCTCCAATTGCATGTATCCATGGCCTTCCTAGTAGTATACTTGTAAGATGAATGTATATCCATTACTTGCAATGTCACTAGGAATATTTATGGCCCCGCATATAATTCTACTTCCAATGTCCCCACTATTGGTCTTAGCGATCCATCAAACGCCCTAGCCATCATTGTACTCGGCTTCATGTGTGATGCATCAATGGGCATTTCTTTTAACATGTGCCTTGGTAACACATTCGGTCATGAGCCATTATCAATTAATACCTTTCCAATTAAAACATCTTTACATCGTATTGTGATGTATAATGGCTTATTGTGCCCTGTACCATCGTGGTCCACTTCATCTTCTATAAAATACATATAATTTGAAGCCTGTATTCTCCCTACTAAATGCTTCATGGCCTCTATGTTAATGTCTTGGGGTACATAGGCCTCATTCAACACTTTTGCAAAGCTTTCCGATGAGACTCGGAACTCAATATCAAAGAAAATAATGACATCTTAGCAGGGGACTTCTTGAGTTGTTCCACCACACTATATTCACTATGCTTCATCAACTTCAAAAATTCATTGGTCTCCTCTTACATTACTGGGTTTATTTATTTTTTCAGTACGTCGATCACTTTTTCCCTTAATTCTTCTTAACTCCTCCGGAGTAAAACATCTACCACTTCGAGTCAGGCCTCCAACTTCAAGCAAAAGACAAGTTGTTGTCCTGCGCTCTAAGATGAATGCTCATAGTTGTGTGGTATGGCATTATAGTTTTTCTATCGGTAACAGTGGGCTTGGTCAAAACTAACTTGGGTAGTCCTCCCGGAGTGAGTTGGATCCGACATACTTTTTTTGACATTTCCGTCCACGGATACTTTATCATTTGTAATTGTCTCTACCCAAAGCAAACCTCTATTTATCATTTTCGTCACATTTTCATAGAAGCCTTGACATCGACTAATAGAATGACCTTTCCGGTTATGATCTTGGCAACATCTCATATCATCATATTTAGCTTTTGTCGAGCATTTGATAAATTTTTCCATCGACACGTTTAAACTTCTGGAGGCTCAATATCCAACATATTCACTAATCCACTGCCGAAGTATGACTAGGTAACCGATTGGTGCTTATATTTGGGGATCCTCGAATGTTATCCATCCGACTTTAATTAATTGAAGGAGCCTCCTTTTAAAAGCAATGCATGTATGGATGTTGTGTCCTGCTATTCCTGCATGGTATTCGTAAGTAAGATCCGATTTATACAAATTGGGATAAGGTGATTGCAAGGGTGCCAAGGGTATGGGAGCTACATGCCAAATACTTGATAATTTCTAGTATATCTCGTCCGGAGGCATTGACAATGGGGTAGCTGTTCCTGAAGTTCTTGGTAGCTCTCTTTGGGAACCTTTTGATTTGGTTTTTGGTAAATTTCCAACTTGGTTTTCAGTTTTTGGTAGAGAATGGAGAGTTGAAGTTAATGTTAGTGATTTGAGATAGTGAGGGGTTGTATTTTGGAAACTAGGTGTTCTTGCCCTTATAACCGCCTTCAATATGATCAACGTCTTTTCTCTTTCCACTGAAACCATTCTTTTCCATAGGTGAAGAGATTCTCCCACTTTTTATTCCTTGCTCTATACGCTCGCCACTGGCTACGGCATCTCAGTAAATTGTTGTGCCGAACTTCCTACTACATGCTCGTAGTATGGTGCTCTTAGTGTATTGGTGAATAGAGTAACCATCTCTCTATCTAAAAGAGGAGGGTGCGGTTGTGCAACTGAGTCTCTCCATCTTTGAGCATATTCCCTTATGCTCTCTTTTTCCCCTTTTTCCAGGTTGGACGGACTAGTTCTATCGGGAGCGATATCCATATTATACTTGTATTGCTTAACAAAAGCATCTACCAAGTCTTTAGATGTGTGACGAGGCATTGTGTTCCAGTATATTTGATGAACTCGAGAACACGAATTTCTTGGGTATCACCACATTTGGGACCAAACACATTTCTGCAGCTCTTATTGGATCATACAACTCTGCTCCTTCAATGACCCTTATCCTAGCTTCCAATGCTGCCATTTTGTCTTGATCAACACTGTCAGATGACTGTGTTTTATGGGACTCATTTGCAGATATTCCGCCAATCGGTGTTGGTAGGAGTGTTGAGTGCGGTGCGTGTCCAAAAATGGGATTTTGTTTACCGCTTGTTTTTGGGTAGTTGCTCGGAGGTCTAGTTGAAGGATCCTCGCCAGAGACATTTCTTAGTGTTTGCTCAAGTAGACTAGCGATGCGAGCTACGCTGTCCTTTAAAGCATTCAACTCTTCTTGGAAGTGAGCATTTTAATGTGCACGTTCTTCATCTTCCATATTTCTTTGACGAAGACGAGTGTTGTAAATCCTAGGAGGTGAATTTCTTTGGGAACCTATATTTCAACTTCGATGATGATATGTGTGTTATTTATGATGAATGAATGTATGCATGATGATTTTTATTTTTGAAAAACCAATCCATGATTTCCATGTCGGGTAAAATCCGTAGATATCTTGTAGAAGCTTTGCCCATATACTTGAGTCAATTGGATAATACATACTTGACAAAAGGTAAGAGGTGGAGCTTGTCCTTTTCATTCATAAAAATACAAAATATTTACTCAAATTCTTCTTGCAAGTCTCCTTCGTCAACCCTTTTTCTTTTAGTTTCAAGCAAAGACAGGTGCTTTATCTTGTACCAGGCTTTGCTTTACGACGTTTTTCTTCCATGCCGGTATCGGGGCTAATGGAAGGCTTATTTGGATGAGACTCTTTGTTAACCAACATAGTTTCCTCCCGAGTCCTTTTAATTACTTCAAGCTCAGCCAATGAGTTGACTTCTCCGAAAGAACCCACGTATTCGATCAATCCTTTAGTTCTTGGCACATACTGCGTTCCCCAAACTGCTCGGTTACTAGAGAAGGGCAATAACTAACATAACCGGTTAAACCAATTAACGGGACCCACACTTTACTACCGCAACTCATTAGATAAGTTGAACTTCCTACCGAAGGTGCTTTGCATCTAAACTTACTTTCGGGAAGTGCCGGTATTTCTCCACCCAAGCTTTTTCATCCAGGTCCTTTCATTCTTCACTTAGAACCCAACCAAGAGGCCTCATGTTCAACCACCAGAAATTATGGAAAACTTCTCTTGGGGTTTCCAAATGACTAACAATCTACATAAATAATAAAGGGATACAACATCGCATTGCCCCTTTTCCATGCATCGTGCAATGCTTCAAAGACAAGATAGTCTCGGCCAATATAGCTGAAGTGGGATTATTCTTTCCTGTTCATATTCAACAAAAGCACTGGCTGCTTCTATGCTAATTATCCCAACGGTTTTTAGGGAAATAAAATTAAACAAAAATAGCAAAAGCCACCAACCGGTACCCCTCTTCTCCAAGTCTACCTTTCTCTTTGCTTGCTTTCAACTTGCTCTCAATCGCCTTCCACTTGAAATCTCTAGAAGAAGTCATATATTGGCCCACTTGATCTAAGCATAGAAGTTTAGTGACCTCTTGAACTGTGTTCTTGATTCTCTGCTTGAAATAAACTTTGTGGGGGTTGTGGGAAAATTCAAGATTTGAGCATATTGCTCTATGGTAGGAGTCATGTCAATATCTCCAAAAGTAAAGCATCGGTAGTTAGGATCCCAAAAGTGCATAAGAGCATATTCCTCTCTATATATAAGAATCACATTCCCTTCTCATTCACCCAAACTGCAAGCCGTTAACTTAAAAGTTCTTACCACAAACGAATAACATACAAACTGATGTAAGAATGTCTCCCTCCTCAAGATATAAAATTCTGAGGGACAGGGGGGGATAGCAGAAACCTGAGTCTTACAGTTAATTTGTGTCTATCTAACTTGTAGGCATTAAATGTAATCAACTATCTTCACATTGCAAGCTTGTCCTGATGTTTTTCAATGTGCATGATATAAGTGCGTTAACAGAATCCACAGATTCCATGGTTAGTTTGGCTGTGGGAGAGGTATTCGTTAGGATTTGGAATGCTATTGTTAGCAATGATCCCCCCTCGGTGCTCTTCTCCTCTTGCCTGGAAGTGATCACTAATGGTCTCGATTCGTGTCCATCTGGAAGAATGGAGAATCCTGAAGGTAGTATTGCTAGGCTGCTTGAATCGCATCCATTGATCACAGATTGCATTCCATTAGTGTCCACCGGAGCATAAACTACCATGGATTCATAAGCATTCGTGCCGCTATCTTGTAGCACCCACATACTGTTTTCTTTTGATTTCATCTTCTGCAATTCAAAAGGGCTAGCTTGTTAGATCCATGAATAGATTAACGGCACGGTCATCTCCTGTTATTTGAGATGGGGAAACAGCTTACTAGAATAGTCACTGCATTGCCTCTATCCTGCCCTTTGGATAAGTTTGCAGTGGCTTGTACTGGCCCTCCATTTGACATGATATCCCACTACATTTATGCAAAAATAAATAAAAATTTAGACAAGCTACCAGATAAAACCTGTACTCGTTTGGTGATTATGATTCGCAGTAATATCCCATTTTAGTAGGATTTTTAACTGAGTGATGGCATTTTTGGCTGACCTCGTTTCTACGAGCTTCGTCTCTTAAGAAATCAAACAGAATATGCGGAGGGACAGGCAACCATACAGAAGAAACTGCACACAAGATCACTCCAACAGGTTCGCCAGGATCATTTAAGTTTTTCCGAGACGATACCCTTATATCTTCTCCTGTTTTGCTTGAGACCTTGTTCCATGTGTGATAGCTTGATGCTCCGATTGCTCGACAAAAGCTCGATGTCGTTCTCTGAGCCAGTTTCAGAATGCTTTTCCTTCCAGCCAGAGTAGCAACACCTAGATTTCCACATTTGATTTCTCGTACACGCTGTTATTTAATTCCCCATGATTTTCCCTTCTCCTCTGTAATCCCCCTCTTACGTAAAACTCTATTGTTCTCTCCGTTTTTTAATTCTCAGCACCGTGACTGTGTTCTTCTTTCCTCTATTTTCAACCCAATTTTATCCCCCTTTTGAAATTTTTCCTCCCCCTTTTTTATGTATTTTCTTCTGCTATTTATAGCTGAAGAGGCATGGGGGTATTGTCCGAGTATGGGTTATTGAGTGTGAGAGTGGGTTGTAGGGCATGGCAAAGTATGGGTGAAGCATGGCTCCGGTGATTTTTTTTTTTTGAAAATTTTAAATGAATAGGTTGTGACAAAAAAGAATTTTTTATGGGAAAAACTAGGAAGAACGACAAAACTAGGAAGAACGATGTTTTTATCTTTAATTTTGGCTTATACCTAAAAAGTTTCGTCACCGAAAATTCCGATCGTCTCGATTTAACCCAAATTAGGCTTGTAAATTTGATTTCTCATCAATTAAATCCTTAATAAAATTAATTTGAGCCCTTGCGCTTAATTAAATCCTTTAATTGGGCTCTCAATTAATCTCGAAGCATAATTACACTTCAAATTGGCCAATGATTAAATCGAATTGACCCATAAAAATATAATTATGTCTTTCGACTTAACTTTCATGCAGATTTATCTAGTAATAAATTACTTTAGCCTTGAATCTGCATTTTCCTTCATTTCTGGGTAAAAAAGAAGTACGACCAGGCTTCCGAAAACGCCCAAAAATTCCACATTAATTTTTCTACCAACATCAACCCTTTTTATTTTATTTTTGTTATTTTTTGGTACATTTTTGGAATAACCAAAAAATTAGGTTATGACAATGATAACGAACGTTGAACTATTTAAACTAATGTAACCTAAATTTCGGTAGTCATTGATGAATATTAATTTTGAACTTTCAGTTTTATATGTGAGAGTAATTCTTACATTCTGTGGTTCTTGAACAAAGTGAATTCGACTTATCAAAAATTATCTGGTTTCGTGGCGTCATTATACTAATTCCAATAGTGTTGGTGCCCAGGGGCAAGTTTCCATTATGTCACACTCCTATCAGACCTATTTCGGCTTTTCGGGATCAAATCTCATTCTTGATTGTGGGTTACGTGACCACAAAGTTCGTATTAGTTGGTGTCTTGAGACAAGTTTTCATTGTGTCACTCCTATTAAACCTATTTTGACTTTTTTGGATTAGATTTCAATCTTGATTATGTGTTGTGCAACCATGCGATCATAAAGTTTGCATCAATAATAATAGATTTGCATCAACCTTTGGGTCTAACATTGACTAGATCCGCCACAACCTAGGTCTGGCTAGTGCCACACCTAGCGCACTTTCATGGTGGCAAGTTTGGTGTAGTACTATTGTTATAAGTTAATGTATTATTGTTGTTGTTTTTTTATTTGTAGTGTAGTTTGCTTGTATATTGTTGCGTTTTACAATCTTTTCATAAAGAAGTAAAGTTTGATTTTTATTTTAAGGTTTGTTAGTGATTTTAAAATTTTTTAATTTGTGTCTTTTGATATACTTGATTTTAGTTTTATAACTTAAGTGTGTTATAATGAAAAAAAATAATGGGTTATTTAATAAGTAACAATCATACTTTATCAATTTTATCTTTATGTTAAAAAATTTAGAGGAATTGATTTTTTATGGAATTGATAACAATTAAATAATATTTATTTTTTGGGTGCTTTGAAACGCATCCAATCGGCTCAAATTCTAACATATATTAACATCCAAGAAATATAAATGTAGGTTAATATACAAGTCACTGGTTTAGTTCTCATATTACCGAGTCAATTTGGGTCTATTTTTATAATATCAAAATGATATCGTTTTAGTTTATTTTTTAATTTATTGACTTTAACTTATTTAAGTTTGGCTAAATTCATTAAGTAATGGACTAATACATTGAGTCATCGAAATTTAACTAAGTCAATATAAAAAAATTAAATTAAATTGTGGAGACTGTGGCGTCTTTAATAAATCTTTCATCTCACACCCCCATAAACGAAGAAATATAATAGAATTGAAGAGAAGGAGGGTGGGTGTGGAAACTCTGGCGTCTTCAATCACATCCCCAGTTCAGGCATCAAAGCCATGAAAAGCCGAGTTGAATTTGTCCAAGGAACATGACAACTCATGCTCGCCAGGATGTAGTTTTTGATAAGTTATTATTTTTAAAAATTATTATTAGTAGTAGTAGTAGAAATATTGACATAACAACAACAACAATAATTATAATAATAATCGATCCCGCTGCAGTTTTATTTATCTTATTATTATTATTATTATTATTATTATTATTATTATTGAAAATATTTTATAATTATTTTTGTTGATTTCTAGGATAAATTTTATTTTGAGGGTTTTTTCATGCAATATCAATCAATGATAATAAAACTCATTGAGTTGATATAAATGTTTAAGGGTTGAAAGTATAATTTTTTATTATATTGAAATTCACTTATACGGATAAAACTCATTGAGTATTTTTATTTTATCTTTTGTATATGTAATGTTTTCGATCAGTTTCTTCTTTTTATAAATCACACGATGTGTCGACGCTGACTTAGACTAATTCACATTCATATCGGGTAGACTCTAAAGGGATAAAAGTGTTTTCCTAATAGTCGGCTCCAAACAAGAGAAGAAGTCGAGCCCCGACCTTTTTAAGGGACGAGAGTACCCTCACTACCAGGCTAATACCTCTTAGGTATGTTTTCAATCGATTGATTCAATGATAGTAGAAGTGTATTAGTGTCATTAAATTCATGTAAATATATTCAATGATAGTAGAAGTTTATTTATCATTAATATTCATTAAATATTTAATTAATAAATTTAGAGTAAAGATAAAATTTATTGGATGAAATTACTCTTTCACATAATGACACAGTCAGTTACAACTCCTGCAACGCCCACCATCATATTAATTTTCCCAAGCACACTGCTTCGCTTCTGAAATCAAAGATAACGAAGCATATGATTAGATATATTCCTAATGATATGATGAACAAGCAAATCCAGATATTAACGAAACATAATTAGAGGTAATTTCAGAAATTGGAAATCTTAATCAAACTCAAGTATTTCTTTCTAACAGGATCGAAGCTTATTTACCTCTGCGGTAGCTGCTAGTGCCAAGCTCCTGCTTTGACTTAGTAAGGAATAGTTATCGCAGAAGATGGCATCTTCGTGGTGCGTGAACTTGTTACCACCATAGCAATCACAGCAAATTTCATAGGTGCAGACTGTTGAATCATTACTGGTGAAACATTGAAAGCAACTGAAGTATACGTCTGTCAAGAACGTATTGCAAGATTTGCAGAATAGAGCTCTTCCACTCTGCATGATGTAGTACAAGACCATTGCCTCCTCGAAATCCAAGCTTCCATTGCTGTTCTTGTCCAGCGCTCTAAACAAGCTTGGATGAGTAAGAGCCGAGTTGGTGTCTTTGTTATGATACTCCATGAATTCTTTTAGGTTAATTTGCCCGTCGCCGTTTTTGTCCATTTCACTGAAAATGAATCTGGCATATCTCTTCTTCTCCTCCGGCAGGTTTTGATAATAAGCCGCAGCAGAGCGGCGCATCTCCTCCATATTAATTAATAAGAGGATAGCTTTGGCCTGCAATTTCAAGACTCCAAAGGGACTTCTATGGAAGTGGATCCACTCTAAGAACCTGCCTCTGTCGCCATTGTTGAAAGATCTGAACTGTATTTATAATATATTTCTAAGTACCTGTAAGTTATCACCTTTAAAAAAATAATACAAGCAAATATATATTTAGAAATATAAGTATAGTCAAGAGTATTAAAAATATATTTTTATTTTTATAATTATTTTTATACAAAAATATTAAAAAATAATTTATATTTTTTAAAAAACTCTTAAATACACACACTTGCTTATATAGTTATCGTCAAAGATGACATCATCATAGTGTGTGAACTCTTACATCCATACAAACCACAATAAAGATCATAGGTGCTAACAGAATAATCTAGACATAAACATTGAAAGTAACAAAAGTGTACTCTTATATATCAAGAACAAATCACAACAATTGCAAGTTACAACTCTTCCACTATGCCATATGTATTACAATACACAAGATTGGATATTAAAATAATTATATTTTATCCATTAACTATTGGGTAAGGTAACTATTATTATAAACCCCACTCATTGAGGTAGGTTAAGGTATTAAATTGATTTTACTAGTTTAAAATTGTTAGGTAATCATGCTACTAGTTTTAGTGATTGATATGAGTGTAACACAATATTTTTAGCTTTAAAACGAGTTTAATAGTGAGTTAAAGAGCTTTTCATCAATTTTTCCTTAATTTTTTTATGAAGCTTTAATTTTAATGGTGAGGTTGAGGAGTCTTCTAGATTTAGAGATCAAAGTAAGACTAGTATGGTGATTTTAACAAAAATAAATAAATCATTAAGTTTAGAGATTCTTAATTGATCTTGGCTTTTAATTAATAAAAGAAAATGAAGATATATCATAAATACAAGAAAATATATGATTTTATTAAAAGAAAAACTCATTTGACAGAAATCATCTTGTGGATCTATGAGTCAAATTATCGATAAGACTAAAACAAGTTGAAACATAACAAAGTCAAAACAATTTTGTACACATGATCTTTTCAATAGTAATTCTTGCGAAAATTCATGATATCTTCTTAGTAATTATCTTTTATTATTATCTCATAAATTTCTTTTCATTGATACTTTTAAACTCCTTAGCTCTTCTATTTTTAGTATGTTTATTGACCCAAAACATGTCGGGGTAGGGGTTTTGTACTTATGTTTAGATTTGTTTTTAAATATTATCCACTCTACTTTAATTAATCATAAGATCTTCTTCTTAAAAGCATTGCAACTATGATTGTTATGTCTTACAATGTCAACATGGCACGCAATAGGGTTTAGAGCTACATGTCTATGCGTAATAGCTTTTCATACATTACGCTTAAAGGTAGCGGTAACGAGGGTAATTTTTTGAACTTTTGATAATTTTTCTTAGGGAAAATTTTGTTTTGGTTTTCAACTAGGTTATTTTAAGGCTTACCTTTCTAACAGGAAATAAAGAGTACAAGTGATGCCTTGAATTGCGGGTTCTAAATCTCAAAGAAAATGCAATTAGGTCGGTGCAAAATCTCTTTGCGAATTGTTTTGGAATCTCTCCAAAGATCAATTGAATCGTATTCAATCAAAGATAATAAAACCAAAGCTGAGTCTTTCTCTTACAATCTTCATCTTAAGTAGGTATGATAACCCCAAACTTAACTAGGAAAGCAACAAATTAGGAAATTAAATAAATGCAGGTAAATAAAAAAACAATCCACTAATTAATAAAATTAGCTAAGAATCGGACTCCTTGCAGCGGTGAGATCGCATGAGTCCAGCGAGTTGTGTTGAAGTTTGACATTTCCATATATGTCTTCTTGTAACGGTAGAGTGTTTGATTATGGTAATGTCTCAATTGTCTCCATATCCGCACGTTAGTTGTCCGTGCTCTTGCTCCCATTTCTCTTGCTCGCCTCCTGATCTTGTTGTGGGCTTGTCTCCTGGCTTGTGTCAATAATCGGCTCTCGATGCTCCTGATTTGCATCAATTGCTGACTCTCCCAAAGAACTTGACTCGGGCAAGTTATCATCGAAGGTAGGTAGTGAAGAGGTGGGGTGCAATCGTTGTAATTCGATGCTTGTAGCCATACTGATTCGAATTTGGGCAATTTTTCCACTGGACTAGGAACTTGTAATAGCCTCCCCGTCGAGTTGATACAAATTGATGATCAAGGATTGCAGCAATTTCATCCCGAGGTGTTGTATTTGTTGGAAACTGCCCATCTGCTGAAGTGGCTGGAACTGGAGGGGTAGATGTGTCGCCCTTGAAAGCAGTAATATCTTCAATATTGAACACGGAGCTGATCCCAAACTCAGAAGGAAGCTCAATCACATATGCATTACTGCCCATTTTTTTAATCTTGAAGGGACTCGCTCTACGAGCATGAAGCTTTGAAACACTTCCTGGAGGAAAGCGTTACGGTTGTAAGCGGACAAGAACCATATCACCTTCATTAAATTGACGATCTTTCCGTTTGGCATTTGCTGTAGCTGCATAGGAATTTGAGCTTAGTGTAAGGCGGCGCTTGCATTCGTCGTGGATGTGCTGCATGTAACTGGAGAAATCTAAGGCAGCTTCACTCGGTCTTGTTGGAAGTGGCAGTGTGTTGACGTCTAATGGAGTGTTTGGTCGACATCCATACACCAATTCGAATGGAGTGCATCCTGTAGAACGATTAACAGAGTTGTTAAAAGAAAATTCAGCATGGGGCAATACAAGATCCCAACTGGTGGCATGATCTGCCACAAGGCAGCGTAACAAGTTCCCTAGGCTTCGATTGGTCACTTCGGTTTGGCCATCCGTTTGTGGGTGGAAAGCACTAGAAAACATCAACTTTGTTCCCATTTTAGCCCACAAGGTCTTCCAAAAATAGCTGACAAACTTGACAACGCGGTCTGAAACTATTGACATTGGGATGCCATGCAAACGGACTACTTCGCGAACAAATAGAGTTGCCACTTTGGATGCATCAAATGTTTTATGGCAAGGGATAAAATGCGTCATCTTGGAAAAACAATCCACCACTACCATGACTGAATCATTCTGTCGACTAGTCTTTGGTAGCCCAAGTACAAAATCCATGCTAACTTGCTACCATGGTTTATTGGGGATGGATAGGGGTGTGTACAGCCCTGCTGGTTGCTTGGTTCCTTTGTTGACTTGACAAATCCTGCACCTGTCAATTATGGTGTGCACATCACTTCTTAGCTTTGGCCAATAAAACCGATCAGCCACAATTGCGAAAGTCTTGTCATAACCGAAATGTCCAGCTAGGCCTCCACCATGCAATTCAGAAATCAAAAATTCCCGAAATGATCTGCGTGGGATGCAGAGGCGTGATTTGAAAAACAAAAACCCATCACATAGCATGTAGTCTTCCTGTTGTTGTGTGTCTAGACTTGATAACTCTTTCCATAATTTGCCAAAATCCTCATCATCAGAATAAGCACTCTTCACACTGTCAAACTTAGTGACAACTACTGAGGAAATGTGCAGCAGGTGAGGCCTCCTTCTCAATGCGTCTTCCACTTTTTTTTCGGTTCTTGCTTTGTGTTTGATCAGAAAATCGAACTGCTGCACGTAGTCCATCCAACGAGCATGCCTTGCATTCATTTTTGTCTGCGAATTGAGGTGTTTAAGGGAATCATGGTCGGTGTAGAGAATGAATTCTCTATGTATTAAGTACGGCCTCCAATGCTTCAATGTTTGCATTATTGCATAGAACTCCATGTCATAAGCCAAATATCGTCGGCGCGTCTCATTAAGCTTCTCACTAAAGGTTGGGTGACCTTCTTGGCTTAAAACGCCTCCAATTCCCACATGGGATGCATCACATGCTTCCTCAAAGACTTTCGAAAAATCTGGTAACCTTAGTACTAGCGCTTCTCCCATCTTCTTCTTGATTTCCCGAAAAGCTTTGTCAGCTGCATTACCCCATATAAAACTTTTGCCCTTGAGACATTCAGTGATGGGAGCCATGATGGTACTGAAATGCCTGATGAAGCGCCGGTAGAATGTAGCCAAGCCATGGAAGCTTCTGATTTCCGAGACACTTGTGGGCGTAGGCCATGACTGAACCGCCTGGACCTTCATAGGGTCAGCTTTGACACCTCGGTTGGAGATGATAAATCCCAAGAAATTGACACTCTCCTTCATGAATGAGCACTTTTCTTTTTTGATGAAAAACCTCTCTACTCTTAACACGGTCAACACCTGCTCAACATGGCTAATATGGTCCTGCACACTTCGGCTGAAAATCAAAATATTGTCAAAGTATACAACAACAAATTTTCCCAAAAATGGTTTGAGTACTTGGGTCATAACGCGCATGAAAGTGTTGGGTGCATTAGTTAATCCAAAAGGCATAACTAACCATTCGAACAAACCATCTTTTGTTTTGAATGCCGTCTTCCATTCGTCACCCAAACGAATCCGAATTTGGTGATACCCGCTGCGAAGATCGATCTTGGTGAAAACAGCGGAACCATTTAATACATCCAGCATATCGTCAAGTCGTGGAATGGGGAATCGGTACTTCACTGTTATCTTGTTAATTGCGCGACTATCCACACACATTCTCCAGCTGCCGTCTTTCTTTGGCGTTAATAAAACTGGAACAGCACAGGGGCTGAAACTCTCTCGGATAAATCCCTTGTTTAGCAACTCCTGAACTTGCCGACCAAGTTCCTCATTCTCTGTGGGGCTCATCCTATAGTGTGGAATGTTGGGCAAAGAAGAACCTGGAATCAAGTCAATAGCGTGTTGAATGTCTGTCATTGGTGGGAGTTGACTTGGTGTTTCATCCGGCATCATATCTTGAAATTCCTTCAACAATTCAGCTAACTCAATGGGTGTCTTATTGTCTTCCTGTTTTACCTCCCGTGTAACCAACATGAGCACCATGTTGTCCTCATGCATTACCCGTGTAAATTGTCACATTGTCAATACTGGCCAAGCCTCTTGTTTCGTCTCAAATTTTGAAATTTGCAATGGGTCAAGAACAAATTTCTTTCCCTTAAAGATGAACGAGTATGTGTTCGTATCCCATCATAAAGCACTTTACGATCGTAAAGTCATGGTCGTCCTAACAACATGTGGCATACGGTCATAGGGATGACATCGCACCAAGCCTCATCAACATATGTCTTCCCCAATGAAAATTTATTTAAACAACGATGCTTAACAAGGATTGAGTTAGCATCATTTACCCAATTAATCCAATAGGGGTTGGGGTGCTTCTCCGCCTTTAATCCCAATCGACTAATAGCCATTTCGGAGATCACGTTCATGCCACTCCCATTGTCAATTATGATGTTTAAATCACGATCCTTATGCTCCATTCTGGTATGGAAAATGTTTGTTCGCAGCCACTCAGGATTGGTCTGGACATCTTTTCTTGTTCCGGTTAATACTCTATTGATCATGCAGCTCGGTAAATCAGACGCACAAAGGTGCTCCTCATCGCTGTGAGCATCATCACTGGGATCCTCGGCTACTGTATCTTCAGTCCCTTCCATAGTCAGTAACTCTTTTTCACAAATAAATGCTAACTTCTTATCTCTTGTTGGGCATACCACTGCATAATGCCCATAACCCTTGCATTTGTAACATTGAGGTCCTTCATTGGCAGGTTTTGCCACTCCTCTTACGCTTCCACTGCCAAAATTCCTGTTCTAATCCCTCTGCAATGGTGTTCTCTGGAAAGTGTTTGTTGTTGTAGAGTCAGGTTTTGTGTCTGCCATAATCATCCTCCTTCCAGCCGAGAACCTTCCTTGTTTTTCAATGCGGAGGGCCAATTGGTACGCCTCCTCTACATTGATCAGTCTAGAGGTCCACATTTCCCTCCGTAATTCATCTCGCAAGCCATTACGAAATCGAGCTAAAGTCTGTTGCTCGGTCTCCATTACTTTGCTGCGCACAGTCAATTCGTGAAATCGATCTGTGTATTGATCCACAGTTGAGGATCCCTTCCTCAATTGCAGCATTTCTTCGAACATCATCTGCTCATAATCTATGGGCAGATATTTCTCCTTAAGTCTTTCTTTCATCTCATCCTAGTTATTAACGGTAGGCCATCGAGTGCGTCGTAGTTGTTCCTCCACACTTCCCCACCAAACTCGTGCGTGTCCCCTTAATTTCATCCGGACGTAGCGCACTTTTCTCGTCTTCCAAACAACGAACCAATCAAAGTAATCTTCTATCGCCGACCAATCTTCAAACGCATGGGGTCTAATTTTCCGGAAAAATCTGGTACATCAATTTTCATTCTTTTGTTAATTCATCCAAAGGTTGACGACCTCCATCATGGTGCAGGACGAGGAACTCGTGGTGCATTATCCTCGTACACATCTTCTTCCACATTCTCCTCGAATATCATCTGCATCATTATATTCTACTCCCGCCCTATGGAACCTTTGCTTGATTAGCGGGGCCATTCTCCTCTCGAGCATACCTTTCTTCCATGATATCCAAGCGACTGAATCACTTGTACCATAACCGTGGCAATCTGATCAAGTCGATAATGAATTTGTGGTTGTTCGGGTTCTCGGTTGTTTGTGTTCTGGGGGTTTGGAGGGTTTGTTGGATTTTGGTGGTTGGAATTGGAATTGTTTGTGTCTTGGTTGAGTGGATTTGGGGTGTTCGGGTTGTGGCTGGAAGGACTGGAATTGGTCAGTGTTTGGTTGATTGGGTTGGGGGGGTTGTTTCTGTGTTGGGTGGTAGCCATGGCGTAAGAAGTTCCACTTCTTGTTGCTGGCATGAAGGGAAGCTCTGATACCAAATTGGTGCCTTGAATTGCAGGTTCTAAATCTCAAAGAAAATGCAATTAGGCTGGTGCAAAATCTCTTTGCGAATTGTTTTGGAATCTCTCCAAAGATCAATTGAATTGTATTCAATCAAAGATAATAAAACAAAAGCTGAGTCTTTCTCTTACACTCTTCATCTTAAGTAGGTATGATAACCCCAAACTTAACTAGGAAAGCAACAAATTAGGAAATTAAATAAATGCAGGTAAATAAAAAAAAACAATCCACTAATTAATAAAATTAGCTAAGAATCGGACTCCTTGCAACGGTGAGATCCCATGAGTCCAACGATTTGTGTTGAAGTTTGACATTTCCATATATGTCTTCTTGTAACGTTAGAGTGTTTGATTATGGTAATGTCTCAATTGTCTCCATATCCGCACGTTAGTTGTCCGTGCTCTTGCTCCCATTTCTCTTGCTCGCCTCCCGATCTTGTTGTGGGCTTGTCTCCTGGCTTGTGTCAATAATCGGCTCTCGATGCTCTCGATTTGCATCAACAAGTTAATATTGATAATCTAGGATGAAGGGGAAGAAATGTAGTAGATTTAAATTATGTGAGGAATAAAAAAATCTCATTTTTTTTAACAAAAAAGTGAGAAAAAAACTAAAACTATTATTATTATTGCGTAAATAATGGAAAAAGAAAAATTACATCAAAGAATTAAAAAAATCTAAAAAATTTAACAGAAGAGCAAACAAAAATAAATATAACTAAATGAAAAAATTATTTGACTTGAAAATCAAATAAAAATAAAAATAAAAAGAAAGAATAAAGGAAAAAAAAAGAAATATCAATTTTTAAATGATCACAATCATAAACTAAAATTTAAGGTTTAAATCATTTTTAAAAAATATTACCTCAACAAAAGAGAAAAAATAAAAATTACAAACAAAACTAAAAGCATATATATCTAAACATGCAAAAACAAATAGAGACTATTTCAGAAATATAAAAAAAAAAAAATTAAAAATTAAAAAGAAGGGCTGAAATGAAAACAAAATATATAATCAATTTCTATTAAAGGATAAAATTGAAGAAATCAAAACCTTTGTACGGGAAATATTAAGGGATTTCAACCCAATCTGGAAATTAAAAGAATAAGGACCGAATTGCAACCTTAATATATAATTAATTTCTATAGAAGGACAAAATTGAAATAAATTAAAACTTTATAATAGAAATTAGGAGTATACAACACAATCAAAAGCTAATGGACTTAAATGAAAATAAATACAACATAGGGGTCTCCGAGCACTTTTGCCTCGTTGAGAGAGAAAATGGTGGAAAATTTCCACCGCTAATCGAGCACGTTTTCAACCACCGTGTGAATCCACGCCCTCACCATAAGGTGGAGGACATGGGATGCATTCGGTGAGATGCCGGATGGACATTTTTACTGCCAAAATTTGTCAAATGTGCCACCGAAGGGTGCTTGAGGTCAAAACTGCCGACGTATCCTCGTGGACATGCTTGTAGTATTCGATAGAAATTAATAATAATAAAATGATAAATTACCTATACACCGCTACAATCAACTCTTGTATTTTGTGTTTTATGGGGACATATCAGTATTTACATATTTTTTAAAAAAGTGGACTGGATTGAAACACACAGAGAGCAATTCATGTCATTTGTCCTATTTGAGTATAAAATGATTATTTTACTGTTCACTGAAAAAGTAATTTTACTTTACATCTCACACTAATCTATGTCTAGTGGTATAGTGAAAGTGGGAGCTGATATATATATATATATATATATATATATATATATATATATATATATATATATATATATAGAGAGAGAGAGAGAGAGAGAGAGAGAGAGAGAGACTTTGTTATTTTTATATGGGATTTTGGAGTAAAATGCTTGGATCCAATCATAGATTTTATGCATCTTGAAAATGATGATGACCTCCCAGTAAAAACTAAACATGTTTTCCATGCTCTCGTTTATTATAAAAAAGATAAATAATAAAAAGATTTATAGGTTGATTATTTCTCTTAGATAAATAGTATTATAAAAACTCTGTAATCTTGAATATTTATTTTAAATATTAAAAATTTGGTTCTGACTATATCGAAGTGCAAGGCAAGCAACTCGTATTTTTATCTGTAGATAATTTGATTCAACTTTTTCACTCGTTTTGTTTATCCGTGACTTTATATATTTTTGTTTACTTGATATTAAATTTGAGATTTCGTAAAAGTTATTTTTAAAATAAAAACAACATCAAAAAAAAATAAAATAAATGACAAAATAAATATTATTGAATGAGTTCACTTGAAGAATAAATAAAAAGCAATAAAGGGAAAAAATAAATAAAATTAATTATAAAATGATTATCGATACCAATTAAATTCAAAGACTAAATGTGTGGATTTTGTATCTTTATGTTTCGAGGAAAGAAAGTAAATGATCAGATGTTTTCTTGACTATGAAGATCTAAGCTTTCAATGAGAATAAGTACTTATGCAGACTATATTTTCCTTATTTTTTTATTTTTCAAGAGTTATTGTCATCGTCTATTTACTTTACAGGTAATGGCTAGTTAGCTGGGGTGTGCAAAATTTATGTATGAAATTTATCTTAGATATCCAAAAGAGAAATTCCAAACACAATATTATTAGAATTATATCAAATGACACCATAAAACCATTTAATTTTATATAAATTGGTTTATTTCTTCAGGAATTAAATAATTCAAAAATTACTTACACACATAAATATAATATCTTGCAAGTTAAATCAAAATGATTTTATTTTATTTAAAATTATTTTTATATTGATTGACTTAAATTTGAATGCCTTAACATATTCATTTATAACTTATTTATATGGTGTCTATGTGAATTGTATTTTAATATTGAAATACTAATTGTTTTTGGTTGTGTGAATTATAGTGTTTTAGGAAAAGGAGTTGAAAATAAAAAAATTAACTATCCCGAATTGTCTCTGTTACACAAGTCAAAATACCATGTACGAGTGATTAAGTGGTACAAATTTAAGATTAAAGGGTTTGTTTTTCTGTGATCTCAGATCGACAGACTTGTAAATGGCCACTAGAAGCTTATATGATAATTAAGTTTAGAGCTCGTAAGATTAGTTAAGTTGGACATAAGTTGATCTAGATATCAAAATTACTAAAAATATACTTCTTACAACCCATGAGTAGTAAATGATATTTATAAATTAGGAATGGCGTGCACCTTACAAAATATTGTTTTGTAAAGATTATAAACTTACCAAAAACTCCATCAAGGCTAGTCTGTCATGTTCCTTGGACAAATGCAACTTGACTTTATTTTTATGTTTTTTGTTTTAATATCATATGTGAACAAGAGATAATAAAAAATACTCAATGAGTTTTATCTGTATAAGTCAATTTCAAAATAATAGTAAAAAAAATTTATTAAATAAAAAAAACCTTGATTGTTTCTACTACTACCAATAATTTTTTTTATGGTAGTTTTATTATCATAGATTGATATTGGATGAAAAAAACCCTGAAAAAAAAAATTTATCCTAGAAATAAAAAAAATAAAAAATCTTTTTTAAAAAATTAAAACCATAATTTTTTTGTTAATGTTAACATAAGATAAATAAAATTTTAGCGGGATTAATCCTTACAAATAAACGAAATTATTATTATAATTATTATTATTTCTACTACTACCACCAATAATTTTTATAAATGATAACTTACCAAATACTCCATCATTATCATTATTCCTACCCAATAATATTATTTAAAAGGTGTGAACTTACCAAAATGGGGGGTGTGAGATGAAAGAATTATTATTAACTTACCAAATACTCCATCCCGGCGAGAATGAGTTGTCATTATTAATTCAATTCTATTATATTTCTTCGTTTATGACGCCAAAGTCTGCACAATTTAATTTAATTTTTTTATTGACTTTGTTAAATTTCGTTGACTCATTGTATTAGTCCCTTACTTAATGAATTTAACCGAACTTGACTAAGTCAAAGTCAATAAAAAAACACTAAAACGATAATATAAAAATAGACCTGAGTTGTCATGTTCCTCGGACAAATGCTAATGATTGTAGACCTCGATGTTTCCCCACCCTACCTCACCTTGTAGACGTCAAAGGGTGTATCCGTGTATGGTGGTAGCTAGTAGGCCAGGGAATAATAAGGTTGTAAGGTATATATATTTAACATCGCATTTATTTTCAACTCTGTATTAATACATAAGGGTGTATTTTACAGTGCAATTTTAAACTCATAAATATTAAAGTATATAATTAAATCCTAATAATCCAATTATTAAATAAATGAAATAAATGTTGTGGGGTTTTTGATGTTTTATCTAGACCCTAATAGATAATTATAAATTAATTATTATATCCATTTTGTATTTTTAAGACATGATAAAAATGTTTTTATGTCCATTTTGTTTTTCGAATGAAAGTTTATTTTTTACCATACATGATATTTATAAATTAGAACTGGGTTGTACTTATCATAATAAAATAGCAGATATAAATATTGTGTGTCGGATAACGACTTTTAAAAAAATAAATTTGTAAAGATTGTCAACTCACCAAAAACTCCATCATGGCTGGTATTTCATGTTCCTTTGACAAATGCAACCTGGCTTTTCATGGCATTGATGTATTAACCAGGGACGTGAGTTGGAGGAATCTATTGATTGATAAGGGGATGATTGGTATTGTTATAGGAAAATATTTATGAAAAATTTTAAATTTTTATTTTTATTTTATAGTTTAAATTAAAAATAGTGTTTTTGGATCATTTTGATGTGTTGATGTGAAAAATGATTTTTAAAAATAAAAACAATATCATTTTGATGTATTTGTAAATAATAAACATTTTTAAAAACCACCGCAATCGCATTCTCATTTTAAATTGTTTTTTTATATTGATTTTGTTAAATTTTGATGACTTAATGTATCAGTCCCTTAATGAATTTAGACGAACTTGACTAAGTCAAAGTCAATAAATAAAAAATAGACCCGAGTTTGTCATGTTCATTTTCTCTTTCGTGTGGTCCCTTGTGAGTAATATAAATCACTATCGAACAGAAGGGTTTGAGGAAAAACAAATAATTCTTGGAATCAAAGAAAATATATTGTCTCCCAAATATGCGGGTCGTCTCATAGGAGCAGAGATAGAATGATATTCCACACCCAAATTCAGTTCAATTATTTAATATTTCTTCATTGTGTGGTCACTTTCCAGTACTGTAAATCACTGTCGACAGGAGACCGTTATAATCAGATGGAGTAACAAGCTACCTCTTCCATTATCCTCTCAAATCTCCTTCCTCGTAAACATTTCACGCATAATTATAGATGGAGGAGATTCGCCGGGCTGCTGGAGCTTCTTACAAACATTTGTCTGCAAAGGATAAGACATTGGCCAGTAAAACTTTCAAGGCCATGGATAAGAACGGAGACGGGCAAATTAGCCTGCGTGAATACATGAAGTATGTCAAGAAAAAAAAAGCCACAGATTTTACTGATCAGAGCATCTTTAGAGCGCTGGACAAGGACGACAATGGAAGCTTGGATTTTGAGGAAGCAATCGTCTTGCACTACATCATGCAGAGTGGAAGGGCTATAATTTGCATGTCTTGCAAGACGTTCATGGCAGGAGCGTACTTCAGTTGCTCTCAATGTTTTTTCAAGGATGCTTCAGTCAGCACCTATGACATTTGCTGTGATTGCTATGGTGGTAACAGGTTCACCCACCACGGTGGTGCCACCTTCTGTGATAACTATACTTTACTTCGTCAAAGCAGGAGCGCGATACAAGAGGCCCCCGTGACGGTAATTCATTTTAGAAACTAAAACAATAACATATTTTCACTGTTTATTACGGTTAGTTATTGGGTTTGGCAATGGTTCGCCCATGAAGGATGAATCTAGTCTAATTATTCTAGGGGTGTTACGTAGTGCTAACCGCTAAGTAACATCTCCTCAATAGTATAAATAGGGATCTCCCTCTCCATATGCAATACAACTTATTCATATAAGTGAATATAATTATCTCTCAATATTCTACATTAAACTTTCATTTGGCATCGGTTCGCCCATAAAGATGAACCTAGTTTAATTATTCATTGATAATAATACTCTCTCTATCTAATTAATAAATAAGTGTTATATAATAAGTATAAAATTATTAACTCTGTCTCTAATATGTTTGCGTATTATCTTTCATTTCAGAAGCGAAGCAAGGTGCTTAAAATTCTTAAAATGGGAGTGCGAGTTGTAGGCATAACTACTGGTATTGCAAGCATAACTACTGGTATGTCAACGGTTAACTGTAGCATTATGTGAAAGAAACCAATGATGCGTTTTATCACCGGTCAATCGCAAGCATATTTTGTGGTCTAGAAGATTGTAAATCTCCGGCTGTCCGAGGTTATTACACAGCCTCAATCTTCTTACCAATCGCACAGTAATTGTTGATGAGGTAAGAGGAAATGACTGGAAATTCACTGGAAATTCTTCAAGTAAGGTCACGTCCAGTAGAGAATAAACTCAAGTTACTTTATAGAGCTGTATCTTTATTCTGGGAACTGTATTCTCATGCATTCGATCTCCATATTCTCATGTGTACTTTTGGAGGGCATTACGAATTTGTTACTTTAATCTTAAGTTTATCTGATGTGAAAAGGTTTTTGAACATGAATGTTCGAGCTGGTTTACACATACCTCAGACTAATTTAACGTACTTTGAAGCTAAAAACAAGTTAAAATCTCTAGCTGTCATACCTGACATGGAATTTGAATCAATGATCTTTAAGGAGTAAACTTAGAGTCTAACTAGTGAGCTGCATCCTCTTAGGGTTACTCTTCTGTAAATCATTAAGCTTATCTTGTAAAATTATTGAGCACCATCAAAATAATTTACCCTAGTCTTACTAGTCTGCTGGATGAAACAAGGCACTTGTTTGTCTTCGCGTTTGTAATTGTATCTAGATACATTTAACTCGGGCATTTAACTTGAAAAAAAATATTAAATTTATGTTTTTAAATGCTTTTTCTTATAGTTTTTAAGTGTTGGTGTGATAAAAAAAAATCATTTCAATATATTAAATAACGATAAAATATGTGTAGGTGATCAGTACTAATAGATTAATCTCATACCAATAGATGGCATAACACATCAACCAAGAGCCAGCCATACCAATATCGACATCATTTTTTTCTATTTTTTTTCCATAATGAGATTCAAAGGCTTTGCTATATAAATACACTCCATCACCAAGCAACAAAGCCATAAAACACGACCAGGTCTAAAAGCTAGAAAGCAATTTTAGCAAGACAAGTCCTACCCAAAGCTAGCTAAATGTTATAAAAGCTAGCCAAAGGTTATGAAAGCCAGGACAAACCAGGCTAGGCCATTTAATTTCCAGACTGAATACGAACTCCATAACTTTCACTTTATTTTTCTCTACTTGTATATTTTCCCATTTTCGTACACATGTTGATTTAACATTGGAGGGGATGATCATTAGGGAATGTTTTTTAGATAGCACACGTTAAACCTATCAACCTAACCTGGAAAAGGTAATCTTTGGCATTGTTTGTGGAAACCATAACAAAAATATAATTCATTCTCTTTCAATCTTCGTAAAAAACAAAAAATCTATGGGTGAGGACAAAATAAATTAAATAATATTTCTATCATTGAGACTATAGTTTCCCCATGCAAAAAGCCATGAAAGGAAAGGGAAAAAAGAAGAAAGAAAGGATGAGAGAAGAAAGAGTATAAAAAAAAATATTACCTATTGTTACCAAGCTCTATAAACATTATCTGACACAAAATTACAGTAACACGCACACCATCACAACTCAAGGAAAGATACTAAGAAGGTAACATCTTAAGATAAGGTAAGCTTTCAAGTTTGATGAGGAGGTATAGCTTAATGAACACCCCCTCCTTTTTTTCATTTTGTTTTTATTGTTATATTCTATATTGAGTGTCCATTATGTTTTCTTTCAAGGCCTTTTGTTTGTTTAAATATCGAGGGGATTGAGAGTCTTTACCTAGTTGTTTATCGAGGGGATTGAGGAAAAAACATATTTTCCTCTAACTTATAATCTTAGTTTTCCTCTATTTTTCTACCAACACTGATCTCTTTTATTTTGGTAGTCTAATTGTATCTCTTTTGTCCCAAAAAATAGAGGAAAATATAGATTGAAGGCAAAAATAATTTATCATCGGATAAATATGTGTAAAAACTAAGTCGAGGGATATAATTATATTTTTATGAGGCAATTTGATTTAATCGTCGGCCAATTTAAAAATATAATTATGTTCGGGAATTAATTTAGGGTCCAATTGAAGGATTTAATTAAGTGCAAGGACTTAATTATACTTTAAGTTGGTTAAATTAATTTGATTAAAGGCTTAATTGATGAGAAATCAAGTTCTTTAACTTCATTCAGGTTCAATTGAGAAGTTTGGAGTTTTCAGAAACTGAATTGGATTTTTTTTCCAAACCATTTGTGCGAAATCAGGGGTCCAATTGGAAACAATTGAGATATTAATGGTCAATTGAGGGTCAAATAGCATATATTGGAAGCAAAGGACAAAAAAAAAAGCACGCAACTTTAAGGCTAACATTGAATTTTTCACGGAGACGCAATCGCATAAAATTAAAAATTTAAAACCAATTAGGGGTGATTCAACCAATTTAAAGTTGAGGAACCAAATTGATTTTTCTATCTCCTCGCAATCATCACATGCATGACTGCACTGTTCAGTCACCTGAATAGTGCAAGCATGCCACTTGCAATCATAGACGATAACCCTTTGCTGTACGCCATAGGCAGCCGAAAGGTTGCCTTTCAAACCTAGGAGTAAGAAAAACTGGACAGAAACTAGAGAAAAAACGAGCGTAATTTCACGTAAAAAGTGAAGAAGATTTTACAGAGAAAAGAAGAGAAAGAAAATAGACAGAGGGGGAGCGTTTAAAAGAATAGAAAACAGAACGGGAGAATTCACAAAAACAGAGGAGAGAGTCCAAGTACAGAGAAAATTTATGTAGAATGTCAGCTCAGTTTTACAGTTAAAAGCACAGAAACTTTCTTTTTCTTCTTCAGCCCTGGAGCTATCGTTCTCCCTCTCAACCGAGCCTCTCTCTCTTTGAAACCAGCTCTCTCTCTCCTCTCCAAGACTCGCTGGCAAGCCATCAGCTTCATCTTCCTCATCTCCGGCAAAGCCAGTCTCCACCACAGACGCAAGTCCCTCTCTCTCTCCCGTGTAATTCCCTCTCTCTCCCCTCCTGCAACAGCTCTCGGCGAGCACAGTAGCAAGCACCTCCATGTGACCTGCAATAGCTCTCGCAGAGCACAGAAGCGGCAAGAATCCCCAACGTGACCTGCAAAAGACCATCCTTCTTCTCCGACGACGAGCAACGTAGCACTAGCAGCGAGGCAGAGGGGTGAAGCAGCAGCGAACGACAGCCACAGCCCCAACACTTCTAGCGCCTCCTCCGGCCGTCACGGCCACCATTTTCGACGCCATCACCACAGGGACAACCACCTTGACCTCCTCTACTCAGCGTCAATAGCAGGCACACCTCTCGGCCGACCACCATTTCACTTTTCATGAAATGCGTAAACTGTGATTAATCAACATGTTGTAAACGATGTCGTTTTACCCTTCCCTTCTTTTTTTCTCTCCTGTGTGTCTTGGGCTGCCTGCTCTCGACCCAGCCCATTTAGCTGGGCCGGGTCCAACCCAACCCATTAAAATTGGGCTTTTTTATTTATTTATTTTATTTAAAAAAATTCAAAAACATTGCATTTTAAAAAAAATAATAAAAAAAATATGTTATTTTCATGCATACGGCCGGATTCCAAGATTTTTTCATTATATTTTTATAAAAAAAATATTTTGCATCTTCCTTATGTTTGAAAACAAAAATATTTTGCATCTTCCTCATCGTAACCAGTTTATGATTATCCGTTGAAATTTAGCCGAAATATAAAAAATAATTATAAATATTTTTGTTTTTTCTATTAGGGTGTAAATTTACATTGTAAAGTACACCCGTAGATAAAAAAAGATTTTACTATGGTGTAAAATTACATTGTATAATACATCCGTAGATAAAAAAAAATTACTACGGTGTAAAATTACATTGTAAAGTACATTCGTAGATAAATAAAAGTTTGTAATTGCGATGTAAAATTACAATTTAAAGTACACCCGCAGACACAAGCTTAAATTATTTTGTTATATATTATTTTGATGATATTAATTCCAATGGCATGAACTTTGTAGTTCACATGAACTTTTAATCACTGAAGGTGTTCTTCAACTGGGCACACGAATTTGATGAAGTTATTTGTTGTGTTTTTTCTTGCTATGATTGGCTAGCAAGCAATGTTGTTGTGTCTTTGAGTGTTCTGGCTGGCTGGAAAATATTGCTTTTTATCTATGTTTTTTTAATTATTTCAATTATGCAGTTCATTGTTTGTCACTTATTGTTGTTGTGTTTTAATTTGGAGAACTCAACGGTATAATTTCAATGGCTATATTTTATTTTTGACTTTACAGTAAAAACATGTAGAAATAACTTTGCATGTAAAGAAAAGTCATTTCAGCTGCCGGTTGGCTCTTCCAATGGAAAACTACAAAGGACAAAAATAGCTAAAAATTCAAAAATATAGTTTTAGGTGATGAGATGCCTCCCCCGTTGGACTTGCTCTAATACAATGACTCCTCGAAATTTAACTAAGTTAGTATAAAAAACTTAACTTTATTATGTGTAAATATCCTTTAGCTTAACGATTCTCTAGCCGTTTTTCAATCCACTCTATTATTATGTGTAAATAATAATAAAAAAAATAAAACTAAAATTATCGAGACAACCTATCTTTGACCGCAAGAAATAGAACTCCCCAGCTCATTGCAGAAACGCTTAGATTCTCCCTGTATAGAAGGAAAGCTAGGTCAAGTATCACTATTTAATGGTTCCTGCGCATGAAGAAAGTGTCATAGATTTCTTAGTTTCGGAAACTAAAGGTGGTGGCTTGGTATCCGATGGGTGCCATTTCTTGGTTTCTCAATTTTCTGATCATCACCGCCTTGATTTTCTCACATGTTTCGGTGGTGGCCTCCTTCAGTGCTATTCCTTCTGATACCATCGATCACAAGTTCAAGAGATTGCCAATAAAAAGGAAACTACGACCACTGCCGTCGACACCTCCACCACCTCATCCTGCTCCATCACATCATCCAGTTGGTCGCTGAAATTTGAGCTCCTACCTAATTCAGTCGCGTAACCAGAGATTGCATCCGTGTTTGTCAGGATTGTAGATTTTTCAAGGCTCCTACCTAATTCAGTCGCGTAATCATTTATAATGTAAAAGGGAGTTTATTTTCGAAAATTACTAGTTTGGTATGGTGCAAAAAGTAATTGTCTAATGAGAAATAAATGTTTTTATTATCCAAATATTATAAATAATTACATGAGATACGTTGAGAGATTCCCATGTGCAGTGCAACAACCAACAAAGGTTATGCTGTTGTTATAAATTACCATTACAATTGCTTTAAGAGGCTATTTTTTCACGCTTCGCGCCCCGCCGTTCCCTGCCTATTTGAGGAGGCAACAGTGGACGGTGAAAATGGAGGTATACTTTATAGTTGTAAAAATTACGACTAATTATGAGGAGTCGCCACCTAGTATTATGGTTACTAGGAACCTACTGGTCTGCGAGAGTCTTGGTTAAGGGGACTTGTTGTGCAAGGAGAAGATGCATCACCCCAGTGCACCCGACCTAAGAGAAACTGCATTGTTATTTGATTATTTTTTCTAAGTTTATTTTTTTACACTGCAATTTCAAAAACTATTTTTTGTATGCGGGTGTATTTTACGATGTAAATTTACACCATGAAAGCTAAAACAAAATAATTGTTAAATTATTTTTGACATTTTGGTCGAATACTAATGGATAATAGTAAACTGGTTACGATATCCAAATTTTCGTTTTAAGAATATAGAAAAAGATGCAATTGGGCTGGCCCACCTAAATGGGCCAGCCCAGCCAATTGGGCTGGGCCGAGAGCATCCCAGCCCACCCACACAAAATATATATATATATATATATATATTCATGCATGAATTAATTCATGTGTGCACAGTAAAGTAAAGTGGTGGTCGGCCAACTAGAGGGGCTCACCTGCCATTGCCGTTGGGTAGAGGAGATTGAGGTAGTTCTTTCTGTCGTGGTGGCGTCCAAAATGACGGGTTGTGGTGGGTAGAGGGAGCTCTTGAAGAGGCTGACCCGTGACTGGTTCGAGCTTGCAGTTGCTGCTGCTCCTCGTCACTGGCGATGGAGAAGGAGCTGAGCTGGTTTTGCTGATGTAGCTGGCTTGGGGAGAGAACTGGAGTTGCAGCCCCTTTTTTAGAGAGAGAAAGGGCCGTCAACAGTGGCTGATGAAGGGAGAGAGAAGGAGCTGCAAACGGCAATGGAAGAGAAATAGAAGACCGTCGGAGACGAGGATGATGAAGGGATTTCACGTTCTGTCGTATCCCTCTCTCTGCATAAATTTTTGTGTTTTTTCTATTGTAAACTCTCTGTTCAATCCCCTCCTCTTTTCTTTGCCTAAAATTCTGATTTTTTTCTTTCCCGTTCGTCTTCTCTTGGACCTCCTCTGTCATGTTTTTTCTGCTCAATCTCATGTGTCACGTTTTTTCTGCCAAATCTCAATAGACCTGAGTTGTCATGTTCCTCGGACAAATGCTAATGATTGTAGACGTCGATGTTTCCCCACCTACCTCACCTTGTAGACGTCAAAGGGTGTATCCGTGTATGGTGGTAGCTAGTAGGCCAGGGAGAAATAAGGTTGTAAGGTATTGATATTTAACATCACATTTATTTTCTACTCAGTATTAATACATAAGGGTGTATTTTACAGTGCAATTTTAAACCCCTAAATATTAAAATCTATAATTAAATCGTAATAATCCAATTATTAAATAAATAAAATAAATGTTGTGGGGGGTTTTGATGTTTTATCTAGACCCTAATAGATAATTATAAATTAATTATTATATCCATTTTGTATTTTTAAGACATGATAAAAATGTTCTTATGTCTGTTTAAAAGATATGCATAAAAAACTTTTAGAATCAGGCAAACACATTTTTGTTTTTCGAATGAAAGTTTATTTTTTACCATACATGATATTTATAAATTAGAACTCGCGTGGCACTTGTTGTACTTATCATAATAAAATAGCAGATAATATTGTGTGTCGGATAACGACTTTAAAAAATATTTTTATGTAAAGATTGTCAACTCACCAAAAACTCCATCATGGCTGGTATGTCATGTTCCTTTGACAAATGCAACCTTGCTTTTCATGGCATTGATGTATTAACCAGGGATGTGTGTTGGAGGAATCTATTGATTGATAAGCCGATCATTGATAAGTGCTTATCAAAAAAATTTAAAAAAAATTATTTTTATTTTATACTTTATTTTTTTTAAATATTATTTTTAGATCATTTTGATGTGCTGATGTTAAAAATAATTTTTAAAAAATAAAAAAACATAAATTTGATGCATTTATAAACAATAAATACTTTCAAAAGTCACCGCAATTGTATTCCCCAACAGGCTTTGATGACTGAAGACGCCAAAGTATCCACACCCACCGCTTCACTTCAATTCTATTATATTTCTTCGTTTATGATGGAAGGATTATTAAAGACGCCAAAGTCTGCAAATTTAAATTGTTTTTCTTTATATTGACTTAATTAAATTTTGATGGCTCAATGTATAAGTCCCTTACTTGATGAATTTAGACGAACTAGACTAAGTCAAAGTCAATAAATTAAAAATAGACCCGAGCTTGTCATGTTCCTTTTCTCTTTCGCGTGTTCCCTTGTGAGTAATATAAATCACTATCGAAGAGAAGGGTTTGAGGAAAAACAAATAATTCTTGGGGACGGTGGAATCAAAGAAAATATATTGTCTCCCAAATATGCGGGTCGTCTCATAGTAGCAGAGATAGAATGATATTCCACACCCAAATTCATTTCAATTATTTAATATTTCTTCATTGTGTGGTCACTTTCCAGTACTGTAAATCACTGTCGACAGGAGAGCGTTATAATCAGATGTAGTAACAAGATACCTCTTCCATTATCCTCTCAAATCTCCTTCCTCGTAAACATTTGACGCATAATTATAGATGGAGGAGATTCGCCGGGCTGCTGGAGCTTCTTACAAACATTTGTCTGCAAAGGATAAGAAATTGACCAGTAAAACTTTCAAGGCCATGGATATGAACGGAGACGGGCAAATTAGCCTGCGTGAATACATGAAGTATGTCAAGAAAAAAAAAAGCCAAAGATTTTACTGATCAGAGCATCTTTAGAGCGCTGGACAAGGACGACAATAGAAGCTTGGATTTTGAGGAAGCAATCGTCTTGCACTACATCATGCAGAGTGGAAGGGCTATAATTTGCATGTCTTGCAAGACGTTCATGGCAGGAGCGTACTTCAGTTGCTCTCGATGTTTTTTCAAGGATGCTTCAGTCAGCACCTATGAAATTTGCTGTGATTGCTATGGTGGTAAGAAGTTCACCCACCACGATGGTGCCACCTATTGAGGATACATGCAAAAATCCAGATTAATCATTCAACAGCAGCAGTAAATCACCTTCCATGTTTAGCATTCTACCGTTACACATTCAGACCATTGCAAATACTTCCACATTTAGCAATTGTAATCCTCTTATTAATGTACAAATCTCTAGTCTTAATTTTCAGCAAGCTTACAGGCAAATCTATAGCTACTCTTTGTATATATATACACCGCAAAGCTTCAATAAAAAGTGTAGTGGAATTATTCATTCAAATTGTGTCTCAAAATTTTCTTATATGGTATCGGAAGAGCCCCTCTCCAACAAGCAACAAGATCCCCTTCCCCAAATACAATGACATCCTCTCGAAACACAATCCGCTACCAGAACCCCACAAACCAACCCAGCCTCACCCCATCCACTGAAACCACCCACATTGCTCTCGGTTTTATCATATCTAAAGTTGATCCTTCTCTGTTTATTTATTGTATGATTCGATAATCTGTTTTTTATTGGTTTATGTGAATGATCTTGTAATTACTGGTAATACTCCCTCCTTTGTGCAATCAATTGTGACACAACTTGGTTCCAAATTTTACTTGAAAGATATGGGTATTCTTAATTATTTTTTAGGAATTGGAAGTTCTCCCCACTTGTGCAGGATTGTTCTTATCTCAGCATAAGTATATTCGGGATTTACTTACCACGACCAACATGGTGGGTGCCAAGGATATTTCTACTCCATTATCAACCAGCACTTCACTGAAACTAGTTGATGGAACTGCTGCCTTCGACTACACCGAATTTTGTCGGGTAATTGGAAGTCTTCAATATCTTTCCTTAACTCGTCCTGACATTTCTTTTGTTGATAATAAATTGTCACAGTTTATGCACAAGCCTACCCACTCCCATTAGGAAACAGTAAAGAGATTGTTTCGCTACCTCAAGCAGACCATCTTTCACGGCATCCATCTCAAGAAGAACACCTCTTGGACTCTTACAGCATACTCAGATGTTGATTAGGCTGGGAATATTGATGATCGTTCCTCTATGTTAGCCTACATCAGCTTTCTTGGTTAGAATCCTGTCTCCTGGAGCTCCAAAAAACAGCGAGCCATTGTCTGATCTTCCATCGAGGCCGAGTACAGATCACTTGCCAATGTAGCCTCAGAAACAACATGGTTACATGGTCTCCTCTCCGAACTTGGCTTCCCCATCAAAACTGCTCTGTTGTTACTATGTGACAACCTTGACGCCACTCACCTCAGCTACAATCCAGTCCATCACTCTCGTATGAAGCATATTCGATTGATCTTCACTTTGTTCAGTGATTTAACGACTTCCCAAAGTTCTAGAGAAAATTGATAATAGCTGAACATTTCAGCAAGGTTTCGTTCCATCGAATTCAGAATCTAGGACATCACCATCTGGTCTTTTGCTAGCCAATTTCATATCCTGGAGAGTTGCTATCGGGAGCCTTCTCTTTCCCGTTAATGAATCCCAGACGGGATCTGCCTCCAAGAGCAATGGTGACTGTTCTTGACCATGGAAGTAGTTACATTCATTTAGCAACACAGTGTTCAGTTTTTGAGAAGAGTTGGCATCACTATCGATGCTTGTAGAGGCAGCAACAATTCTTTTAGAATTATCAGCAGCCACTTGACAATCCATGTTTATCAGCAACCAACAAGAAAAACATGCAGAGCAAAGGTAGCAAGATCACAGCTCTGATACCATGAAGAAAATGATAGTGTTCTGATGTTACAGCAAAATTAAAGTGAAACAGGATTACAGTGAAACTGGAATAAACATCATGATTTATTCTGTATAATACTGCAGTTTATGTACAAAGAAAGAAGAAAGCTAATTACAGCAACTAACGGGAAAAATAGAAAGTAAGATCGTTGCTTAATGCATTTATTGTAGAAGTAAACTCTGCACATTCCTTAATGCAGGACATGCACAGCCACAATCTCACAATCTCCAACACTCCCCCTCAAGTTGGATCAAGAGGGTTTAAGGATCCAAGCTTGCACAGGTAAAGGTACTTATGTTTGAAAATGATATCTGGTTCGATCCCTGACAGATAATGGCATGCTTGAAATAAATACATTAGATAATATACATATTGCATAAAATTTCTAATTTTTGAAACAAATTAATACTTCTAAAAATGTTTCTTTAATGTTGGCGGATTTGGTTTAAATTATATTTTTCTAACTAATTAATGTCGCATTTAAGAGTTTTTTTTAATATATATATATTAATTTTAATTTTTTTTAAATATTTATATATATATATATAGTATTCTTGACTATACTTATATTTTTAAATATATTTTTGGTTGTATTATTTTACAAAATATATTTTTTAAAAGGTGATAACTTACAGGTAAGGTGGAATCATAGAATAGATCATGTTTCCTTGGGCTCTGAGTCCGCTTGAAAAAGAAAAGGGTGTGGCTGATGGCTCGTATGAGGAAATGAAGAATGATGGGTTCTTACTAATATTATAAAACGTATTTATGATATTAAAATAATCCCAAAAATATAAAAAATAAAATACTATTGTTTTTTTTTTCTTTATTTAAAAAAAAGATTTTAAGTTGACTCGGAAATATAGAAATTAACCCAATAATTCGTCGATTAACCTGCATCTCTATTTCTTGGATATAAATATAGTTTAGATCTTTCAACAATGGCGACCGAGGCAGGTTCCTAGAGTTGATCCACTTCCATAGAAGTCCCTTTGGAGTCTTGAAATTGTTGGGCACGTGAAATTAGTCAAATTATATATAAATTTACCCAAATATTTAAGATAATAAAAAAATATCTTTTATAAATTAGAATTGGTGGGCTACTTATGGTATCTGTCATTGTCATCACCCAATTTTTGGGTGACTCCCCAAAATACACCACAAAATAAATAAAAAAAATAAGAAGGGTTGGCGTGGGTAAAAAAATCAATGTTGAATTTTTGGTTGTTTCTGCAAGTATGATCGTATCTCTTTTGTCCCCAAAATAGAGGAAAATGCAGATTTAAGGCAAAAATAATTTATCATCGGATAAATCTGTATAAAAATTAAGTCAAGGGATATAATTATATTTTATGGGTCAATTTCATTTAATCGTCGGCCAATTTTAAAATATAATTATGTTTGGGAATTAATTGAGGGTCCAATTAAAGGATTTAATTAAGTGCAAGGACTGAATTATACTTCAAGTTGGTCAAATTAATTTTATTAAGGGCTTAATGAGTGAAAAATCAAGTTCTTGAAATTAATTTGGGTTCAATTGAGAAGTTGGGAATTTTCGGAGGCTAAATTGAATTTTTCCAAGCCAATTATGCAAAACCAGGGGTCCAATTGGAAACAATTGAGAGTTCAATGGTCAATCGTTGGTCAAGTAGCATAAATTGGAAATCAAGGACCAAAGTAAAAAGGTGCGCAAAATTTAAGGATAACTTTGATTTTTTTACAAGGACATAATTGCACAAAATCATAAATTTAAGTTCAATTGAGGGTGCAATTAAAGGAGTTATAAGGTGAAGGACCAAATTGCATTTTTACATCTCAAAAGTAACAACCCACAAGCCACCCTTTGGCCGGCCACTATTCCCCCACTACCTGCATGAAATTATGGAGCCGAAAGTTGCATGAAATCATGAAATCAAGCAGGTTACCATTGCATGAAACCATTAAATCAATGGCTATATAAACCGAAGGGAGGACATGGACAGAGGGGACTGAAGAAGAAATGAAGGAAGATTTCAGGGGAAAATTCAAATCTTTCACTTCCGTTTTCTTTCATTTTTTTGGCCTCTGTTTTTCCTTTCTTATTCCTCTTCTCTGCTTTATTTTCCCTCTCTCTTTCTCATTGCTCGGTTTGGTTTGTCTCTCTCTCTCTTGAAACCAGCCCGCTGGTCTCTCCCTCTTCACCTCCATTCCTCACTCCGGCCACCAGCTCAGCCCACCCAACGGCACCCTTATAATCACAGAAGTCTTCCCCTCGACGCCAGAGACTTATCCCCATTCTCGGAGGAAGGCAGCAGCGGCGATACTCGACGCAGCCCCAAGAGGCCGGAACTTCAAGGGCTTCCTCCGGTCACCACAGACCACCGTTGACGGTGAAACAACCACCACGACAACCACCTCGACCTCAGCTATCTGACCATACCCTCAGGTGAGCCTCTCGTCGCAACTCGTTTTTTACTATTCCTTCGTCTTCAACCTCGCGCCCTGCATGCAGTGGGACGTGATCGTCCCACTGTTCATCTCGGGCCGGGTTTAGGTGTTTTGGGTCGGGCTTTTGTGCCAGGCCCAAGCACATGATGGGCCGTCATTTTGACCCAAGAGGCCCGTTTGGGCTTCCAGCCCATGAAGGTTGAAAGCCCAGCCCGGAGCCCAGCCCACTCCGGGTGGGTTGTCAGTCCATTGTGGCTGACAGCCTAGCCCCAAAAATAATAATACAAAATACAAAATACAAAATAATAATAATAATAATATTTTTTACTTTTGAAAGATGTATATACATTTTTCTTTTATTTACAAAAAAAAAAAAGAAATTTCAAAAAAATAAAAATCTATTGGTTCTTTTGTGCATACGGCCAAATTCCATGATTTTTCCATATATATTTTTCATAAAAAAATTTATATTGCATCTTTCTCATATTTTGAAACGAAAATTGGATATCGTAACTGGTTTATGATTATCAGTTGGAATTTGGCCAAAATATCAAAAATAATTTTAAATATTTTTGTTTTATCTATTAGGGTGTAAATTTACATTGTAAAGTACATCCATGGATAAAAAAAAAGGTTTTTAAAACTACGGTGTAAATTTATACTGTAAAGTACATTCGTAGATAAAAAAAAGATTTTATTTTACTACAGTGTAAATTTATATTGTAAAGTATATCTGTAGATAAAAAAGATTTTTACTACGGTGTAAATTTACATTGTAAAGTACACCGGCGGAGCACAAAAAATTGTTTCTTTGAAAAATGCAGTGCGAAATTTTAACTTAGGAAAATACAATCAAACAACAATGCTATCTTAGGTAAGGTGCACTGGGGGTGATGCGTCTTCTCCTTGCACAACAAGTCCCCTTACCCTAAACTCTTGCAGACCAATAGGTTCCTAGTGACCTTAATACTAGGTGGCGACTCCCAATAATTATAGTCGTGATTTTTACGACTAAAAACACCCCCATATTGTCATTGTGCGCCGTTGTTCTCCCGAATCAAGAGGTGCAGATGGCGCGCGAGGAGCGTCCTAAAAATCGCTGTAACGATAGTCATCATCAAGTTGCAGATAATATTCTGTCTCCCATAACGATTTAAAAAAAAAAAATGAAAAGATTGCTTACCAAAAACTCCATCATAGCTAGTCTGACATGTTCGTTGGACAAATGCAACTTGGCTTTCATGGCTTTGATACATGAACCGGGGATGTGAGATGGAGGAATTATTCAAGATGTCAAAGTTTCCACACCCTCCTTCGCTTCAATTCTAATTAGAGAGGCGGCTTCAACTTGAAAAAGAAAAGGGTGTATCCGTGAATGGCTGGTGGCTAGTAGGACAGGGAAAAATAAGGTTGTAAGGTGTTTTTTCTTTTACAAAAACTAATATTATTTTAATATATTTATAAATAAAAATTAATTTAAACAATAACTTCTACTACGTTTACAATATACAAAAGGTCCCATGTCCGATAGCAAATATTTAAATGAAACCGTATACTAGTAGGTGATATAGTGGTAGAGTTTGAAACTAAAAGTTGCTCTTTTTGTAATTTTAGGTTGGAATCCTGTGATTACTAATATAAAGGTAATTGGAGACTTATATGATAATTAAATTTAGAACCCGATGGATTATTCTGACACGGCGAAAGGCCTGTTTTAACCATCACAAGACGCACACACGCCACCTTAAGGACGCGTGCGGGCGGAACACTGCAAGCGCGTCTATGCCATGCGTTTGTAGTGTTACGGACAAAGAAATATTAAAAAATTGGTCAATATATACCCATGTACCCAGAGATATCTACAAAAAAAACAGGGGTGAAAATTCAGAAATACCCCCGGTTCCAAGTGTCTGATTTTGTCGTTTAGGGGGGCTAATTGCGTTGTTTTACTGTGCAACAAATAAGGAAATGTCATCCATGTTTCCTGAAAAATTCAAAAATACCCCAGGTCACGTGGGCTAAAAATATTCGGTCTTGAGGGTAATGAAGTAAGTCTATGTAAACAGTAAAAAAGTGCAAAGTAAATGTGGCTCAGGTTTTATCTTTTAGTTAATATATTTTTTATTTATTTATGGGGTGTGAGATGGAGAAATTATTGAATACGTCAAAGTTTTCACATGCGACTTTACTCTAATTCCTTAATATTTATTTGTTTATGAGCTGTAAGACAGGGAAATCACTGAAAACGCCAAAATTTCAATTTCAAGTTTTGAGGAGAATTAATAAATAATTCATGGGTGCAATGGATTCAACGAAAAGATATTGTCTCCAAATATGACTGGCGGCTACAACTATGAAAGGGAAGGGGTGTGTGGCTGGTGGTTAGTAGGAGAGGGAGAAATAAGGTTGGAAGGTGTTTTCGTTAATATGAAATAATGTTGAATTTATTTTTATATTTAATTTATTTTTAAAAAAATGTAAAATAATATTATTTCAATATATATATAAATAAGAGTTAATTTAGAAAACAATTTCTCCAATGAAGATACAATATTATTATGGTTATTTTACTGTCCATGAAAATATAAAAAATAAAAATACTCCTGATTCCAAAACTAAAGCTAAGGTGAATGAATGGAGGGGGCAAAATAGTAGTTTCATTGTTGCAATTCATAATAATCCTAGCACTGCAGTAAATTTGAATAGTAAAACCAGGATTTAATTTAGCTGTATGTATAATTTTGTAAATTTGAATTTATTTTTATTTTTTTAAATTCATTTTAATATATTTTTAAGAAAAGTAAAAATAATATCATTTTAATATATTTAATTAAATTAAAAACCAACTTCTATGTTGAAGATACAAAAGGTCCCATGTAGAATAGCAAATATTTAAATGAGTTTAGAACACAATTATGTTCTCTTACGGCATAATTAGTGAAGTATTATTATTATTATTATTACTTGGAACCAGAGGGTTCCTATCTAGATTAACCTCTTAAACGTGGATTATGAGATCATAAAGAATAAATTAAAATAAATTATTAATCTCAATTCATAATCAATTTAATATTGAAAGATAAAATTAAAAAAACAAATAACATAAAAAATCAAATCAACTAAATAAACTCATGGCTTAGATTATAAAATTAAAAAAATCTCATAGAATTCAGACTAAAAACATTCATAATTTTTAATCAATTTAATTTTGAATGATAATATTAAAAATTCAGGTAAAAAACCCTTTATTCAATATATTTAACTCTCGATTGTACTAACTCATGAAAAATAAATAAAAAATAAATTATGAAAGATACAATTGAAAATAAATTCAAATAAAAAATGTCAAGACAATGACCCCACATAAAAGATTTAAATAATTTTATAAAAAAACTCAATTTTGAAATGATTACTGCTTTCATTTGATTTCCACGCCCACCGTGCTTGACTTCAATTCTATTATATTTATTCGTTTATGGGGGTGTGAGATGGGAGAGTTATTAAAGACCCCAAAGTCTCCACAATTTAATTTTAAAAAAAAATTATATTGACTTGTTTAAATTTTGATGACTCAGACCCGTTTGTTTGCTGAAAAGTAGTTTTTTTTTGGAAAATGAATTCCGGGGAAAGTAAATTCCTGGAAAGTGAATTCATGTAAAGTGAATTCCGATATTTGACAGTGTTATGGAAAATGAACTGGAAAACACTTTCAGTGTTTGTTTGTGTTATGGAAAATGAACTGGAAAATAATTATTAATAAATTAATTTTTTTTCAAGTTTATTAAAATAATGAGGAACAAATCTTATAAATTAAAAAGTTGAATGAGAATGAAATTGAAATTGAAATTTTTTTTTCATAAATTATCTCAAATAAAATAAATAATAATCAAAATAATAGAGATCAAATCTAAAAAATTAAAAAAAAATGAAAGGTGAATAAATTAAAATAATAATAATTAACATTTCATAAATTATTTCAAATAAAATAAGTAAAAATAAAAAAAATGAGGACCAAATGTGATAGATAAAAAATTTCAATAAAAAATGATAAGAAAAAAACAAATAGCAATTATAAAAATACGGACCAAAATTAATATAAAATTAAATTTTAAGAGATGGAATTGAAAAATAAATATTCAAAACAAATTATATATAGTAATCAAAAGTTTGAGGATCAAATTTGATATAATCAACAAATAATGACATTTCTAAATTTGTCATAACTTCCGGAAAGTGTTTTCCGGAAAACACTTTACTGAAAACCAAGACAAATTTTTTTTTGACTGGAAAGTGTTTTCCGTTGACCAACTTTCTAGAAGACAAACAAGCACAGAAAAGTTTGGAAAGTGATTTCTAGGAAAGTGAATTTCGGGAAACAAATAGAGCCTCAATGTATGAGTCCATTACTTCATGAATTTAGCACTAAGTCAATGTCAATAAATTAAAAAAAAAAACTAAAAAAATATCATTTTGATAATATAAAAATAGACCCGAGTTGACTCGGTAATACAAGAACTAACCCAATGACTTGTATATTAACCTACATTTATATTTCCTGGATCTAAATATATGTTAGAATTTGATCCGAAAATTGATGTGTATCAAAGCACCAAAAAAAATATATAATTTAATTTTTATTGATTCTATGAAAAATAATATTGTTTTTTTTTCTTTTTTTTCTTTTAAGAAAGACTTGAGTTGACTCGGAAATATAGAAATTAATCGAATAACTCGTAGATTAACCTGCATCTCTATTTGTTGGATATAAATATAGTTCAGATCATTCAACAATGGCGACTAGAGTCAGGTTCTTAGAGTTGATCCACTTCCATAGAAGCCCCTTTGGAGTCTTGAAATTGTAGGGCAAAGCTATCCTCTTATTCAATATGGAGGAGATTCGCCGCGCTGCTGCGGCTTATTATGAAAACCTGCCGGAGGAGAAGAAGAGATATGCCAGATTTATTTTCAGTGAAATGGACAAAAACGGCGACGGGAAAATTAACCTAAAAGAATTCATGGAGTATCATAACAAAGATAACAACTCGGCTTTTACTCATCCAAGCTTGTTTAGAGCGCTGGACAGGAACAACGATGGAAGCTTGGATTTCGAGGAGGCAAGGGTCGCGTACTACATCATGCAGAGTGGAAGAGCTCTATTTTGCAAATCTTGCAATACGTTCTTGACAGACGTATACTTCACTTGCTTTCAATGTTTCACCAGGAATGATTCAACAGTCAGCACCTATGAGATTTGCTGTGATTGTTTTGGTGGTAAGAAGTTCACGCACCACCATGATGCCACCTTCTGCGATAACTATACTTTACTAAGTCAAGGCAGGAGCTTGGCACTAGCAGCTCCCCCAGAGGTAAATAAACTCCGATCCCGGTAGAAAGAAATTCTTGAGATTGCTTAAGATTTCCAATTTTTGGAACGATTTATTGCCTCTAATTGTGTTTCTTTAATTTCTGGATTTGCTTGTTCATCATTAGGAATATATCTAATCATATGCTTCGTTAACTTTGATTTCAGAAGCGAGAGAGTGTGCTCAAGAAAATTGAAATGATAGTGGGCGTTGCAAGCGTGGTTATTTTTGCTGGCACTATAATGACACCGCTTCTATCGTGTACCATTATGTGAAAGAACAAATGATGAATTTTATCATCGCAATCCCTATCCTCTTGCATAGGACGAGTATTATTGTTGTAATTGTTGCTTAGAAAAATCTATTTTGAACCCAAGTTAAATTACGCAATCATTTTGTTAGGTTTGATTTGATGATTCTCAATATGGAATAAATCATTGTATGTTTATTTTGATTTTTTTTTTTGTTATTTTTAAGGTTAGTGCTTCATTTTTTGTGGTTCTATTATCATAAGTAGACAACCGATAATAATAATAAAAAAAAAACATGTCTTAAAGGGTTTGATTCTTAAAGTAAATTTAAAAATGATAATAGGAACGATTCACAAAACTATAATAGTTATTGGAATTCCTTTCTCTTTTTTTCACAAAAAATAAATTATATAAAATGTATTAATTTCAATAATTTTCATTAATATTCAATTTTAATTCAGTATTGATCAAGAATATTTATAAACAATATTTTTGTGAGATGAAAATTATATAATTATAATAATTTTATAATTGTTTTAAGGAGCTTCTATATATTAAGGTCACAGTGGTAAGCCTATACTATACTAGTAGCACCGTCCGGCCAGCAGTGATAAAAGCCTATCAAGAACAAATGTATACAAGGTGTTCGATCAAGTTGCCATGTTAACATGGTTACTCTCAAAACAATCCCTCCTCTTGTTTGATTTATAATGATGATAATGATAATGCAAATTATATGCTTACGACACAATCATTTATGCAGTAATAACACTATTTCCAAATATTTGTTTGTAGTTTAATCATCATAGATTGAAAAACCCTAAAATAAATTTATCCTAGAAATCAACAAAAATACTAATAAAACATTTTAAAAAATTAAAACCATGATTTTTGTTAATGTTCAGATAAGATAAATAAGATTTTAGAGGGATTTATCCTTAGTAATTAACCATATTATTATTATTATTATTATCCCAATATCGTAATTATACTTTCTACTACTACTACTTCTTCTTCTACTAGTAGTAGTTTTTTTAAATGATAACTTACCAGAAAATTGCATCTTGGACCAATGCAACTCGACTTTTCATGGTTTTTATACGTGAACCGTGTTTCATGGGGTGTGAGATAGAGAAATTATTGAAGACACCAAAGTTTTCACATCCAATTTCACTTGAGTTCTATAATATTCTTCTTTTATGGGGTGTGAGATGGAGGAATTATTGAAGACGCCAAATCTTTCACATCCAACTTCACTTCAATTCTTTAATATTTTTTTCATTTATGGGGTGTGAAATAGAGGAATTATTGAAGATGTCAAAGTTTTCACGCCCATCTCCACTTTAAATCTTTAATATTTCTACGTTTATGGGGTGTTAGATGGGGGAATTATTGAAGTCGCCAAAGCTTTCACATCCAACTTCAATATAATACTAGCAAACGGCATCATATTTTTTTCAACGTAAAAAAATATTAATTATGTAAGTTTTTTTTTATTATAATATAAATTTGGACAAATAATAATTTTATACAGAAATCTTGTAAAGTGCAAGTTTTCTATAAAATATATTTATTTTAAATAGATATAAATTTATCCGCTCAGTAGGTTCCAACAAAATAACCAATATAAAATTGGTCAACTACCCATATACCCTTGTACCCAGCGATATCTACAAAAAAAAAACGAGGGTGAAAATTCGGAAATACCTCCGATTCTAGGTGTCTGATTTTGTCGGTTAGGGGGGCTAATTGCGTCGTTTTATTGTGCAACAAATCTAGAAATACCATTCATGTCCCCTGAAAAATTAAAAAATACCCCATGTCCCGGGAGCTAAAAATTTTCAGTGTTTAGAGTAAAATGATAATTTTATTATCACAATGAATAATGAACTTGGTCTGTGTAAACAATAAAAAGGTGCACAATAAATGTGGCACGAGTTTTATTTTTTAGTTAATATATTCTTTATTTATTTATGGAGAAATGATTGAATACGTCAAAGTTTTCACATGCGACTTTAGTCTAATTCCTTAATAATTATTTGCTTATGAGCTGTAAGACAGGGAAATCACTGAAAAAGACAATTTCAATTTCAAGTTTTGAGGAGAAATAAATAATTCATGGGTGCAATGGATTCAACGAAAAGATATTGTCTCCAAATATGACTGGCGGCTACAACTTGGAAAGGGAAGGGGTGTGTGGCTGGTGGTTAGTAGGAGAAGGAGAAATAAGGTTGTAAGGTGTTTTCGTTAATATGAAATAATGTTATATTTATTTTTATATTTATTTTATTTTTAAAAAATGTAAAATAATATTATTTCAATATATTTATAAATAAGAGTTAATTTAGAAAACAATTTCTCCGATGAAGATACAATATTATTATAGTTATTTTACTGCCCATGAAAATATAAAAAATAAAAAATACTCCTGATTCCAAAACTAAAGCTGAGGTGAACGAATGGAGGGGATAAAATAGTGGTTTTATTGTTGCAATCCATAGTAATTCATGTCTAGCACTGCAGTAAATTTGAATAGTAAAACCACAATTTAATTTAGTTGTATGTATAATTTTGTGAATTTGAATTTATTTTTATTTTTAAAATTTTATTTTTATATATTTTTTAGAAAAGTAAAAATAATATCATTTTAATATATTTAATTAAATTAAAAACCAACTTCTACGTTGAAGATACAAAAGGTCCCATGTAGATTCGCAAATATTTAAATGAGTTTAGAACATAATTATGTTCTCACACCGCATAGTTAGTGAAGTATTATTATTATTATTATTATTTTGATAACCAATGTGTCCGGACCAGCTTACGCGCAATACAACTAATCCCCGGACTCACTGAATATTCTATAAACCCAGTGAGCATGTAAGACACCGCGGGGATAACAGGCATGCATGGTGGGATTTGAACCTGAATGCAGAGGAAAAAAACAAGTCTCTTCAACCGCTACGCTAAGACCCCACTTGCAGTATTATTATTATTCTTATTACATTGGAACCCGAGGGTTCAACCGGGGGGGGCAAGTTTCACGTTATGTATATATATTTGTCGGGGGGGCAAGTTTCACGTTATGTATATATATTTGTCGGGGGGCAAGTTTCACGTTATGTATATATATTTGTCGGGGGGCAAGTTTCACGTTATGTATATATATTTGTAAAGATTGCCAAGTTACCAAAAACTCCATCATGGCTAGTCTGTCATGTCCCTTGGACAAACGCAACTTGGCTTTGTATAGTCCGTAAATTTAATCAAAACATATACAAGTTGATTCGAATATCTAAATTAAAAAAAAAAAAACTTTTACAACAGATGAGGCGTAAATGATATTTATAAATTAGAACTGGTGTGCACTTGTGGTATAAAATTGCAGATAATATATATATATATATAACTTATCTCTCGATTGTACTAACTCATGAAAAATAAATAAAAAATAAGTTATAAAACTCAAATATTTATTAATGAAAGATACAATTGAAAATAAATTCAAATAAAAAATGTCAAGACAATGACCCGACATAAGAGATTTAAATAATTTTATAAAAAAACTCAATTTTGAAATGATTAGTGTTCTCATTTGATTTCCACGCCCACCGTGCTTGACTTCAATTCTATTATATTTATTCGTTTATGGGGGTGTGAGATGGGAGAGTTATTAAAGACCCCAAAGTCTCCACAATTTAATTTAAAATGTTTTTTATATTGACTTGTTTAAATTTCGATGACTCAATGTATGAGTCCATTACTTCATGAATTTAGCCAAAGTTGACTATGTCCAGGTCAACAAATTACAAAAAAAAACTAAAAGAATATCATTTTGATAATATAAAAATAGACCCGAGTTACCAGCAAGGATGTGATACATCGGGAAGAGGCGCCCCCTTCTTCATAAAGGACCCAGGTTCGAATCCCAGTAGGAGTGGTAGTGGGAGAGATCCTCCTCTCTTGATTCCTGGGTCCATCCTTGCGTGATATTCCTATCACCCTCGCAGTGTCTTACATGCTCATTTGGGCTTGCAGGGTGTTCAACTGAGCCCGGGGAAAAGTCGAGGTGTGCGTAAACTGGTCTGGACACCCCGGTCATAAAAAAAAAAGACCCAAGTTGACTTGATGATACGAGAACTAACCCGATGACTTGTATATTAACCTACATTTATATTTCCTGGATCTAAATATATGTTAGAATTTGATCCGAAAATTGATGTGTATCAAAGCACCAAAAAATAAATATAATTTAATTTTTATTGATTCTATAAAAAATCAATTTCTCTAAAAAATTTAACATAAAAATAAAATTGATAAAATATGATTGTTACTTATTAAATAACCCGTGATTTTTTTCATTATAATACACTTAAGTTATAAATCAAAATCAAGTATATCAAAAGACATAAATTAAAATATTTCAAAATCACTAACAAACCTTAAAATAAAAAATCAAATTTTAATTCTTTATGAAAAGATTTACTATAACACTACAACATACAAGCAAAGTACACTACAAATACTAAAACAACAACATTACATTAACTTATAAGAATAGTACAACACCAAACGTGCCCCATGAAAGTGCATTAGGTTTGGCTAGTGCCAGACCCAGGTTGTGAGGGGTCTAGTCAATGTTAGACTCAAAGGTTGATGCAAATGTATTATTATTGATACAAATTTCATGATAACATGGTTGTGCAACTCATAATTAAAATTGAAATCTAATTCAAAATAAGTCAAAATAAGTTTGATAGGAGTGTAACACAATGAAAATTTATCTCAAGACACCAAAATCATTGAAATTATATCAAATGACACTGTAAAACCAATTAATCTTAGATATATTGGTGTAGTTTTTTCATAATCTTAGATATATTGGTGTAGTTTTTTCAAGAATTAAATAATGCAAAAATCACTTACACACGCAAGCTGAAAAATCAAAATGATAATATTCAATGACTACTGAATTTTAGGACTACAAAAAGTTTAAATAATTTTAAAAAATAACCCAAATGGATCTAACACTAGGCACTAAATTGGCTAGCTTATAAAATTGACTCAAAACCAATACTGATAAGCTTAAAAAACTAATCCAAACAAGCCTTAGATCTTAATTAAAAAAAGTATTAATTAAGTTCAAACAAGTCTTGGACTATAATTAAAGTAGTAAAAATAAAATACACAATTTAATTCCCTATGTTGCAATGAGAAAATAAGAAGATTGGTGGCTACAATGTCGTCCAATGATCCCAGAAACAACGATAAAAGTTCATACTATGGTTTGTTTTCCTATCGTTTCAGATTTGAGACATGTTATTGTTAATATAATAATCATTAAAAATTTATATTCATAACTGTATAGTCCAAATTTAATCAAAACTTATACAAGTTGATCCGAATATCTAAATTTAAAAAAAAAAAACTTTTACAACACATGAGGCGTAAATGATATTTATAAACTAGAACTGGTGTGCACTTGTGGTATAAAATTGCAGACAATATATATATATATATATATATATATATATATATATATATATATATATATATTGTAAAGATTGCCAAGTTACCAAGAACTCCATCATGGCTAGTCTGTCATGTCCCTTGGACAAACGCATGCAACTTGGCTTTTCATGGCTTTGATGCATGAACCGGGGATGTGAGATGGAGGAATTATTCAAGATGTCAAAGTTTCCACACCCTCCTTCGCTTCAATTCTAATTAGAGAGGCGGCTTCAACTTGAAAAAGAAAAGGGTGTATCCGTGAATGGCTTGTGGCAAGTGGGACAGGGAGAAATAAGGTTGTATGGTGTTTTTTTCTCTTACAAAAAATAATATTATTTTAATATATTTATAAATAAAAATTAATTTAAAAAATAATTTCTACTAGGTTTACAATAAACAAAAGGTCCCATGGCAAATATTTAAATGAAACCGTATACTGTAAATTACTGTCGAACAGGAGAACTTTATAATCAGATGTAATTCCAAGCTACCTCTTCCATTATCCTCTAAAATCTCCTTCCTTGTAAAGATTTCACGCATAATCATACATGGAGGAGCTTCGCCGGGCTGCTGGAGCTTTTTACGAACAACTGCCGGAAAAGGAAAAGAAAATGGCCAGAAAAGCTTTCAAGTCCATGGATAAGAACAGAGACGGGCAAATTAGCCTGCGTGAATACATGAAGTATCTCAAGAAAAAAAAAGCCACAGATTTAACTCATCAGAGCATCTTTAGAGCGCTGGACAAGGACGACAATGGAAGCTTGGATTTTGAGGAAGCATTCCTCTTGTTCTACATCATGCAGAGTGGAAGAACTCTATTTTGCAAGTCTTGCACGACGTTCATGCCAGGAGCGTACTTCAGCTGCTCTCAATGTTTCTTCAAAGTTGATGCACAGAGCACCTATGAAATTTGCTGTGATTGCTACGGTGGTAAGAGGTTCACGCACCACGGCGGCGCCACCTTCTGTGATAACTATACTTTGCTACGTCAAAGCAGGAGCGCGATACAAGCGGCCCCCCTGAAGGTAATTCATTTTAGACACTAAAACAATAAGATATTTTTTAAACTATTAATTTTTTTACAAATATTTATTCTTTTTTGTATTTTTTATTCAAAAAATTGCTGCAATAAAACATATATGATTTAGTTAAAAAAATATACATCTAAGAAAGAAAACAAAATATAGATATTAAAACATAAAACCATGGAAACAAAAATTTAAAATAGCGTATATGATTGTTTTTATGAGCTTTTAGTTTAAAACCTTGTAATCAAAAGTTGACACATGAGGATTATATCTAAAGATTTTTAAGATATTTTTCCTTAATTATAATTTGAATTTTTTTAATCTTTTGAGCTACTGATTACAAATGAACAAAAGATTAATCAATGATTTCTTTTCTCTTGTAGTATAGAGCTTTATAGGTTCTCTATGTTTTTATTATTATTAGTAGATTTTGCTCCTTTCTTTCTAATATATTCTTCTCTGCTTTAGATTTGAATTCTCATTTTTCATAGTGATCGAAGTTTATTTGAGAATAATATAAATTATATCTTAAGAACTCACCTAACAGCTTAAACATTGAGATGAGATGGTTCCTTCGGTCACGAGTTTGAATCTCATTATTTTTATTTTATTTGATAAAAATCAAGCACAAGATAGTATGAGTCTGTACAAATTTCAAACTCAGAGAATTTTCACTCGAAGACGTGAGTTAGAAAATAATATAAATTATATCTTTGAATCACAACTAATAATTAAAATTTTAGATAAGATAGTTTCTTGACAAAGAGATTAATTATATTTTAAGGACTGGCTTCAAAATAACCAGTGGAATCATCATATTTTCATTAATAAAAATATTATCTCTATCTAATTAATAAATACGTACTATGAAGTATAAAACATTAACTCAGCCTCTAATATATTTGCGTATTATCTTTCATTGCAGATGCGAAACAAGGTGCTTGAAAATGTTGAAAAGCCAATGCGAATTGTAATCTTGACTACTGGTATTCTAAGCATGTTTCGTGACGTAAAGCAAATTGTTGGTGGTGATGATAAAGGTGGTTGTGGTGATAAAGGTGGTTGTGATACTTCGTCAGGACCTGACTGTAACATGATGTGAAAGAAACCAGTGGTGCATTTTATCACCACTCAAATGTCTCCAATCGTACAGTAATTGCTGATGAGGTAAGAAGAAATGACTGGAAATTCTTCGAGTAAGCTCACATCCAGTAGAGAATAATCTCAAGTTACTTTATAGAGCTGTATCTTTTTTTCTGGGAAATGTATTCTCGATTTCTCATGCATTTGATCTTCATATTCTCATGTATACTTTTGGAGGGCATTATGAATCTGTTACTTTAATCTGAAGTGCTATTCTATAAAAAAAAAATATTGAATAATTTGAATATGGTGTATAAATCAGTTTATATGTACCTCGACTAATATTATAGACTCTACAATCAGTTCAAATCTCTAGTGATCGTGACTGATGTGGTGTTCAAACTAGTGATCTTAGGAAGCAAACCCTAACCATTGTCGCGACAACGATTTTTTTTTGTGTCTGCGGGTGTACTTTACAATATAATTTTACATCGCAATTATAAGTTTTATTTTATCTACGGGTGTACTTTACAATGTAATTTTACACCGTAGTTAAAATTATTTTAATCTACGGATGTATTATACAATGTAATTTACACCGTAATAAAAATATTTTTTATTTACAGGTGTATTTTACAATGTAAATTTACACCATGAAAGCTAAAACCGAAAAGTTGTTAAATTATTTTTGACATTTTGGACGAATACCAATGGATAATCGCAAACTGGTTACGATATCCAAATTTTCATTTTAAAAATATGGAAAAATATGCAACATATTTTTTACGAAAAATACAATGAGAAAAGCTTTGGAATTCAGCCGAATGCGCGAAAACAAAGTATTTTTTTTGTAATAATAATAATAATAATAATAATAATATATGTATATATATATCTTTCGAAAGTATTTTTTTTTAAAAAAATATTTGTTATTTTTTATTTTTTTATATTTTTTATTTCATGGGCTGGGCTGTCACCACTGTGGGCTTTCTAGCCCTATATTCCATCCCATGAAATCTTCGTTACCACTTTTTGCTTCCATCTCGGCAGGTCGCCCATCACAACAAGACCATCTTTTTGTTTTTACCACCTTCACCATTCTCATTTGGTTCGGTCATCAATCACAATGAGACCATCTTCACCCTCTTACCTAGGTAGGTCACCCATTACAATGAGACTATCTTCACCATTTTCCTGTGTCATTCACAAACATCATTCTCTTCCATACTTTGAGTGTCCTACTAAGACCTCAATTTTTTCGGTAGAACGCTTTCTAGCCATATCTTATCATTCTCTTCTGAGTGCACTTTCTAGCCCTCGTTCTCACTTTCAGATTATTAACCATTTCTTGGTCTGATAAATCCATTTTTCTTTTTCTTTACAACGCTTACTATTTAAAGTCTTTTACAAGACTTTTGTCGTAAGCATTGTAAAGAGGGGGGCAACTGTCGTAACCCAATTTTTGGGTTACTCCCCAAAATAAAATAAAAATAACAAAAATAAAATAAAAAGGGTTTTGGCGTCGACAGAAAATCACGGTGAAAATATTGAATATTTCCTGAGCTGAATCGTATCTCTTTTGTGCCCAAAAATGAGGGAAAATACAAATTCAAAGCAAAAATTAAGTCAAAAATCATAATTATATTTTAAATAAACCAATTTGATATAATCATGGGCTAATTTAAAGTATTGTTATATTTGAGAATTAATTTAGGATCCAATTGGAGAATTTAATTAAGTGATAATTGGAAAATGGTCGAGGATTGAAAAACACACTCAAACAAGGGGAATAAGGATGGAAAATGCAATATTCTAATTGATGGTCGAGGGTCGGAAATGCACTCAAAGAGGAGGGAACATAGGGCTGGAAGGCGCACTATCTTAATTGATGGTCGAAGTTGGAAAACACACTCGACAAGGAGGATAGGGATGGAAAACGCACTATCTTAATTGGTGGTTTGAAAACGCACACGAGAAGGAAGAAAAATAGGGTTGGAAAACATACTATTTTAGCTTATGGTTAAGGGTTGGAAAACACACTTAAAATAGGAGGATAAGGATGGCTAAGAAGCGCATGACCCTAATTGACTGTTGAGGGTTGAAAAACTCGCTCAAGAGAGGAAAGGGATGGCTAAGCAGCGCACTATCCAAATTGATGATTGAGGGTTGGAAAATTCACTTAAATGAGAGGAAATGAATGGCTAAGAAGCGCACGATCCTAATTGATAGTTGAGGGTTGGAAAACTCACTCAAATGAATGGAGAATAGGGTTAAAAAGCTCATTATTTTAATTGATGGTGAGGGTTAGGAAACATATTCATAGATGAAAGAAAAATAGGGCTGGAAAGCACACTATTTTAGTTAATGGTGAGGGTTAAGAAACACACTCAGATATGAATGGAGAATAGGGCTAGAAAGCTCACTATTTTAATTGATGGTGAGGGTTGGGAAACACATTCGGAGATGAAAGAAAAATAGGACTGGAAAGCACACTATTTTAGTTGATGGTGAGGGTTAAGAAACACACTCGGTATGAGTAGAGAATAGGGCTAGAAAGCTCACTATTTTAAAAGATGATGAGGGTTAGGAAACACGCTCGAAGATGAATGGAGAATAGTGTTGGAAAGCTCACTATTTTAGTTGATGGTGAGGATTACGAGATACACTCGAATATGAAAGGAAAAAATAGGGTTGGAAAGCACACTATTTTAATTGATGGTGAGGGTTAGAAAACTCACTCGAAGATGAAGAGAAAATAGGGTTGGAAAGCTCACTATTTGAGTTGATGACGAGGGTTGGAAAACTCACTCGAAGATGAATGGAAAAATAGGGCTAGAAAGCACACTATCTTAGTTGATGATCGAGGGTTGGAAAACTTACTCGAAGGTGAATGGAAAAATAGGGCTGGAAAGCTCACTATCTTAGTTGATGATCGAGGGTTGGAAAACTCACTCGAAGGTGAATGGAAAAATAGGGTTGGAAAGCACACTATCTTAGTTGATGATCGAGGGTTGGAAAACTCACTCGAAGATGGTCAGAAAATAGGGCTGGGAAGCTCACTATTCGAGTTGATGATCGAGGGTTGGAAAAACTCACTCGAAGATGGAGGGAAAATATTGAAAAACACTTTATCTGTTCTCATGAAAAGCTCGCAAGCGTTTTTAGGGAAATGAAAGTGGTGAGGGCTCGAAGGCGCACAAAAATGATGAGTGGAGGTTTGTGAATTACTATTCCTCTAAAACATTTCTTGGATTCCTAGGGAGATGCAACGCATAATGACACCCAAAATCAAGAAACAAATAAAGTTGAAAAGCATTCTCAAGGAAAATGAGAGAGGTGAGAGCTTGAAAGCGTGCACACAAAATAATGAATGAAGGTTAGTAAATTACAAACATTTCCTACATTCTCAATGCATGATGATGCATGTATACTTACCTGAAAAATATAGGTCCCCCTTTCTTCTTTTTGGCTTTCCTTTCCTGGGGTTCGGATCTCCGACTTTGACGGCTTCTTGCTTCTGCTTACTCGAGCCACATTTTTTATCTCCGGAGATGATATATTTTCATATCAACATGCCCCCTCGAGTTTGATCCAGATCTTTTGAAAAGGAATTATGGAATCAGCTTCATGATTTGACCACTGGAGATGATAAATTTTCATATCAACATGCCTCCCTGAGTTTGACTCAGATTCTTTGAAATGAAATTATGGAGCGAGCTTCAATTGCATCTGTTATTTTATTTTTATTATTTTTATTTTATTTTGGGGAGTAACCCAAAAATTAGGTTACGACAACCATTATCACACATGATTTCATTGCTGGTAGGGTTAACTCTGAATAGAGATATACTGCTGGATGAAATTAGGCAGTTGTTTGTCTTTGCATCTGTAATTGAATTTAAATACATTTACTAGGGCATTTTCATGGCTAATTATTTTAGGCTGTTAAAGTGACTGACTTTAGCACTTGTCTACAAGCTCTTTTTACAAAATAAAATCCATGTCGTTTTAAGAATTTTTCCAACGTTGAAATAAGTAAAATGCGAGAGGGAGACAATATACAAAAGAGTAAAAAATGTTTGAGACTGTATTTGTGAATATTATGTATTATGTTTTAACTTGTAGGGTTCTTGAATGATTGTTTATAGTTACCAAGTTTATTAAATTGTTGCTTGTGATTTTTAGAATTATTGTATGGTTACTTGTGGTTAATGATATTGGTATATGAGAGCTTGTAGTTACTTGCTTGTGATTGCTATATTTGTTTGTGATTGTAACTATAATTAGTGTAGAAAATGGATTTATTATGTATTTTATGTGGAAATCTAGACGAGTTTACATGTAAATAAGGTAAAAATATTAAAAAAAGAAGTCAACATTTAGTTTTATGGTAACCAGAAACCGTGATTGGTTTTCAAAGGTTCTAGGTAAAGAACTAATCATGAAATAAGAAAAATAGACATCATGCCTTTTGGATAACTTTTTTTTATAACCTGGGTGTCCAAGCCAGCTTACGCGCACCTCGACTATTCTCTAGACTCAGTTGAACACCCTGCAAGCCCAAATGAGCATGTAAAACACCGCGGTGATGACAGGAATACCATGCAAGGATGGATCCAGTATCCCCTTCCAGCTCTCACTCCCACTAGGAATCGAACCTAGATTCGTTGTGAAGGAAAGGATGACTCCTCCCGCTGGGCAGAGCACTTGCTGGTGCCTTTTGGATAACTTAAATTAGGTTGAAGTTGATGGAATCTAGTAAGACAATATAGGCATATTATGTCACGTGCGATAATGAATAACCATTATTGTTCGAATTTCATTGCGCATGCTACTAAAAGGTAAGAAGGTGCGTGGTCAGCACACCAAATGCCTGATATCTTATTCTTTGTTTCTCTATTGGCGATGTCATCTACCATTTTCTGAGTTGGGAAATCAACATGCTTAAACTCTATCTTTTTTCAATCATCACCTCCTTAAATATTACTTGAGTTTAGGTTTTTATAATAAAAAAAATTATTTTGGTTGACCATGCTTGATGGGAGAGACTGGATTTTTTATCACATGCGTTCTCCCTACCTTTCTAACTTTATCTTATCATTAAATCAAGGGGTTTTAAGGTTATAGATAATTTTTAAATTGAGGACTAGACTGAACTTAATATATGGAATTGAAATTTTAGACCTAGAAAAAAATCAAGTAGGAACTTGGTTGAATATGTTTCTTAAATTATCTTGAAATAATATATGTGATATTGTTCGGGGGACAAATTGATATTTTAATATTTATAGGGTTTTCAAGTTTTTCTATAAATAGAATATTTTGCCTCTTATTTTCTATAAACTAATTGTATAACAATGTAAAACACCTAAAAAACACAAAAGTCAAGCGATAGAACTTAAACTCATATCAATATCTCTCTCTCCTAAAAGAATTTATAAGATTTCTTATTGGTAATTTGTATAGATTACTATTAAAGGTTGGAAATGACTTGTCATTTGCATTAACTTAGACTTGATGAAATTATTAAAAGCTAAAATGAACATATGACCTTTAGGTAATTTTCATATAGACCTTAAGCAACCCTAAATCTATCTAATTAGATCCTTGTATCTCTAAAAAAAGAAATTTATCATTTCCACAACATATACGTGTTTTGGAAAACTCAACTAGAGCAACCTAACCAAAAGTCTAACATTTGTATATATGCTAGTTTACAAGACCATTCTGCTTAACAACTCAAATAAATAAAAAATTAAATGTAAAAAATATATGCAAGCTATAAAAATACTAATTGATATTGTGATTAAATCTGACCCATTTCATTAACCATGAAACATCTTGATATAATTCGTTGTCTAGTCCAAAAATTAAATAATCTAAGAGTTTTCCTAACATGACTATATCAACTTGGCAACTTCAAAAGCAATTGAAAAAAAAAAGTGTGGTTTCGCTTTACAAAAAAAAAAATAAGATGACTTATTTTTTTAATATTGAGACATTGATCTATTTGATCAACCCAATCTATGAATTTGCAATCAGATAATAGACTTTGCTGAGTTTAAGAACTTTATTTGAAAAAAAAATCTTTTTTTGTTAATTAAACAGTAAAAAAATTAAACACTTGTAAAATCAATCATATACCAATGTCAAGATGTTTGTTTAAGACTAATATGACCTTATAGAATTTAATTTAATTTATGAAGACAAATTCAAAGTCAACCAAGTTGAATAATAAAATTTAAAAAAACAATATAAAAAATAAAATGAAAATGCAAAACAAAAAAGCTACTGCAAAAAAAGAAAAAGAGGCCACCTCCTTTAATGTTCATATGAACAATAAAGGGGTGAAGTAGGCACCTAAACTCTTTTAGGTGTATAGGTAATTATCATAGCATTTTATCATATAATAAAACAAATTAACTTTTAAAATGTACTCTTTTTTTATGATATTTTATTTGTTACTTCCTACATTCAGTTTAAATAAAAAGAGAAACAAAAAAAAAATGGCATAGAAAATCAAATTTAATACTTACTAAAAAATGATAAGAATATTGCCATCTAAAATTTATCTTTCTTATTTGTCTCTATTTTTTCCTTTAAAGTTGGCTTGAGAAGTAACTAATAAGATATCACTAGTTATCCGCTAAGCAATATAAAATCTGTCATTCAAGTGTGGACATGATAAAAAAATATTTTGCAAATGGTTCAATGATAACAAAAATCTTTAATGAAGTTTATTTCAAATTGTTTTGTGTACGCTATGTTATTCATTCTGCAAAGATGAATTAAGATTCTAATATAATGAACCAAATTATATGAAGGATCATAATGAAGTTAAAATTCAATTTTTTAAGCATTTTATAGTTGTAGTATAAGATTAATAAACTTTCTAATACACATGTAGTAGAAACTCTGATCTTTATGGCATGACATTTGATATAAAATGTTCTTCTTATGTAATGAGTTAATATCTAAAACTCATTAAAAAAATTAAAATTAAAAACTTTCTTTTTGAATTAATTTAAATACACTATCAGATATTTATTCAAACACGTGTCTACTTGTGAACACAGTTTCATCCTTCAAAATTTGAATAATTTAGCTATAATGTCATCTTGTAAACAAAAAAAAAAACTACAAAGTCCAACCATAAAGCCATCCCCACGACAAAATACAACTACAACTTTCTAAAATCTCATTAAGTCATGATAGATTATTTATTTTTTCCAGCAACTATAAAAAATATGTTATGGAACTAATCCTCCAATTTTAGTCAATTAGAACTTTTTTTATTAAATAAATAAGTATTTTATTAACTATAAGCTAGTATTTACAAAATGATAAACTTATATTTATGTATATATTACTCGATAAGTTTCATGCCTAACCATTTGGTAGATATTCTCGACATATCATTTATAAATTAGTATGTTATAAGGCTTAAACTCAATACCCTTGCTTATTAAAATGATACACTTACTACTTAGTCAAGGGCTTGGTTGTAATTTGAACATGGTTTGTTTGTAAATTTTTGTTTCTTTTCCTTCTTTTTCTTTCCCGGATTGGGTGCTAACCATGTAAAAAATCATATCAAACCTTTAATTTATTTTTTCTTTTGATTATGTCGTTCTTCTCTTATTTATTTATTTTCAAATGTGGTCCTCATTCTTTTATTTACTATTTTTTTTTTGTTTTGAATCATTTTCTTGATTATTTGTTTTTTTTCAATTCCACCCTTATACATTTTTTGTTTCTTAATTTTTATGTCAAATTTGATCATAATTCTTTTAATCATTTTCAATTTTATACCTCAACATTTAATTTTATTTGATTTTCTCCTAAACAATTACTTTAATTTATTTTTTATGTTGAATTTAGTCTTAATTCTTTTAATTGCTATTTTTATGTTTAGAATTGTTTTTTTTATTGATTTATTTTCTCAATTTTGTCCCTTAATATTTGGTTGATTAAGAGTCATATTTCCTTGTTTTTCAAACTTGCTTTTATTGGGTCACCCTGGTCTTATGACCCAAGTTATAGATTTGAAGGATTAGCCCGACTTAATTTTAATATTTTTTAAAGCATTTTTATGATATTTTTTTTTGTTGGTATTTTCTTCGCTTTCCTATTCATAGGGTCATCCCAATTTAATGTTCTATGTCACGTGTTTGATTTGTTGACTCGAGTTAGCTTTTGGGTTTACTCGAGGTTTTTCTTGTTATTATTTTTGCTTTGACAAGTTTTTTAAACTTGTATTTTACTATTTGCTTATAATAAACTTCTTGATATGATTCATATTTAAGTTTCATATGTTTTGAACTCTTTAAGATCTGGACATGTTTAGAATATTTATCCAGATTTACTTGGTTTTTGAAAATACATTTAATTTCACCCTTTCTGTTTTATTAATCTTCAAAATTTGGTATTTCTTCTTTAAATTGATTTGATTTGATTTTATTTTTTCATGAAATTGTATCATCATTGGGTTTTTTTATCCAATTTTATCATTATTGTTTTTTTGTTGCTTTAGCAAGTTTTCTTATTAATATTTTTCTTATGATCTCATCCTTCAAAATTAAATCAGTTAAGAATTGTCACGACGGCGATTTTTGGACGCGTTTCGCGCCCCGCCGTCTTCCCAGGATTCTGGGAGATAACGACGGGCGGTGAAATGTGGGGTTGTTTATAGTCGTAAAATCAACGACTATAATTATTAGGAGTCGCCACTTAGTATTATGGTCACTAGAAAACCTATTGGTCTGCGAGAGTCTTGGATAAGGGGACTTGTTGTGCAAGGGAAAGACGAATCATCCCTAGCGCACCCTACTTAAGGTAAGTTGCATTGTTGTTTGATTATTTTTTTTAGGTTAAAATTGTACACTGCATTTAAAAAAAAATGTGTCTGCGGGTGTACTTTACAATGTAATTTTACACCGCAGTTATAGGTTTTATTTTATCTACGGATGTACTTTACAATGTAATTTTACATCATAGCTAAAATTATTTTAATCTACGGATGTATTATACAATGTAATTTTACATCGTAGTAAAAATATTTTTTATTTGAGGGTGTATTTTACAATGTAAATTTACACCATGAAAGCTAAAACCGAAAAGTTGTTAAATTATTTTTGACATTTTGGCCGAATACCAATGGATAATCGCAAACTGGTTACGATATTTAAATTTTTGTTATAAAAAAAATATGGAAAAATATGCAACATATTTTTTACGAAAAAAATAATGAGAAAAGTTTTGGAATTCTACCGTATGCACGAAAACACATTTTGTATTTTGATTTTTGTAATAATATATATATATATATCTTTCAAAAGTATTTAAAAAATATTTTTTATTTTTTTTATTTTTTTATTTTTTATTATAGGCTGGGCTGACAGCCCGCCTAAATGGGCTGGAAGTCTAAAGAGTTGTGGGTTGGGCTTCCAACCATCGTGGGCTGGGAGCCCACAAGGTTATGGGTTGGGCTGTCAGCCATAGTGGGTTGACAACCCAGTTTTAGTGGGCTGGGTCGGGTCAACCCAGCCCAATCCAGATTTAAAGAAAAAAATGAGGAAAATTAATACTGTTCACGTGAAATAATATTACAACAAAACCATTTTTAAATTTATCCACCTAATCTTCATTTGTGTTTGAACTTTGTACTATATACACCCGTTACGTTCCATATAGAGAAAAAAATTGTAAACATAAACAATAATAATAAAAAAAAAAACTAAAAAATACAAGGGGACTACTTCGTGAAAACGTGAACCATCACTGAACAGCCTAACGTGGTCCAAGTATCCTCCAATATATATATATAGAGAGAGAGAGACTCCCCACACTCTCTTACATCTTCTTCTGGTAGAATTTTTGGATCGCAAATCTGTCCCAAACATTTGGATCTTCTCGTGTGATTTTTCCACCGAAATCATCCGAAATGAACGACGCAGATGTCGCCAAGCAGATCCAGCAGATGGTCCGGTTCATCAACCAAGAAGCGGAGGAAAAGGCCAACGAGATTTTAGTTTCTGCTGAAGAAGTAATTCTTCCCTCTTTGCTTGTTATTTGCTGAATTGCTTAATGGGTTTTCAGTTTTGATCTTATTGAGAAAATATTTTCTTCAAGGAATTCAATATTGAGAAGTTACAACTGGTTGAGGCTGAGAAGAAGAAGATCAGGCAAGAGTATGAGCGAAAAGAGAAGCAAGTTCAAGTTCGTAAGAAGATGTAATTCTCCCCTTTTTTTTGTTAACTTTTTGGTAATTATACTGTTTATTGTTTGATGGGGCTGTGTTGTGCTTTTAAATTTGATTGCTTGTAATTGTTATCTTGTGAACAGTTAAGTGAAGCGGTGCCAATCATGGAATTTGTTAGTGTTGATATGGATTTTATCATATTTTTGTAATGTTTCAAGCACATTCTTCTTTTATTTATATATGAAGGGAAATTATTAAAATATGGTTCGGTTTGAAACTGTGAAGGATAGGATAGATTACTAGTTTGATTTTATTGGAAGGAGATCAGGATTGAATTTGAAATAATTTCACGTTGATTTGTGTAGGTAGAGAATGGGATTATAATACTCAATTCTGATCGGGAGTGGTGGTGATGAAGTGACGTTTTGTTTTGTTGGTTTTTATGGGCAGTGAGTATTCCATGCAGCTTAATGCTTCTCGGATCAAAGTGCTTCAAGCTCAAGATGATGCAGTTAATTCCATGAAAGATGTAGCAGGAAAGGATCTTCTGAATGTCAGCCAACATCACCATCAGTACAAGCATCTTCTCAAAGATCTCATTGTTCAGGTCTTTATTGAATAATGGGCATGCTCATTTGCTTTTCAGTTGCTTTCAAATTGAAGAAAATTGTGGAATTTCTTAGCCACGTATAGTTTATGATGCTTTGGTTGATGGGGCTTTTTCACTTGTGTTCCTCTGTATCTGTATAAACTCTTGATACAAGCACATGATGCCTACATTGCAGTTGTTAGATACATGCACTTGATGTTCCCTACTGAGCATCTTTATTTTTTTTTTGGTTTTTTGATATCACTCAGATGATGGCTTGATCTTTGAGGGAATCATGTGATCAAACTTTTTAACGTGCAGATAGAGGATTATTGGTTGTTTGTAAATTAGATGAAGAAATGTAAAGTTGTATTATCAGGGAATGCTCAGAAATGACCATTATGATTTCTTATTTAACAGGAATGTTGTGTTACATACATGAATAAAGTATTGAGCTCATAATCTGGATTTTCTTTTTTCAGAGTTTACTCAGATTGAAGGAGCCGTCTGTCTTGCTACGATGCCGGAAAGATGACTATCATTTGGTGGAGTCTGTCCTGCATTCAGCAAAGGAAGAATATGCTGAGAAAGCAAATGTTTATCCCCCAGAAATCATTGTAGATCAAGATGTCTATCTTCCACCTGCGCCTCATCATCATAATGCTCACGGCTCTTTCTGGTAAATTGTTCATGAAAATCAAAAAAATTAACCTGAGTACATTTACTTATTCATTCATCAATAGCTGTTTGTGTGGGGCTTCTGTGGGTCTTATTGAGTGTCATAGTCTGTTCTTAATTGTGGCCGCTGTAGTAAATTTATAGCTTCTGTTGATTTCCAAAATCTTCTAGTTGGATAACTCACATTGCTAGCTGTATCTCATATAACTGAGGGTTTCCAAATTGCATAACATGAAACCAATGAGTGTAAGGTTTCAAATGGCTTATCTTAAAAAGTCACTCATTGCTATCTAAGATATTGAAGATAGAAAAACAAAATTGACTTTGGTATATTTTGTTGTGAAGCTCTGGAGGTGTGGTGTTGGCATCTCGAGACGGGAAGATTGTGTTTGAAAATTCCCTTGATGCACGGTTGGATGTTGTATTCCGTAAAAAACTTCCTGAGGTATGTTCAATAAATTTTAGTTATTGATGTTGCTATTTTTATTCTTGACATTTCCTTGCACTCTAATTCCTTAATAGTATACTCATATCAATAGAATGAATTAGAGAGAATTGAGCCTGTTCTTAGAAACAGAACAATCATGAATAATTGTGAAGTACCCAATTATTATTTTGAAAATATGGTTGTGAAGTAGCCTCCATAAAGAGGAACAACATTATAGATTTTTTGGGACTGCTTATTTTAGAAGGAAACACAGGGTTTAATTTTAAAATTTTAGTTTCCTTGTGTTTCCTACTTTCATTAGGAATTCTTATTTTATCACACCCTCCGCAGGCATCAACTTTCTCTAAAATTGACTTTGTTTGTCTGTTGGGTGATCTTGGTGGTGGTTCTACTACATCTTCTAAATCACTACTACACTCACTAATCATTAAGAGTAAGAATAATCATGTTAGTTCCTAGATTTGTTCTAACTCATTCTAATTGAGCATTTCTTCTTGTTATTGTTTTAGCACGATGAAATCTATAGCTACACTTCAAATAGCTGCTTTAGTGACTTCCCGCCCAACTTGTATAAATTTTACTTTTCGCTGAAACACGTGGGATAATGTAAGTAGGATGGGGGCTTTTCTCTTTTCTTTTCTGGCCATCAATCGATTGTCCTGCAAAGAGGACACTTTGATCGAGTGGTTCTTTCTTTTGGATCTGAAATACTAGGAGGTTATCTTTTACTGAAGAAAGAATGCAGAAATGTTTTTTTAGATGGAACTTGCAGCATGGGCATATGCTATTTGACTTTCAACTTCCTTTTCTAATCCTCTAGTATGAGTTCTGTGTAGTGGAAGTCCCTTTAAAGACGTGATTGTTTAATATAATTTATGTGTCGAAGTGGTTCACTAGTCTGACGAACTTATAATTTTCCTATTTTTTGCATAGAGATTCTTTAACA
>CM063606.1:6459110-6474651 GCA_032356905.1 Salix exigua
TGGTTAAGAATTGTCGCGCGGCGATTTTTGATCGCTGCTCGCACTCACCGCCTTCCCGGGTTCTGGGAGACAACGATGCACAGTGAAATTGTCAATACATATCAGCACCCATTAATTGCTGCTGATTCTTGTTGTACATATTAGTTTCCTATCTTAAATGTATTACAGATTATTTAGCAATGTAATTGGTAGCATAATAGCTATAGGGTGGTAGCTATAGGGTGCTATAGGGGTGGCTATAGGGTGGTGACTATAGGCTTGGTTAGTTGTGTCATCTTTCCCTATATATATTGTTAACATGTAAATGAAAGAGACATGAAAATCAAGTTTCATTAAGATTTTCTACTTTGTCAATTCTTTGAGCTATTTTGACATGGTATCGAGCCATAAATCATAAATCATTATTTTTGGGTTTTTCTTCTTGGATTAAATCTGTGCAATTGTGAGCTCTTGTTTAAAGCATTTTTCAGTTCTTGGTGAGGGAATTATTTAGGGTGTGGGGCTTCAATTATTACAGATCTTCGCTTCTTCTTTTGCATCTGTTGGATCATGACTTCCAACGCAGAATTTTGTGTGCGCTTCACAGAAAGAACTATGGGACTTGGGAGTTCCAATTTCGTATCTTTGTTACTTGAAAAGAGTTATGGGGCCATGTTGATGGCAAGCACTTCGGCTCCAACAGATGCTTCTCACTGGCTCAATGGAAGATCAAGGATGCAAGAGTCATGTCTTGGATCTTAGGATCTGTTGATCCTCGATTGTCCTAACTTTGAAGCCCTTTAGGACCTCTAAAGGCATGTGGGATTTTTAAAGAAAGTTTACAATCGTAATAACACAAAGACGACGATTTCAACTGGAATATGAGATTTCCGGCTACACTCGGGAGATTTGTCAATTCAAGAGTACTTCTCTGGATTTCGGACCTTATGGGGTGAGTTTACTCGATATGGTGTATGCTACGAGTATCTGCTGGATCTCTTGCAACTGCAGGCAGCATCCATGAACAGAGCAAAAGAGATCAATTCTTGATGAAATTGCGACCAAAATTTGAGGGGACCAAATCTAGCCTCGATGAATCGTGATTCCTCTCCTTCGTTGGATGTATGTTTTGGGAATTGCTTCCGAGGAGCAACGACTTGCAACCCGAATCAACGAACTCACTGATGGTACTCGCGGTTGCATACGCAGCTTCATGGTAAAGGGAAAGGAAGAGACATGCAGAGGATTCGAGTGCTTCACCTGCAAAGACTATTGTCATATTGCTAGCCAATGCTCACGAAAATTCTGCAATTACTCGTAAGAAGCCAGGCCACATTATCAAAGACTGCTCCATCCGTCCACCGAATCGGGGCAAGATCGTCAAAATTATGCCTATCAAGTCGCTGTTGGTTCTTCTTTGACTCAAACCTCTCTCGCTAGTGCTCGCTGATCAAGTTGTCCTTACACCGTAAATGGTTCAACAAATGATCATGGCAGCGTTTCGCTTTAAAACTCCAAGGTATCGCCTCTCAATCTTAGCTTGTTGATTCTCGCCAGTATCCAATCATATGACTGGATTATCTCGAATCTCTTTGCAATATTCGGCTCTATCTTGGTTCATCACATATTCGGATAGCCGATGGCGATCATCCGACCATTGATAAAGTAGGAGATATTGATTCCTCTTTCCGTGATGTGTTTGTATCTCCTGCACTCTCTACTGAATCTAATCCCGGTTGGTCAATTAGTGGATAATGATTGTGATGTTCATTTCTCCGTAATGGTTGTCTTGTGCAGGATCGAGTCTAGGGAAGATAGTCGCGAAGGGGCCTACGAGTTATGTGAGTCTTTCCTTTACATTTTTCCATTCCTCGTTGTTTAGCTTTTATGTCAAATGTTTCTCAAAATAAACAATGGCACAAACGCTTGGGTCATCCTAATTTTGATGTATTGTCTCGTATGTTCAAATCGGTTTGTTGGGAAATAAAGAATATGTTCCTGGATTTTACTTTTGATTGTTCCGCATGCAAACTTGGTAAAAGTAAAACTTTTTTTTCCTTCTCATGGTAGTCGTACTACAAACTGTTTTGATGTTGTGCATAGCGATGTTTGGGGTATTGCACCTATAATATCCCATGCTCGAGTACAAATATTTTGTGACATTCATTGATGATTTCAATCGATATACTTGGGTTTATTTTCTTCGATCCAAATCTAATGTATTTGCTATTTTTCAGCAATTTACAGACCTATGTTGAAACTCAATTCTCTACTCATATTAAGATTTTACGATCCGATTCTGGTGGGGAGTATATGTCTTCCGAATTCCATGCATTCTTACATCACAAAGGTATTGTATCTCAACGTTCATGCCCTTATACTCCACAACAAAATGGGGTGGTCGAACGAAAAAATCGTCACTTATTAGATGTAGTTCAGTACTTTATTGCTTGAATCATCGGTTCTCGCTCATTTCAGGTTGAGGCATTATCCACTCGCTGTCTACTTAATCAATAGATTGCCCTCCCACATCTTAGGTTATGAATCTCCTTATTTTCGATTATATGGTCAAGCATCCTAGCTATATCAATTTGCATCCTTTCGGTTGTGTGTGTTTTGTCCATTTATCTACTCCTTATCGTCATAAACTATTTGCTCGATCTGTTAAATGTGTATTTATGGGATATAGTGTTTCACACAAAGGATATGTTTGTTATGATCCTAGTTCTCGTAAATTTCATACATCCCGTAATGTTGTTTTCTTTGAAGATCAATATTATTATTCTACATATGTTAAGTCTCCTCCTGAATTGAGTATTCTTCCTTGTTTTGATGATTCTCCACCTCTTCCTACACGATTCAAACCTCGAAATTGTGTATACTCGACGCTCTACCAACTTTGCCCGCTTGTGAGAATGCTTCTTCCCCACACCTGATCCATCTCCATCAGTTTTACCGACTCCTGTCTTGGATCCTCCACCTGGTCCTCGTCGGTCTACACGACAATCCTGTCCTCCTACTCGGTATGGTTTTCATGCGGCTTTATCTTCTATTTTCATTCCTACATGTTTTTCTCAAGCTGTTAAACAGGAATGTTGGCGGAAGGCCATGGATGAGGAAATCCAGTGCTCTTGATGAGAATTGGGGGGTTGTTTTATAGTCGAAAAATTTACGACTATAATTATCGGGAGTAGCCACCTAGTATTATGGTCACTAGGAAACCTATTGTTCTTCGTGAGTCTTGTGTACAGGGACTTATTGTGTAAGGGGAAGACGCGTCGCTCCTAGTGCACCCTACCTAAGGTAAGCAGCATTGTTGTTTGATTATTTTTCTAAGTTAAAATTGTACATCTGCATTTAAAAATTGTGTCTCATGGTGTACTTTACAATGTAATTTTACACCATAGATTATAGGTTTTATTTTATCTACGGATGTACTTTACAATGTAATTTTACATCATAGCTAAAATTATTTTAATCTACGGATGTATTATACAATGTAATTTTACATCGTAGTAAAAATATTTTTTATTTGAGGGTGTATTTTACAATGTAAATTTACACCATGAAAGCTAAAACCGAAAAGTTGTTAAATTATTTTTGACATTTTAGCCGAATACCAATGGATAATCGCAAACTGGTTACGATATCCAAATTTTTGTTTTAAAAAAAATATGGAAAAATATGCAACATATGTTTTACGAAAAAAACAATGAGAAAAGTTTTGGAATTCGGCCGTATGCACGAAAACACATTTTGTATTTTGATTTTTGTAATAATATATATATATATATATATATATATATATATCTTTCAAAAGTATTTAAAAAATATTTTTTATTTTTTTTATTTTTATTATAGGTTGACTGTGAGCCACAATGAACTCGACAACCCGCTTGAATGGGCTCTGGCCGAAGCCCAGAGAGTTGTGGGTCGGAAGCCCACAAGGTTATGAGTTGTGCTCGTCAACCATAGTGGGTTGACAGCCCAGCTTTAGTGGTTGGGCTTCCAACCCTCGCGGGTTGGAAGCCCATAAGTTATGGGCTAGGTCAGTCAACCCGACCCAATCCAGATTTAATGGAAAAAATGAAGAAGAACGTGAACGAGTGTAGAATTAACACTGCTCATGTGAAATAGTCGACTTCAACGAGAGGATTACCTGATGATGCAACCGTGTAGAATATTCTGGAGCATCAAGTAAGATAAGGTGAGAGTTGACTTAATAAAAGTTGATTGATCTAACATATCAATTAGTTATCTATTCACTTGATCAAAACTTGAATAAATTTATTTTAATTTTTTAAAATAATATAATTTTAACTTGAAATAATATTACAACAAAACCATTTTTAAATTTATCCACCTAATCTTCATTAGTGTTTGAACTTTGTACTATATACACCCGTTACGTTCCATATAGAGAAAAAAATTGTAAACATAAACAATAATAATAAAAAAAAACTAAAAAATACAAGGGGACTACTTCGTGAAAACGTGAACCATCACTGAACAGCCTAACGTGGTCCAGGTATCCTCCATTATATATATATAGAGAGAGAGAGACTCCCCAAACTCTCTTACATCTTTTTCTGGTAGAATTTTTGGATCGCAAATCTGTCCCAAACATTTGGATCTTCTCGTGTGATTTTTCCACCGAAATCATCCGAAATGAACGACGCAGATGTCGCCAAGCAGATCCAGCAGATGGTCCGGTTCATCAACCAAGAAGCGGAGGAAAAGGCCAACGAGATTTTAGTTTCTGCTGAAGAAGTAATTCTTCCCTCTTTGCTTGTTATTTGCTGAATTGCTTAATGGGTTTTCAGTTTTGATCTTATTGAGAAAATATTTTCTTCAAGGAATTCAATATTGAGAAGTTACAACTGGTTGAGGCTGAGAAGAAGAAGATCAGGCAAGAGTATGAGCGAAAAGAGAAGCAAGTTCAAGTTCGTAAGAAGATGTAATTCTCCCCTTTTTTTTGTTAACTTTTAGGTAATAATGTTGTTTATTGATTGGTGGGGCTGTGTTGTGCTTTTAAATTTGATTGCTTGTAATTGTTATCTTGTGAACAGTTAAGTGAAGCGGTGCCAATCATGGAATTTGTTAGTGTTGATATGGATTTTATCATATTTTTGTAATGTTTCAAGCACATTCTTCTTTTATTTATATATGAAGGGAAATTATTAAAATATGGTTCGGTTTGAAACTGTGAAGGATAGGATAGATTACTAGTTTGATTTTATTGGAAGGAGATCAGGATTGAATTTGAAATAATTTCACGTTGATTTGTGTAGGTAGAGAATGGGATTATATTACTCAATTCTGATCGGGAGTGGTGGTGATGAAGTGACGTTTTGTTTTGTTGGTTTTATGGGCAGTGAGTATTCTATGCAGCTTAATGCTTCTCGGATCAAAGTGCTTCAAGCTCAAGATGATGTCGTTAATTCCATGAAAGATGTAGCAGGAAAGGATCTTCTGAATGTCAGCCAACATCACCATCAGTACAAGCATCTTCTCAAAGATCTCATTGTTCAGGTCATTATTGAATAACCGGCATGCCCATTTGCTTTTCAGTTGCTATCAAATTGAAGAAAATTGTGGAATTTCTTAGCCACGTAATAGTTTATGACGCATTGGTTGATGGGGCTTTTTCACTTGTGTTCCTCTGTATCTGTATAAACTCTTGATACAAGCACATGATGCCTACATTGCAGTTGTTAGATGCATGCACTTGAAGTTCCCTACTGAGCATTTTTGGTTTTTGATAATACAAAGTGAATTTTACTAACACTCTGATGATAGCTTGAGCTTTGAGGGAATCATGTGATGAAACTTTTAACGTGCAGATAGAGGATTATTGGTTGTTTGTAAATTAGATGAAGAAATGAAAAGTTGTATTATCAGGGAATGCTCAGAATGACCATTATGATTTCTTATTTAACAGGAATGTGGTGTTACATACATGAATAAAGTATTGAGCTCATAGTCTGGATTTTATTTTTTCAGAGTTTACTCAGATTGAAGGAGCCGTCTGTCTTGCTACGTTGCCGGAAAAACGACTATCATTTGGTGGAGTCTGTCCTGCATTCAGCAAAGGAAGAATATGCTGAGAAAGCAAATGTTTATCCCCAGAAATCCTTGTAGATCAAGATGTCTATCTTCCACCTGCACCTCACCATCATAATGCTCACGGTTCTTTCTGGTAAATTGTTCATAAAAATCCAAAAACTAACCTGAGTACATTTACTTATTTATTCATCAATAGCTGTTTGTGTGGGGCTTCTGTGGGTCTTATTGAGTGTCATAGTCTGTTCTTAATTGTGGCCACGTAGTAAATTTATAGCTGCTGTTGATTTCCAAAATCTTCTAGTTGGATTATTCACATTGCTAATTGTATCTCATATAACTGAGCGTTTCCAAATTGCATAATATGTAACCATTGAGTGTAAGGTTTCAATTGGCTTATCTTAAAAAGTCGCTCATTTCTATCTAAGATATTGAAGATACAAAAACAGGGTTGACTTTGGTATATTTTGTTGTGAAGCTCTGGAGGTGTGGTACTGTTGGCATCTCGAGATGGGAAGATTGTGATATGAAAATTCCCTTGATGCACGATTGGATGTTGTATTCCGTAAAAACTTCCTGAGGTATGCTCAATATATTTTTGTTATTGATGTTGCTATTTTTATTCTTGACCTCTCCATACACTCTAATTCCTTAATAGTATACTTGTATCAATAGAATGAATTAGAGAGAATTGAGCTTGTTCTTAGAAAAGGAACAATCATGAATAATTGTGAAGTACCCAATTATTATTTTGAAAATATGGTTGTGAAGTAGCCTCCATAGAGCGGAAAAACATTATAGATCTTTTGGGACTGCATATTTTATAAGGGAACATGGTTTAATTTTAAAATTTTAGTTTCCTTGTGTTTCCTACTTTCATTATGAATTCTTATTTTATCACACCCTCCGCAGGCATCAACTTTTAAGGTATTATTATTGAATAAAAAAGCATGATTTTTCTCTAAAATTGACTGTGTTTGTCTGTTGGGTGATCTTGTTGGTGGTTCTACTACATCTTCTAAATCACTACTACACTCACTAATCATTAAGAGTAAGAATAATCATGTTAGTTCCTAGATTTGTTCTAACTCATTCTAATTGAGCATTTCTTCTTGTTATTGTTTTAGCACGATGAAATCTATAGCTACACTTCAAATAGTCGTTTTAGTCACTTCCCGCTTAACTTGTATAAATTTTAGTTTTGGCTGAAAAACATGGGATAATGGAAAGAGGATGGGGCTTTTCCTCTTCTTTTCTGGCCATCAATCGATTGTCCTGCAAAGAGGACACTTTGATCGAGTGGTTCTTTCTTTTGGATCTGAAATACTAGGAGGTTATCTTTTACTGAAGAAAGAATGCAGAAATGTTTTTTTAGATGGAACTTGCAGCATGGGCATATGCTATTTGACTTTCAACTTCCTTTTCTAATCCTCTAGTATGAGTTCTGTGTAGTGGAAGTCCCTTTAAAGACGTGATTGTTTAATATAATTTATGTGTCGAAGTGGTTCACTAGTCTGACGAACTTATAATTTTCCTATTTTTTGCATAGAGATTCTTTAACAAAACCTCCCTCATTCTTGTTTCTTTATATTCTATTGCAAACAAAGTTATGTGAGAAGTTATATTAGTATTTTTACCATTATATGACCTTTTCTTGAATGCAAATTGCTGAAAATGTTAGTGCTACCTTGGAAATACCAAATCGTATGGCCTGCATCATTGTAATTTGACATCACAGGAAAGCTTTGCTAAGTATTGTTGAGCTTGTTACCCTAATGCTATCTTGGCTTCTTATTGCAGATCCGCAAGGTGCTAGTTGGTCAGGTTGTTTGATGGAATGACGCAGCTCATACATGATGGATGGTTTGAATTTTGGTTTGGTGCCTGGATAATTTATGTCCTATATTTGAAGACCAAGCGATTATCATCAATTATTTGGCTGTTTATTTTTTAAATTTCCTGTTTGCGAAATACCTTCATTTCTGAAATAAGTAAAGCTGGTACTTGGTTTTGGTGCTTGTATCATCCTGGACACCTCAAGGCACTCGTTCGTTTTCAACCATAAATAAAAGTCTTGAATGATCATAATTGATTCATCTCATCAATAAGAAATTGAAGATATTTATATTCTTGTTTGGAATGTAAGGATTGAATATGATTATAGATAAAAATATGAATTTTAGCCTTGTATACATCCTTGTAGGCCAGTTGAAGATTTTTATTAGGATGATTCACAAACAAAAATAGAGGACAGTCAAGGGCCCAAATGAATTAAACCTTTCGAAATACAATCCAAGATATATGAAGAACTGAAGAAGCACACTATTGAAGTACTTCCAAGTTTTACCACAAGAAGGCGTTATGACTCATTCACTGTATCAAGTGAATGATGTCATGTTATATGCTCATTTATTTTTGAAGATATAAATAATCTGTTCGGCACACATTCAAAAGCAAAGGAGACCCTTTTGCCCGTAGATTAAAAAAAAAGTAAATTTGTTTGGCCCGACCAAGGATAACATTTCAATTACTTTCAGCGACAGTTTAACAGACTCCGTTTTCCACATCTTCCAAGTATTTATTTGACTTAAAATTTTCAAATCTGAAGAGCATGTAACAAAGTATACTATAAACAACGGTGCGTGGGTTCGACTGGTATGGGGTGATCCCAGCTTAATCGAGTTATCGAGTTCGAGTCTTGAGTATGCAGCTGCTTTAAAACTCGTTTGGGAGAGCTTTGCCGCTTTTAAGGGTCCTACCCGGCTCGAATCCGGATTAGTCGGCAGTGACCGGAGTACCGGATGGTTTATACAAAAAAAAAATATATATATATATATATACTATAGTGAGTGTTTCTTTATAATATTCCGAAAACAAACGTACGTAGAGAAATAGGTTCATCAACCTCTTTATTGCACAAGAGCTATATATGTTATAGCATTATTGGAGATATGTGGGAGGCCGCTCCTTAATTTTGCGTTTGTTTCTAATTGTTGTCCCACCAGAATTGCTTCTGAAGAAAGTTGACAACACTCTTGTCCACTTGGAAGGCCTTGGTGAGAACATCAGGATTGATTGGCGGTTCTGATCCAAAGACTGCGTTTCCAATGGTAATTACACCGGGATTTTGACTGCTTAAACCGGCAAACGCAACCGCGTTGGCTTTTCCCACATTGAACTGGAAGTGAATGAGTCCGACTGGGAAGACAAAAACATCTCCAGGTTTTAACACTTTCGTGATCAGGCGATTCTCCGGGTTGGATGTGACAAAACCAACATAAAGAGTTCCCTCCATGACGAACAGGACCTCCGTCGCACGAGGGTGGGTGTGGGGTGGGTTCAGGCCACCGTATGGGGCATAATCAATGCGAACCAGAGATATGCCAAGAGTGTTGAGTCCTGGAATTTGAACAACGTTGACCGGAGTGACTGTTGAACCAACTGGATTGGAGGTGTTTCGTGGAATGTTGAGTCCAGGGAAAAAGAAATCCTTTTCACTGACAAGCTTTGGGTCCTTGCAGAATTTTCCATTCACGAACACTGCATGAGAAAGACATTTCATAGCATGTTAAGAAATCATCGACAGAGAACTAAGATACCAGCTGAAAACGAAGGGATATTAAAAAATATATAAAGGATGCACATGATATTTTCTGAAGGAATATTGCTAACAAAACACTGCAAAAGTACATACCACCATCGGTTTCATTAATGGCTACGCAGAAGTCCTGAAGAGGACTGGGGTCAGAGGCAAAGGTGAGTGAAGAGGCCAGAGCCAAGAGGACAAAACCTAGTACGAACTTGAGTCCTTCCATTAGATCCTGCACTGATTTTGTCTCTGGTGTGGGGTGAGATATCTTGCATGGATGAGCGGCTATTTATAGTCTGAATTCATTGAAATAGTCTAGTGTTATGTTTACTCTATTCGAAGCCGACAACGACTTTGCCCAAGTCTCCAATGTTTGGTCTATTATTCAATCTGTAACGAAAGCCAGTGACGAAACAATTTGTTGGGTAGCAGTGATGAGGAGAGAATTGTTCTACAGATTCAAAACATTTGACAATATCCATCCTTTGCCAACATCTTCTTCAACATAATACTAGTAAGTTAACCAGGGAAGGGCTGAATGCCTCGTCTCACAGCTGCATTAAAAATTATGAGAGTTGGTAAAGATTGTTAGGTGATAATGAGAAAATATTATTTAAATGTTGGTTAATTAATTCAAAAAAAGCTTCTCGATGTTATGATTCTGTCAATCCCTTTTGCCTGATGTAATCAATCAAACAAATCTCAGTGAAATTAATACAGAAAATTGACAAAAAAGAAAAGATGATGATTGATCAGCTAATAGGTTGTAATGAATCTTAACTTTAGCTGCAATATTTCGACAGGTCCCCTGAAAACCAAGCTATAGACCACGTATAATCCACATACATTAATTCAAATCCTGAGATCTCTTCGGGAAGAGGACAAGGCTGATGATATAGTTACAACCTCTTTCATATATTTTGTTTGAAGTCTATCTTTTTTATAAACAATTTTCTTCCGCGTGTTTGATATACGATGCCAAGCTTCCAATATGATTTTGTCTACAAATAGTTTGGAGGTTTATTTTGGTGTGGGAAAAAGATTCGAGGAAAAGAAAACAGAACAAAGAGGGTACAACTAAATTAGATGTATTAAAGAAAAAGAAACAAGTTATGATTGTATTGGGCATTTATAATAATATTTAAAATTGGATAAAAGATATAGATACTGTTATAAAATAAAAATGAAAGAAAAATTTATTTATGGTTATTATAAATAGTATCCTCGAACGAGAATAATTCATGAGAGTTGCTTATAATTGCAGGACGGATCACAAGTGTGGTTCAACAACAATTGAGGATCACGAGTAGAGCATCCACAGCAAGTAGGTGATCCATGCCTTCGTCTTTTGATTTAATTTCATTATTTAATAGGTGAACTATGCTTATCGTTTTCAATGGAAGTTTGATAAGATGTGATTTTTCAATAAAAAAACTACTTAAATTGTATGTGTTAAGGAAGTCAGTTTATTTTGAAAATCTTCAAGGTTGTGGCAGAATCGCCATTGTAATCTCTATTGGATGAATGGAAATGGTAGTGACTAACATATATTTAGTGTATGTTGGGATTGCCAAAAATGAGTAACATACATTTAGTTTATGTTAGAATCTCAGATAAGAGGATCATTATAAAAGATTGACATACATTCAATGTGTGTCAGGATTTGGGATGAGGATCACTATGCACAGGCTAACATATATTGAGAGTATGTTAGAATCTTAGATTAGAGGATTGTGGTGTATTGTCAATCATACATTAGTTTATGTTAAGATTCCAGAAATGAAATTTTTGCACCTCCATACATACACACAAGGAGGTACGTTAGGAACCCGAAAACGGGGTTTTGCAATGACGTCGCAAATAGAGTGATGAAGATATAAACAGTATTGTAGGAGGAAAGTTAAATTTGTGACTCAAATAGCTATACTTATGGTTATGATTACGTATGATGGTGTGTATTTCGTTAAATAACTTTACTATTATAATTAATTGATTTTTATATGGAATTATTTTATATTTTCTTTTAGGTCCAACATCTGCACGTCACGAGTAGAATTTGTTGTTTGTATTTTTTTTATTTAGCTCCAGGAGGTCCATTTTGAGTATTTTATGTCATTTAAGTGTTGATAAAATTAACATGTATGAATGTCACTCTTTAAAAACGATTGGAATGTAAAAATGTAATTCTTGAAATCATGATATCCTATTTAATGTACTAATTGGCAATTGATCTTAAATGTATATTTTGTTTATTTCATTTATTATGGATGTTATCAGAATGATATTTATGGATATGTAGACCTAGAACATTTAGGTCGAAGTTGAATTAAAATTTATCGGACTTTACTTTAAAGGTTAAGTTATATGTCGATGACATGAGATCTCTCAGGAGATTCAGCCTAAATTTCAATGGAATCTTATCAATTGAAAATAAATTCTATTCATTTTGTATTTGTTTATTTGATGTTTTTTCTTTTCTCCTAGAATTGACCTGGTATGATCTCAACAAAACATCGGGTAGACCCCCAACTCATTTAGCCCTGGAAAAAATTATTCAAAACTCGTTAACCTTTTATAATAAAAAGAAAATCAAAAGATATTATTTTTATATTTTTATAAAATAAAAAAAATAGGTTGATCTAGGTCAAACAACCTAACTCATGATTCAGAACCTATTGCAGTTTGACCCTCAGATCAAGTTTTAGAAACTATGTGATAGATAACTTTTAAAAATATGATTAGAACGAAAGCACCATATATGAAAAAACAAAGAAGTTCAATCATTACCAAACCAAATGACAAAATATCAAATCAAAAAAACAATTCAATTATGTGAAAGGATGTAAAAAAATTGCAACTAGAATAATAATGGTGAAAATTAAAATAAATAAAAAACAAAATTAAAGGGAAAGAACAATTATTTGATAATAGGGTTAAATTGAAAACAAAAAACAATTAACAAAGGAACAAAAATCAAAGAGAATCAAATTATAGCTTTATTTCGGTTGAATAAGTCGATTTTATTTTAATAAAATGAAAAACAAATGGCATTAATATTAAGTGGATAAAATTAAAAATAAATGACCTTGGGAAAAAAATCTAGAAGTTTGTAATTGGTTAAAAATAATCAAAGAAACTCAGATAGAGTAAACTCAAGGTTGGGTGATAAATTTGTAACCTAAGTAATAAAAAGTAAGTCAACTCGGGTTATACCTGTATGCCTAAAGGTTTTTCACTTAGCTAAATTTAGTTTCTTTACCATAGTACAAGTGGCAACAATTCATAAGCATTTTAAAAAAATTATCTCAAAGTTCTCTTTCGTTTTATTCTTTTAAGATAAAGTATTTTTTATCCATTCGATGATGCTATGATAACCGACGTCGTTTATTTTATAACTAGCTAAATGCCCCCGCGCGTTGCCGCGGACATTCTTGTGTATATAATTTAACATAATTAAATCCATAACGATAAATTTATATGATATAACTAAATAAAAGTTATAGATTAGGAGATAAAATGTATAAAATTTTAAGTAGAGTTTGTTACGCAAGCATATATTACATCTTTTAGAATGTAAGTATTCCGTCATAAAAGTTCAAAAAAAAGAGCAAACTAACATTAAAAAAAGAGCAAAATATTTTTATAAGAAAAAAATTAATCACTAAAATCATTATTGTGCAGATAGTGAAATTATAAAAATCATTTAATACAAAGAGCAAATAAAAATAAAAAAAATAAAGGGGAAAAAGAAGCAATATTAATTTAAAATATTATAACAACAACAACATCAGAGTCTTAACATCTAAAATTATTATTGTTGTTACTACCAAAACAATAAAAATTATCAAATCAAATCATACCGAGAGAAAAAATAAAAGCATGAACAAAATATCAAGCAAGAAAAATAATTAAAATATTATTGTTATTATTATTATTATTATTTATTTTATTATCATTATTATCATGAAAGAATAAATAAATAAATAAATGAAAGATTAAAAAATTGTAAAACTACAACAAAAGATCAAATAAAAAAATACAATAAAAACTAAAAATTATCATTGTTATCATTGCGAACACTATAAAAATTATCAAATTGTTCTCAGGGGAAAAACCCCTAAAAAACATTAACAAAAGAGTAAGCAAGAAAAATAATTAAATAATAATAATAATTATTATTATTATTATTATTATCATGTAGTAGTAGTAGTAGTAGTAGTAGTAGTAGTAGTATTTTCATTTATTTGTTTTATTTTTGTGTTAATAATGAAAGGAAAAAAATGGAAGAAAAAAAATCCTAAAAACTCCAACAAAAGAATAAAACAAAAACAAAAATCATTGTTGCTATCACTGCGAAAATAAAAAAAATATCAAATTATCCCGGAGAAAAAACCCCCTTAAAAACATTAACAAAAGAGTAAGCAAGAGAAACAATTAAATTATTATTATTATTATTATTATTATTATTATTATTATTATTATTATTTTCATTTACTTTTTTGTGCTAATAATGAAAGGGAAAAAATGGAAGGAAAACAATTCCTAAAAACTTCAACAAAAGATCAAAAAAGAATAAAACAAAAACAAAAATTGTCATTGCTATCACTACCAAAACAATAAAGATTATCAAATTATTCTGAGGAAGAAATAACTAAAAAACATTAATAAAAAAGTAAGCAAGAAAAACAATTAAATTATTATTATTATTATTATTATTATTGTGTTAATACTGAAAAAAATAAAATAAAATAAATGAAAGACTAAAAAAACCATAAAAACTTTAAGAAAATTTAAATCATGAAAATAAATCAGGGGATTAAAAAAAATATTAAAAGTATAAGGCCCGAAAGGAAAATCAAATATTAAGGGATTAAAATCCAAAATTAAAAGTATAAGGACCAAAATGAAAATCAAATTTATTATCAATTTAAATCAAAGGACAAATTTGCAAAAATGAAATCATGTTATGCGAATTTATTGAGTTAATTAAACCCAATCTAGAAATTAAAAGAAGGAGGATCGAAGTGAAAAATAAATATTCAATTAATTTCGAACTAAATCAAAACTTATATAATAAAAATCAGGACCATAAACAAAATTAAAAGTACAGAGGACCGAAGTGAAACGAAGCATAACAACCGGGGACTCTTACGCACTTTGACGTGCGGAGAGAGAAACGGCTGCAGCTGGTTTTAACCGCCACCGTCGCGCTCACGGACGTCGGAGGACAAAACACGCCGTGTCGGGAGGACGACCAAGTGAAGACGCATCGATCGAGACGCCGATACACCATCTCCGGCGACTCCATCACCACGCACACGCCACTTAAAAGGGCATGAGGAGGAATCTCGTCGTGCGTGTGACACACGCAACTACAGTAAAAAGAAAAAAAGAAGAAAAAACATGGTTAATTACAGGTGTAGCCCTATGCGTAAGTCATCTATTTTGTCTTATTAGGGGCTACACCGGTAATTAGCCATTTCCCAAAAACTATTAAATATTAAAATGATAGGAGGATCGGACCGGACCAATCCGGTCCGAAAATGTGCAATTACTGTGGAGCCCCCTAACCCATAAGCGGTTTTTTTGTCTTTTTTGAGGGCTAAAAGCTCTATTTCATTGTGCAAAAAATTATAAAAACTTAAGAAAACCGGGAAACAAACCAAACCGAGAACCGAACTGACCCAAAAATACACTATTACAATCCACAGTGCATACACTCACAGGCTACAGTGTCGGTGCTACAGGAAAAACACAACGCCTATATTATATATTAGGTAATAAACAGTCGTTCAATGCAAATAAACAATTTGTATTTAACTAATTATCTATTATTATTCAATTCAAATAATAACTTATGATCTGACTTGATTACTTAACACTCATACAATGCTATCAGCGACTGTTACA
>CM063606.1:6475151-6522238 GCA_032356905.1 Salix exigua
AAAAAATATATTTTTGCATTTGTCCAAGGAACATGACAGACTAGCTATGATGGAGTTTTTGGTAAGCAATCTTTACAATTTTTTTTTTAAATCGTTATGGGAGACACAATATTATCTGCAACTTGATGATGACAGTCGCGACGACGATTTTTGGGACGCGCCTCGCACGCCACCTGAACCCCTTGATTCAGGGGAACAACGGCGCACAATGAAAATGTGGGGGTGTTTTTAGTCGTAAAAATCACAACTATAATTATTGGGAGTCGCCACCTAGTATTAAGGTCACTAGGAACCTCTTGATCTGCGAGAGTCTAGGGTAAGGGGACTTGTTGTGCAAGGGGAAGACGCATCACCCCCAGTGCACCCTACCTAATGTAAGCTGCATTGTTGTTTGATTGTATTTTCCTAAGTTAAAATTTCGCACTGCATTTTTCAAAGAAACAATTTTTTGTGCTCTGCTGGTGTACTTTACAATGTAAATTTACACCGTAGTAAAAATCTTTTTTATCTACGGATGTACTTTACAATATAAATTTACACCGTAGTAAAAAAAAATCTTTTTTTATCTACGAATGTACTTTACAGTATAAATTTACACCGTAGCTTAAAAACTTTTTTTTATCCATGGATGTACTTTACAATGTAAATTTACACCCTAATAGATAAAACAAAAATATTTAAAATTATTTTTGATATTTTGGCCAAATTCCAACGGATAACCATAAACCGGTTACGATATCCAATTTTCGTTTCAAAATATGAGAAAGATGCAACATAAATTTTTTTACGAAAAATATATATGAAAAAATCATGGAATTTGGCCATATGCACAAAAGAACCAATGCATTTTTTTTTTTGAAATTTCTTTTTTTTTTGTAAATGAAAAAAAATATATATACATCTTTCAAAAGTAAAAAAATATTTTTTTATTATTTTTATTATTTATTATTTATTTGTATTTTGTATTTTTTTTATTATTTTTGAGGTCGAATGTCATCACCCGAGATGAGTGGAGTTCAGGCTGGGCTTCCACCCATCATGGATTGGAAGCCCAAACGGGCCTCCTGGGCCAAAATGACGACCCATCATGTGCTTGGGCCGGGCACAAAAGCCCGACCCAAAACACCTAAACACGACCCGACATGAACAGTGGGACGATCACGTTCAATTTAGCCTCCGAAAATTCTCAACTTCTCAATTGAACCCAAATTAATTTCAAGAACTTGATTTTTCACTGATTAAACCCTTAATAAAATTAATTTGACCAACTTAAAGTATAATTAAGTCATTGCATTTAATTAAATCCTTTAATTGGACCCTCAACTATATTTATATCCAAGAAATAGAGATGCAGGTTAATCTACAAATTATTGGGTTAATTTCTATATTTCCGAGTCAACTTAAAGTCTTTTTTTTAAATAAAGAAAAAAAACAATAGTATTTTATTTTTTATATTTTTGGGATTATTTTAATATCATAAATACGTTTTATAATATTAGTAAGAACCCATCATTCTCCATTTCCTCGTACGAGCCATCAGCCACACCCTTTTCTTTTTCAAGCGGACTAAGAGCCCAAGGAAACATGATCTATTCTATGATTCCACCTTACCTGTAAGTTATCACCTTTTAAAAAATATATTTTGTAAAATAATACAACCAAAAATATATTTAGAAATATAAGTATAGTCAAGAATACTATATATATATATATATATATATATATATATATATATATATATATATATATTTTAAAAAATTAAAATTAATATATATTAAAAAAAACTCTTAAATGCGACATTAATTAGTTAGAAAAATATAATTTAAACCAAATCCGCCAACATTAAAGAAACATTTTTAGAAGTATTAATTTGTTTCAAATATTAGAAATTTTAAGCAATATGTACATTATCTAATGTATTTCTTTCAAGTATGCCACTATGTATCAGGGATCGAACTTGATATCATTTTCAAACATAAATACCTTTACCTATGCAAGCTTGGATCCTTAAACCCTCTTGATCCAGCTTGAGGGGGAGTGTTGGAGATTGTGGCTGCGCATGTCCTGCATTAAGGAATATGCAGAGTTTACTTCTACAATAAATACATTAAGCAACGGTCTTATTTTCTATTTTTCCCGTTAGTTGCTGTAATTATCTTTCTTCTTTCTTTGTACATAAACTGCAGTATTATACAGAATAAATCATGATGTTTATTCCTGTTTCACTGTAATCCTGTTTCACTTTAATTTTGCTGTAACATCAGCACACTATCATTTTCTTCATGGTATCAGAGCTGTGATCTTGCTACCTTTGCTCTGCATTTTTTTTCTTGTTGGTTGCTGATAAACATGGATTGTCAAGTGGCTGCTGATAATTCTAAAAGAATTGTTGTTGCCTCTACAAGCATCGATAGTGATGCCAACTCTTCTCAAAAACTGACCACTGTGTTGCTAAATAAATTTAACTACTTACCATGGTCAAGAGCAGTCACCATTGCTCTTGGAGGCAGATCCCGTCTAGGATTCATCAACAGGAAAGAGAAGGCTCCTAATAACAACTCTCCAGGATATGAAAATTGGCTAGCAAAAGACCAGATGGTGATGTCCTGAATTCTGAATTCGATGGAACGAAACCTTGCTGAAATGTTCAGCTATTATCAATCTTCTCTAGAACTTTGGGAAGTTGTTAGAGACATGTATGGCAACCAGAATAATTCAGCTCGTATTTTTCAAATACAACAAGAAATCGCCAACCTTCATCAAAATGGTCAGCCATTTGTTACTCTGTTAAGCAAGCTTAAAAGCTTGTGGAACGAATTGGAAGTGTACAGACCACATTCAATCGACCCAACTGTCTTGCGCAACCGAAAGGAAGAGGACCAAATTTTTCAGTTACTAGCCAGTCTGGGATCGGACTTTGAAGATTTAAGAAGCCATATTTTGATGAATGATGAGCTTCCATCTTTAAAGGGTGTTTGTGCCACCATCCAACGTGAAGAAATTAGAAGGAAAGTTATGGCCCGTGAACACCCATCAAAAATTGGAGATGCCCGTGCATTTGTTGCCCAGAAATCTGTAGAATTAAGCTCTTTCAACGCTGCAGACACTCGTTCATATGTTGCCCATAAATTTGCAGAACAGGGCTCATTCAACGCTGCAGAGGGTTGTGCGTATGTTCCCCAACAATTTGCAGAAAAGGGGTTCTTCAAAGGTAAACGTTCTAACCTTAAATGTGCACACTGTAATTCCATGGGTCACTCCATGGATCGTTGCTGGGGGCTTCATCCTGAATTAAAACCGAAAGACATGCACAATCGACACAGTAGTCACAAATGAATATTCAAACCCAAAGCTAATGTTGCTCATATTTAGAAACCTATATATACTAGCCCCATGTCATTGCTAAATGAATTTGCTAGTTTTTTACAAGAGAAGCGTAATCAAGGCAGTGAAGGGGTTGTTGTCGATGAATCAAGTGCCTTTTTGAGCAATTTTGTTGGGTTATCAATCGGTGAAAACTCAGAAAAATTTCAAGGTATGTATATTGCCCTTATGAATGCCTTAGAAATCAGTAAATTACATGATATATGGGTTGTAGATTCTGGTGCTAGTGATCATATGACAAATAAATTAACCAAAATCCATGATTTCACCCCTTTTTCGATATCATCATTTGTTTCAATTGCAAATGGTTCTACTGCAGCAGTAAAAGGCAAGGGAAAAATTAAAATTGCGTCAAAAACTATTAATTCCGATATATTATATGTGCCTTCATTTCCATTTCAGTTATTATCAGTTCAAAGGTTAACTACTTCTCTTAATTGCGATGTTATATTTACTCCATTTAAGGTATTTTTTCAGGACCATTACACCAAACAGAAGATTGGTGAAGGATTCCATTTGAATGGGCTTTATTTTTTCTGTGATTCTGAAGTTCCAAAAGGATTACAAGCTATTTATTCTCCTATCAATGATCATCGTTTGTGGCATTTTTGTCTGGCTCATGCATCCGATTCCGTCATCTCAAAAATAAAACCAAATCTGTCAAAAAGAATGTATGATTGTGAGACGTGCCATTATTCCAAATCAAGTAGACTGCCATTTAAAATATTTGTGTCCAAAGTTTCTCAGGTTTTTGAACTTATTCATTCAGATGTATGGGGACCTTTTTCTATCTCAATTGATGGGTTGAAATATTTTGTCACATTTATTGACGATTTTTCAAGAGTTACGTTGATATATTTATTAAAATAAAAAATGAAGTTTTTCATTGTTTTAAAGATTTTCACAAACTAGTTTCTACCCAATTTTCTACAAATATTAAAATCTTCCGATCTGGCAATAGTTCTGAATTTACATCTCATGATATGGAAAATTACTTAATTTCTAATGGAATAATTCATCAAACTAGTTGTGTTAATACTCACTGACAAAATGGAATCGCTGAACGCAAGAATCAGGATTTATTAGAAAAAAAAATAGAGAAATAATGCTTCAAATGCATGTTCCCAAAAATTTTTGGTCCTATGGAGTTCTTACTGCTACTTATATTATTAACCGCTTACCTAGTTAAGTACTGGATTTTTAGTGTCCTCTTGAAATATTGCAGGGTAAAACTCCCAATATCTCACATTTGAAGATTTTTGGTTGTCAGTGCTTTGTTCACCTACATTCAAATCAACGTGATAAACTTGACCCTCGAGCTATCAAATGTCTCTTTTTAGGGTATTCACATACCAAGAAAGGGTATAAATGTTACGATGCTACTCGTCAAAAGTTGTACGTCAGTAGGGATGTTCGATTTGTCGAAACCAGTCCTTATTTCGCTGCACCCAACCAGGGGGAGTCCCTGGAGGACTTAGTTCCATTACCTAGAACAAAGATTTGTAGCCTCGACTTGGCTAGGCCCAATGATCCTTCTATCAATCCTTGTTGTCCCACTAACATTGTCCCGGTTAACGAGTTTTCATCTGTTGTCGTGCCAACAGAACCGATGATCCCAAATTCGTCGGGTGAAGTACCAGCTCCAAGACGCAATCCTCCACGAGCTCGTCTTTGTCCTTCTAAATTTCAAGACTATGCGGCTTTCACAGTCAGGTATCCTGTCTCAAATTATTTGAATTATTCAAAATTCTCACCCGCGTATTCAGCATTTTTGTCAGGTATATCCAATGATCATGAGCCCAGAAATTTCGCCGATGCTCAATCTCAACCAGTGTGGAGAAAAGCTATGGAGGAGGAATTATCGGCTCTAGATGACAATCAAACTTGGAGTCTAGTTCCTCTTCCAAAAGGTAAACATGTCATTGGTAGTCGGTGGATATACAAGACCAAGTTCAACTCTGATGGATCTGTTAATCGCTACAAAGCTCGTCTTGTGGCTCAAGGTTTTTCGCAAGAATTTGGTGTTGATTACAAGGAGACATTTGCCCTTGTTGCAAAAATGACCATTGTAAGAGTTCTTTTATCTGTTTCTGTCAATAATTGATGGTTCTTATCTCAAATGGACATAAAAAATGTCTTTTTACATGGGGATCTTGAAGAAGAAGTTTTTATGAAGCTTCCTCCTAGCCACCCTTTAAGTGTCACCCCCAATTTGGTGTGTAAACTTCATAAATCTATTTACGAGCTCAAGCAAAGTCCCCGTGCTTGGCATGCAAAGCTTAGTGGAGCTCTTGCAACATTAGGCTTTAACAAAAGCTCTGCAGATTCCTCCCTATATTTCCGGTTCAAAAATGATGACAAATTAACGGTTCTCATTTATATAGATGATTTAATTATCTCCGGAAATAATATTGAATCCATTGCTCAATTAAAGAAAACTCTTCAACAATTATTTCCCATTAAAGATCTTGGCCCCTTAAAATACTTCCTCGGGATTGAAATGGCCTCGTCGAAGAAAGGATTTTTTCTGAATCAGCGTAAGTACACTCTTGATATCCTTCAAGATGCAGGTATGCTCTCAACTAAACCCTCCGCTACTCCTGTTGATAGCAAACTAAAATTATCTCTTACAGGTACGACTCTTGCCTCGCCTAAATACTATCAACAACTTGTGGGTAAACTTATTTATCTGACAATTACTCGTCCAGATATTACCTACGTTGTAAGCCTTGTCATCCAGTTCATGCATGCTCCTACTGTTCATCATTTAAGCATGGTTAAATGCATTTTGCGATACTTGAAGGGAACTATTGGTCACGGAATTGTCATGACCAGAAACAACCATACCAACGTCATGGGATATACAGACTCTGATTGGGCTGGAAATCAACTTGACCGGCGCTCGACTACTGGCTATTGTATGTTTGTTGGAGGAAATCTTGTGTCATGGAAGAGCAAGAAACAACATGTCGTATCTCGCTCTAGTGCCGAAGCAGAATATCGTGCAATGGTGGCAGCGGCCTATGAGCTGGTGTGGCTTCAGAGTCTTTTAACATGGGTTGCTTGTTTATCACTCTGATGAGTCTCTTTTGTGATAATCAAGCTGCTATGCATATTGCCAAGAACCTGGTGTTTCATAAAAGAACTAAACACATCAAAGTTGATTGTCACTTTATCCGTAAGCAAGTTCAAGTGAACAACATCACTACTCATTACGTGCGTACCGGTGATCAACTTGCCGATGTATTTACCAAAGCCATGCCTTCTTCCCACTTTCATCGTCTCCTGTGCAAGCTTGGATCCTTAAACCCTCATGATCTAGCTTGAGGGGGAGTGTTGGAGATTGTGAGATTGTGGCTGCGCATGTCCTGCATTAAGGAATGTGCATAGTTTACTTCTACAATAAATGCATTAAGCAACGGTCTTATTTTCTATTTTTCCCGTTAGTTGCTGTAATTAGTTTTCTTCTTTCTTTGTATATAAACTGCAGTATTATACATAATAAATCATGATGTTCATTCCAGTTTCACTGTAATCGTGTTTCACTTTAATTTTGCTGTAACATCAGCACACTATCATTTTCTTCAGATACAGCCTGTAGAAACAGTCGTGCCTACAACGATCAATATCTTGTCAATTTCGTCAACGTCCTGAAATCAAAGATAACGAAGCATATGATTAGATATGTTGCTACCCAATTTTTTACTCTTTATTTTTTATGTTTTGAAAAAACTATTTAAAAAATAGATTTTGGGTTCAAGGGCAAAATTGCATAATTTATGAGTTTATTGGTCAATTGAAAGTTAAATCGTGAAAATCAGGAGCCAATGACCGGATAAGGAGATCACGCAAAGCTAAGGTTGAGATTGAATTTTTGATTTGAATTTAATTGCAAAATCAAGTTTTAAATCCAATTGGGTGTAATTAAAGAATTTTTAGAGGACCAAAATCGTTTTTTTCCTTCCTAAAAAATTCCGAAATCTGCATTCAACATGCACCGGCGTGCATTGAATTTTTAGGAGCGCCATATTGATCACAACAGATCAATCAAATTTTCCTTTTTTAATTTGATTTTCTTCCCGATTCATCTCCTTCACAGCAAAGCAGATCAGAATTTCATTTGATTTTTCCCTAATCAATCGTGATTTTTTCTTCCCGTTTCATCTCCATCAGTCATCAACAGATCAGTCATATTCTTCCTAAAATCGTGATCTTTGTGAAAATTTGATCTTCGAAAATCGACGTCCTGATTCTCCTCTGATTTATTTTCCTTAACAACTCGGGTCCCCTCTGCTATAAATAGCAGGGCGGTGAAGAAGAAAGGGAGGAGAGACAGAGAGAAAAAGAGGAGAAGCAGGAAAAGAAGAAAAAACGAAAAAACAAGAGGGTTGAGGAGACAAGAAATTTCACGTGAAAATTTTCACATATATTCCTATCGCATCTGCTCTCTTTCGCTATCCCTCTGTTTCATTTTGCTCAGCTCTCTCCCTCTCTCGGTCTCTGTTTCTCTCACAAAAACCAGGCACGCCGACGCCTTCCTCTCTCCTCCAACAGCCACCGTGTCAACCATCCATATACACCATAATCACCACCATCATCCTCCTGTCAACCCCATAAGTTCTGTCATCTTCCCAGGCGACGGTAACAGAAGCAACAGCAAGGGCTGCGACGTGTACTGTCACCGTTGCGACGCCAACTCCGGCCACCACAGGCCTCCATTTCCGTCACCACAACGACCAGAAGAATCACCACGACCTCCTCTACCCAACGGTATAAAAAGGTACGCATTTCGTCACACTCGAAAAATTACATCGTCACTATTCATCTTCATTGTTTTGCATGCGGGGGAGTGAATTCGTTCACTCCCCGGTTGGGTTTGGGTCGGGTTTGGCAGCCGGCTAATCACTAAAGCACTGGGCTTCGAGCCCGTCTCAGCTGGAAGCCCAGCCCAATAGAAGGATGGTCTCTCAGCCCATATGTCCAAGCCCAGCCTCTGGGCTGCCTGGAACCGAACCCCACGGGCGGGCTGGAGCCCGCCCTCCTTCCACTTGAGCAGGCTGGCAGCCTAGACCCATCAGGGCTGGGTAGCCAACCCCACCCTATATATAAATATACTAGACAATTTCCCGCGCTTCGCCGCGGGCGGCACAATATTTTTTTCAATGTAAAAAATATTAATTGTGTATATTTTTTATTATAATATAAATTTAGCTCAAATAATAAATCTGTGTAGAATTCATGTCAAGTGCAAGTTTTCTATAAAATATATGAATTTAAAATCGATATAAATTCTTTTGTTTAGTAGTTTTAAGCGAAATAACCAATATAAATTTATTATCATCATTAAAAAAGCAAGAAAACTCGGATATCTGAATTATTAAGTTGATTGTATTAAGATTAGTTCATTTTATAATTCAATTTAAATCAAACAAAAATAAAATATAAATTGTGAAAATACCTATAATAATGAAATAAAAAAATAAGTTGTTAATTTTCTATCAACAAAAAAACAAAAACATAGATTGAAAATTTATCTTGACGTTATTGTCATTATCATTGTTATTAAAGCTAAAATTATTACTAACATCACTGACAAAACAATTAAAATAATTAAATTGTCACGAAAAAAAAGCAACAGATTTTTATTAAAAAATAATAAGTAAACAATGATTAAAATTATCATTATTATTGCATAAATAATAAAATCATAAAAATCATATAATCTAAAGAATAAATAAAGAAACAAAAAACAAAACAAAAAAAGAATAAAGGGACACCCCGATTATTAAAAACTAAAAAACTAAAAAAAATATATAAGTAGAAAAAGATAAAAATATATATAATAAGAAAAAAATAGAAAAAATATAATAAGGAAAAAACTAAAAAAAAAACACAAAAAGAAAAAGAAAAAACAGAGGAAAAAAAACAAAGAAAAAGAAAAAAAAACAAATGGAAAAAAAGGCTTAATCATAAAATAAAAAAGAAAAAAAAGAAAAAGGAAAAAAGTGAAAAAACGTAAGCAATAATAAGAGTAAAAAAAAAACTAAAAAAAAAAAAAAACACTGTGCGAATCCACAGTGCACTGTGTCTATGTGCACAGTGCACAGTAAATGTGGGACGCCGCTTATTGTTCTTGTAATATAATATTAAAAATAAATAAAAATATAAAAATACAAATTTTCCAAAAAATATTTTTATTAAAAAAAATGTGTTGTTTTCTTGCATAAAGCCAATACACTAGCATATTTTAAATTGTTTTTTTTTTTTGTTTTGAAAAATATATTTTATCTTGGGTTTTGAAGAGAAAATGAGTTTTAGCATGGATTTCGCAAACAAAAATCATTTCTTGCATTTTGAGATTTTACAACATGTTTGGATAATTCCTAAGGGGTTATTACCCAAAATATTCGACGGGAATAATAAGCTATTATTCACTGTCGGTATTTGGATAATTAAATCCTAAGGGGTTAATATCCAAAAATATTCGGCGGAGTAATATCCCAATATTTATTTAATTAGCACATGTTTTAAAAGTTCAAGGCCATAGCAAATCATAGGCAATCCAAAACGTCAAGCAGCTTATCTTAGGTAGGGCGTACTAGGGTGCTAAAACCTTCCCTTTACGCAACCAGTCCCTTACCTTAAAATCTTTAAAAGACCAGTCTTAGGTTTCCTAGTAACCATAATACTAGGTGGCGACTTTCTTTTTTACGAAAATAGATAATCCCCTGCACACGGGGGAAAGTCATCACGACGCCGCGCATACCATTTTTTTTGGGGTGCGACAAGATATATTCCTAATGATGAACAAACAAATCCAGAAACATAATTAAAGGTAATAAATCGTTCCCGAAATTGTAATTCTTAATCAATCTCAAGTATTTCTTTCTCAAAAACGTATTACAAGAACTGCAATTTAGAGCTCTTCCACTTTGACGATTGCTTCCTCAAAATCCAAGCTTCCATTGATGTTCTTGTCCCTGAGCTCTAAACAAGCTTAGATGAGTAAGATCCGTGTTGCTATCTTTGTTGAGATAATCCACGTATTCATTTAGGTTAATTTCCCCGTCTCTGTTTTTGTCCATTTCACTGAAAATAAATCTGGTATATCTCTTCTTCTCCTCTGGCAGGTTTTGATAATAAGCCGCAGCAGCGCGGCGAATCTCCTTCATATTTAATAAGAGGATAGCTTTGCCCAACAATTTCAAGACTCCAAAGGGACTTCTATGGAAGTGGATCAACTTTAAGAACCTGCCTCTAGTCGCCATTGTTGAAAGATATGAACTATATTTATATCCAAGAAATAGAGATGCAGGTTAATCTACGAATTATTGGGTTAATTTCTATATTTCCGAGTCAACTTAAAGTCTTTTATGGATTGTTTTTTTAAATATTGTTGAAATATAGCTGTTTATTTCAATATAGCCGTTTATTACTATAATACGGAAAATCTTTCTGGGTGTTTAAAGTGTACTGTATTTTAGCTAAAAACTTGATCCATGTGCAAAATGGTGTGTCTTTGTCGGATACTTAAAATTTCAGAAAGAGTATTGGTGCTATAATTCTCAACATCAATAGCTACATGTGATCTTGGATATGTCATTTCAATAATTGGAACCCTACTATTCTAGGGGACCATCTGGGCATTCTCTTTAGGGGGATAATAACAATGAAAAGAAAGAAGATATATTTGAGGCGGAGGAAAATGGAGGGTCTGTTGAAAGAAATTTTGAGGGAGCAAAACCAAGTTTTGTCCCAAGCCATAGTACTGACCTGGAATTATGTACTGACCGTAAATTACTCAGTGATAAACCCCTTTTGTCTCCATAGTTGTCCACGTCTGCATCATTAACTAAAGAATCAAACCCATAATGATCCTCTAGTAAATCTGAATTCTATTCTTGATGATACTAACAAAATTCCTCTTCTTATAGAAAATGTATCTAATAAATATCCATATAGGTCAAATAACGGAGTCCAAAAAAACAGTGTAAATCTGATCCAAAAAATAAGATTAAATACCCAATCAATAATTATGTTTCTCACCATAGGTTGTCGGAATCGTATGCATATTTTGTTCATCAATTATCTACTGTGTCTATTCCTAGTAATGTATGTCATCAACCAATTTCTGGGTTACTCCCCAAAATCCACCCAAAAATAATAAAAATAAATAAAAAGGGCCAACATGGGTAGAAAAATCAATGTGGAAAGTTTGGTGGTTTTCGAGGGTCTAATTGTATCTCTTTTATCCCAAAAAATAGAGAAAAATACAAATTACAGGAAAAAATAATTTATCATTGGATAAATTTGTGTAAAAATTAAGTCAAGCGACATAATTATATTTTATGGGTTGATTTGATTTAATCGTTGACGAATTAAAAAGTGTAATTATGTTTGAGAATTAATTTAGGGTCTAATTGAAGGATTTAATTAAGTGCAAAGACTTAATTATACTTTAAATTGGTTACATCAAATTAATTAAGAACTTAATTGATAAAAAAATCAAATGCTTGAGCTCAATTCGAGTTCAATTGAGAAGTTTAGAGTTTTCAGAAACCGAATTGAATTTTTCCAATCCAATTGTGCAAAGTTGGGGGGGTCAAATTGAAGACAATTGAATTTAATGGTCAAATTAGGATCAAATTACAAAACCAAGGACCAAAGTGAAAAAGTGTGTAAATTTTATCTCTATAAATAGAGATGAGTTTCTTTGTAATAGAGGCCCAAAAAAAAATACAAAAAAAACCCTAAATACAAAAACCCTAAAGAGAAACCCTAATCCTCTCTTTTGGGGTTGTAATTGCCAGCCCCCTTGGGAGGCAGCTGCAGCTACAACCCCCTCCCTTCCTTTCCCATCCTTTCGTTTTTCTTTTTCCTTTTTCTGGCCATGCCTTCTCCAGCGAGCCTCCTCTCAGCCTCTCTTTTCCTATCAGCCATCGGTGGGCAGCTCCTTTGCACCGACAACCTCCCTTCGCTTTCCCCTTTGGCAGCGCCATTTGCCTCCAGCACCCACGGCCTGACTCCTCTCCTCCCCGTCGGTGGATAAATCATTTGCACCGATGACCTCCTTTCTTTTCCTTCCAGCCATCTATCAACCACCTTAAAAAAGGGAAGAGCAAATATGAAATTTGGAGAAGATGAGAAGAATAACTCGGTTGCCATCCACGGTGGTTCCCTCTCTCTCAGCCATCTCTTCTTTTCTTTAGCTCCATCTCTCCTAGCACTGACAACCACCTACTCCAGTAGATTGACGAACAGATCTGAGATATGCAGAAGACAAACAGGTCACCATAAACGCCACTACCGGCGAGAGAATGGAAGGGAAGAGGCTGATCCACACCCCCCTGTCATGCATTTTTTCTCCAGCGACGGTGCATGGTTCCACGCGTTGCCAATGCTAGGGGAGCGTGGGATGACGTGCCAACAGTGTTTCTGAGGAGGTTATTCTATATTTTTTTAGATGTTTATGTGTTTGTTTTAAATTGTTGTTATTTTAATTTCTTTTACATGTTATGTAATTGTAAAATGTACGAAAACAAATAAGGAAAAAGAGAATGGGTGTGTGAGTTGCATAAAAAAAACACATAAAAATTGCATTTCAAAAGAAAAAAATATAGAAAAACAAAAACAAAAAATATGTTGTTTTTGTGCATATGACCGGATTCCAAGGTTTTTCTCACCATATTTTGTTGTAAAAATGTGTTGCATCTTTTCCATGTTTTAAAGAGAAAATTGGATATTGTAACCGGTTTACAATTATCTGTTGGAAGACGGCCAAAATGTCAAAAATATTTTAATAATTATTTTGTTTTATCTATGGCGTTGTAAAATTACACAGTAAAGTACACTCATGGATAGTTAAAAATGTGATTTTCAAAATGCAGTGCAAAATTTATTGTTGTTAGTTTTTCAACCCGCAATGAGGTAGAGATTCTCTCACGGAGAGAAAGACCAATAAAAATAACACCCCTCCATTTTCACCGCGCGCTGTTGTCTCTCCCAATCCAAAGTGGGATGGCGGGGCGCAAAGCGCGTTAAAAACCATCATCGCGACAATATACAGGATGTATTAGTAGACCCAAAGTAGACTAAAGTAATGAATGAGGAAATGAATGCACTTCAGAGGAATAACACTTGGGAATTATGTCCCCTACCCAAAGGAAAGAAGACAATTGAGTGTAGATGTGTATTCATAGTAAAACTGAAAGCGGATGAAAGTATTGACAAGTATAAAGCGGTTGGTTGCGAAGAGATATATGTAGAAATATGGAGTGGATTATAAAGAGACTTTTGCTCCAATTGCAAAAATAAACACAATTTACATCCTCATATCTGTAGCAGTAAATCGATATTGGGTTGTGCAACAATTTAACCTTAAGAATGTTTTTCTCAATGGAGATCTTGAGGAAGAAGTTTATATGAAACTACCACCTAGAGCTAAACCTCAATCCTCGTGCAGAACAAAAATGTGCAAAACAAAAAAGGTGTTATATGGTCTGAAGCAGTCCCCTCCGGCTTAGTTCAGAAGATTCTCCTCCACAATGTAATTCAGATCACACTTTGTTTATAAAACATAGAGAATGGAAAATAATAATATTGATTGTGGATGTGGATGATATGGTCTTGACAAGAGATGATCTATGTCGCACCCCAAAAATGGTTAGAGAGCGGCGGCGTGGCAACTGGTCCCCATGAGCGGGGGAGATTAAATGTCGAGGGATTATTTATTTTTTGTAACAAAAGGGAGTCGCCACCTAGTATTACGGTTACTAGAAAACCTAGGACTGGTCTTTCAGAGATTTTTGGGTAAGGGACTGGTTGCGTAAAGGGAAGGTTTTAGCACCCCTAGTACGCCCTACCTAAGGTAAGCTGCTTGGTGTTTTTGTTTGTCTTATGATTGCTAAGATATTGAAAAATATATTTACATGTTGACGATATATCATTCACGCCGAATATTTTGGATAGAATTTATCCAAACTCCGAAAAATGAATAATATGAATCACCGAAAAGTTTTTTTATATTTTTTTGAATATTGGCCAATACCCTTTGGATTTTACAAACATGTTGTAAAATCTCAAAATGCAAGAAATGATTTTTTTCTTCGCAAAATCCATGCTAAAACTCATTTTTTCTTCAAAAACCAAGATAATATGTATCATTTTCAAAAGAAACAATTTTTAAAATATGCTAGTGTATTGGCCTTATGCAAGAAAAACAACACATTTTTTTTAGATTTTTTTGTATATAAAAAAATATTTTTTTTTATATTTTATTATTATTATATTATTATTTTATTATATTATTATTATATTATATTATTTCCGGGTGATTGGATTGCCACTCACCCTGTTTAATTTGGGTTGCCACTGACCTTTATTAGTCATCAGGCCGTGGCCTGATTCAGACTGACCCGGTTACCCTCAACAGTAACCGGGTATTTTTTTTCAGAAAACGAAGATGATGTACAGTAAAATATGGATTTTTCAAGTACAACGAATGGAGATTCTGTTAATACCTTCGTGTAGAGGACGCCGAGGTGGTTCTTCCAGTCGTGGTGGTATTTGAAATGGTCGCCTGTGCTCGCCGGAAAATGGACTTGAAGTCACCGGGGCTGTTGCTGCAACGGGACCGCTGCTGCTGCTGGTTCGCCGGAGACGAGGGCTGAGCTGCTGGCTGTCCTGGGAAGCTAATGGTGGTGAAAGGTGGTGGTTTTAGGTGGCCCGAGGTGATGGTTTAAACTGCCCTGAAATGTAGAGAGAGAGGAAGAAGCTTCGGTTTTTTTTAGAGAGAGAGAGAGAGGGAAACAGAGGCTGAGAGAGGGAGGGAGACAGAGGCTGAGAGAGATGACAGAGACACTCAGGTTTGCAGGCGAGATGAAGGCTGGTTTATGGTAATGTTTTGTTGTCTGCCGAGAGGGAGGGAATGAGAACCAAAACTTTGTATTTTTAGGAGAGACAGAGGCGAGAGGGAGCAGACCAAGTGGGAGACGAAGAGAAAAATCGAGAACTTGTAGAAGACCCCAACAACAGAATTCCAAGTCTTTTTTTTTTTTTCGTGAAATCCCCTCCTGGTTTCCTCGGTTTTTTCGTTTTTTTGTTTATTTCCTTCCCTCTATTCTTCGTCCCCTGTTCTTCTCGGTTTTATAGCAGATGGCTCCAACAGAGCCGAGCCCTTAAGAATGAAGGCAGAGTCGTCCAAAAAAAGAACGAAAAATATCAGGTTTTTTACGTGAAGTTCCCTCTGAGTCTCCTTCGTTTCCTCCTCCCCCCTTTTTTTTGGTTTCCTTTTTTCTTTATATGGCGACAGGTTCAAAAACAAAATGGGGTGTCTGGCTCAAGGTATTTTCGAAACATGGGTTTCGGGTGGCTCAATGAAAATGGGGATGGGTAGCTCAATGTACATGCTTTGTCTGAAAAAGTGGGGGTTACGGGTGGCTCAAGTTTTTTTTTTATTTATAAAATACAGTTTGGTCCCTCCATTTGTTACTTCTCTAATTGCATCCTTAATTGAACTTAAATTTATGATCTTGTGGAATTATGTCCTTGTGAAAAATTCAAAGTTAACTTTATTTTTGCGTACCCTTGGTCCTTGATTTTTATCTGTGCAATATAGTTCCTCATTCGATCGTAAAACTCTTAATTTGTTCAATTAGGTCCCCGATTTCACTTAATTGGCTTGAAAAATTCAAATTGACCAACGAAAATTCAAATATTACCAATTGAGCCCGAATTAATTTTAAGAACTTGATTTCGTATTGACTAAGCCTTTAATAGAAACTAATTTGATCAATTTAAAGTATAATTAAGTCGTCAAACTTAATTAAAACTCTCCAATTGGACCTAAATTAATTCCTGAATATAATTACGCTTCTATATCAAAACAATGACTATATCAAATTGGTCCATAAAAATATAATTATATTTTAATGACTTAGTTTATGCGCGGATTTATCTTATAATGAATACTTTAGCTTTGGATCCGCGTTTTTTTTTTGGGCACAAAAAGGGTACAATCGAACTTTCAAAGACGTCCAAAATTTTAACTTGATTTTCTTACAGACACCACCCCCATTTATTTATTTATTTTTATTATTTTTTCTTTTTTCTCTTTTTTTTTGTTTTTTGTTTTGTTTTAGCTTTGGGGCATGACCCAAAATTGGGTTACAACAATCTACAGGAGAGAAAAACACTACAACGGTTTTTAGCATCAAAATTCAAAATGAAACACCTTAGACAACTGAAGTATTTCTTAGGAATCGAGGTCTCAAAGTCAAAAACCGGAATATATCTATCATAGTGGAAATATGTGTTGGATGTCTTAGCTGAAACTAGGATGCTGGCCTGCAAGCCTATTGAAACACCTATAGAGATAAATCATAAGCTTGGAGAGTCTACAAATCAGAATCTAACGAACAAAGGGCGTTATCAATGGTTAGTTGGGAAGTTAATATATTATCACATACTAGGCCAGATATAGCCTATGCAGTAAGTATGGTATGTCAATTCATGCACTCGCCAGATGTAGAAAATATGTTAGCAGTATAACGAATCTTGAGGTACTTGAAAAGTGCACTAGGAAGGGAACTACTATTCTCTAAAAATGAGGTTCACGAAGTTGAAGGATATACAGACTCAGACTGGGCAGGAAATCAAATCGATAGGAGATCAACACTAGGTTACTTTACTTTTGTAGAAGGAAACCTCGTTAAATGGAGAAGCAAGAAGTAGAAAGTGATTATTAGATCAAGTGCAAAAGCAGAATACTGAGGTATGACTCATGGTGTATGCGAATTATTATTGATTAAAAATGTATTACAAGATTTGGGGATTGATTATAAGAAATACATATGTCTACACTAAAGTAACAAAGTCTAGAAAGTAACAAATAAAATATCATTAATTACTTTTGAAGTATCATAAAAAAATTTGTACTTCATTTTCTACTTGTAGTACAATTTAAAAGTTAATTGGTTTTATTATTTTATAAAATGCCAATATAATTACCTAATACATCTAAAAGAGTTAAGTGCTTACTTAACTCCTTTATTGTTCATATGAACAATAAAATAGGTGGCCTTTTTTTTTGTGGAATACGCATTTTTGTTTAGCATTTTCATTGTATTTTTTATATTGATATATTTTAATTTTATTATTCAACTTGGTTGACTTTTTTTAAAATAAAGTTCTTAAACTCAGTAAAGTCCATTATCTGATTGCAAATTCATAACTTGGATTGATCCAATATATCAACGTCTCAACATTAAAAAAAAATGAGTCATCTTAATTGATTTTTTTGTAAAGCCAAATCACACTTTTATTTTCAATTGCTTTTGAACCTGCGAAGTTGACATAGTCATGTTAGGAAAACTCTTAGATTATTTAATTTTAAATTTGGACTAGACAATGAATCATGTCACGAAGTTTCAAGGTCAATCAATTGGGTTAGATTTAATTAGAATATCAATTAGTTTTTTTTAGGCCTGCATATAATTTCTTACATTTACAAGTTTTTTATTTGAGTTATTATGTAGCATGGTCTTGTAAACTAGCATACATGCAAAGGTTAGATTTTGTGGTTAGGTTGCTCTTATTGGGTTTTCCAAAACACATATACATTGTGCAAACGATAAAATTTTTTTTAGAGATACAAGGATCTAATTAGATAGATTTAGGGTTGCTTAAGGTTTATACCAAAATTACGTAAAGGTCATATGTTCTTTTTGGCTTTTAATAATTCTCTCAAGTCTAAGTTAATCCAAATGACAAGTCATTTCCATCCTTTAATAGTAATCCATCAAATTACCAATTAGTATGACTTTAAGTTATATCGCTTTACTTTTGTGTTCTTTTAGGTATGTTGCACTGTTATACAATTAGTATAGAGAAAATAAGAGGCAAAGTATTCTATTTATAGAAAATCTTGAAAACCCTATAAATAGTAAAATATCAATTTGTCCCCTGAATAATTTTACATATATTATTTGAAGATAATTTAAGTAACTTATTCAACCAAGTCCCTACTTGATTTTTTTCTAGGTCTAGAATTGTAATTCCATGTATTACTAATATTCTAGTACTGAATTTTAAAAACTAGCCATAAACTACAAACCCCTTGATTTAATGATAAGATAAAGTTACAAGGGCAGAGAGAATGCTTGCGGAAAAAACTCAGTCTCTCCCATCAAGCATGGTCAACCAAAATCAATTTTTTTCTTATAAGAACCTAAAGTCAATTAATATTCAAGGAGCTGATCATTGAAAAAAAGACAAAGTTTAAGCATGTTGATTTCCCAACTCAGAAAATGGTAGATGGCATAGCCAATATAAAAAGAAAGAATAGGATATAAGGCATCTGGTGTGCTGACCACGCACCTTCTTACCCCTTTATAGTGTGTGCAATGAAATTCCAACAATTGTTATTCATTGTTGCATGTGACACAATATGCCTATATTCTCTCACTAGATTCCATCAACTTCAATCTAACTTAGATATCCAAAAAGGATGATGTCTATTTTTCTTATTACATGGCTAACTCCTTACCTAGAACCTTTGAAAACCAATTGGGGTTTCTAGTTACCATAAAACTAGATGTTGACTTTTTTTTTAATACTTTTACATTATTTACATGTAAACTTGTCTTGATGTCCATTTTCTGTTGAAAAAATTCCATTTGTGTCCCTCATGACACACTCATGTTCTTGATCATGCAAACTCATGACCATGAAGATAGGTCATGGGGTTTGATCATGGTGATCAATTGATTGATCATGGGGATTAATTAATTGATCATGGCTAATTATCTCCATGATGGAAGGATAAAATTGGAAAATAAATTAGTGAGTGGGGTCCTTGATCTACCTATAAATAATAGTTTGTGTACTCCATCTACGGCTACTGGTAGACATAGATCAGAAAGCTCCTCTCGTAAAATATTTCATTATTTTGTATTGTTGTTGCCGCTTTGGGAAAAGCTTGTTGCTGCTGCAATTTGGGAATTCATTTGATTTTCGTTACTTGAGCAATAATGGCTGGAGGTATTTATAATCTAAATTTCCGCTGCTATACGTATTTAGCATTTGATTATTTAAAGTATTTCTATCATGTGGTATCAGAGCCTGCCTTTATTGTATTTTGCTCAGTATTTTGGTTAGTGATTCTCGTGTATTGAATCATTTATTTTGATTTTCGATTTCTAAAGTAGTGTTGTTATTTTACATCAACTGTTGTAAATGACAACGTGTGTAACTAAAGAATTCTTATGATATGTTGTTGATGACAACATGTGTAACTTAAGTAAATTGAAAATTAAAAAAAAAAAACTAAAAATGCACAGGAGAGGCCACTGGCCTCTCCCGTCCAGTGAACGGCGACCCATACGAGTTGCCGATGAATGCAGCGACGACCCTTGAAGGGCCGTCTGCCACACATGGAGAGGCCACTGGCCTCTCCCCAGTTGACAGAAGGAGAGGCCAGTGGCCTGTCCTCATCTGTGACCAGAGCTCCAGCGATCTATTAAGATCGCTGGATGCTCAAGGAAAACAGCGACCCACTGGGTCGCCGTGACTGGGATGGGCGACGGCTTATGTGGCCGCCGCATGAAGGTTGAATGGGTCGCCGGTTGGTGACCCTATTTCCGGCGATGAGGGAGATAGTGAAGGTTATGGTTAAACGGATCATTGGGTCAATAATCCGGGTCGAGTTTTTTAACCCATGAGGGACCGGGTCAAAACCGGGTCATGAAGTGGGTGGACCGGTTTGGTCCAACCAATGAAGAACCGAACCAATGGTCGACCCGACAGTATAAAAAAAATTGCGGAAGGAATTCGGGCTGCAGGGATTCGAACCTTGTTCTCCCAAAAGTGCATGGAACACTTGATCCACTATGCTATGCATTTATTGTTGTTATAGAATGCATTTTCAAGGATTTGAAATTTTATGCTTATAGTATATCATCCTATATATATTTTATGCTTACATGATGAATTATTTATTCCTCTGTATTATGTTTTGAAGTACATTACGCTTTTAATTGTGTCATATAGTTGTATTCCTATTGTTTTATGTTACGAGGTATTAAATTAATACAGTACATTAACTTAGGAATAAATCTTGTAATTTATATTATTTAAATATAAATTAATTAATGCCTAGACAAAAGAATAATCAATCAAACCATATATGTTAATGAATTTTATGGTACTATCCATTTTTTCAATGTCTAGGAAAGTTCTATCTAGGAAAGTCTTGGTATTTAAGCGTGTCCATTGAGACCCACCTCATTTTCCTGGGAACTTACCTGGTTGTAATTTGGAAAAATAATGTTTAATTCATACCGGTTTGTTTGATTACTAAAGTATGTTATCTAGGCATCGACATAATTATTAGATGTTAATGAAGTAGTAATTATCATTTATAATTTTAGAAATGCCACAACGTCTGATTTTATAAATGATAATTACATCAAGAAAATAATGTATGTGAACTTCATAAGAAAAATTAACATCGGGTTGTAATTAATTCATAAATTTGGAAAATGACGGCTTCTGGTGGTGGAGGGAGCTCTTGAAGTGGTTGTAATTAACATCGGGTTGTAATTAATTCATAAATTGTTAAATTATGTTTTTATTATCCATTGGTATTCGACCAAAATGTCAAAAATAATTTAACAATTATTTTGTTTTAGCTTTCGTGGTGTAAATTTACATCGTAAAATACACCCGCAGACAAAAAATGGTTTTTGAAATTATAATGTAAAAAAATAAACTTAGGAAAAACAATCAAATAAAAATGCAGTTTCTCTTAGGTAGGGTGCACTGGGGTGATGCATCTTCCCCTTGCACAACATGTCCTCTTAACCAAGACTCTCGCAGACCAATAGGTTTCTAGTGACCATAATACTAGGTGGCGACTCCTCATAATTAGTCGTAATTTTTACAACTATAAAGTATACCTCCATTTTCACCGCCCACTATTGTCTCCTCAAATAGGCAGGGAACGGCGGGGTGCGAAGCATGAAAAAATAGCCTCTTAAAGCAATTGTAATGGTAATTTATAACAACAGCATAACCTTTGTTGGTTGTTGCACTGCACATGGGAATCTCTCAACGTATCTCATGTAATTATTTATAATATTTGGATAATAAAAACATTTATTTCTCATTAGACAATTACTTTTTGCACCATACCAAACTAGTAATTTTCGAAAATAAACTCCCTTTTACATTACAAATGATTACGCGACTGAATGAGGTAGGAGCCTTGAATCTACAATCCTGACAAACACGGATGCAATCTCTGGTTACGCGACTGAATTGGGTAGGAGCTCAAATTTCAGCGACCAACTGGATGATGTGATGGAGCAGGATGAGGTGGTGGAGGTGTCGACGGTAGTGTTCGTAGTTTCCTTTTTATTGGCAATCTCTTGAACTTGTGATCGATGGTATCAGAAGGAATAGCACTGAAGGAGGCCACCACCGAAACGTGTGAGAAAATCAAGGCGGTGATGATCAGAAAACTGAGAAACCAAGAAATGGCACCCATCGGATATCAAGCCACCACCTTTAGTTTCAGAAACTAAGAAATTCTATGACACTTTCTTCATGCGCAGGAACCATTAAATAGTGATACTTGACCTAGCTTTCCTTCTATATAGGGAGAATCTAAGCGTTTCTGCAATGAGCTGGGGAGTTCTATTTCTTGCGGTCAATGATAGGTTGTCTCGATAATTTTAGTTTTAGTTTTAATTTTTTATTATTATTATTATTTACACATAATAATAGAGTGGATTGAAAACCGGCTAGAGAATCGTTAAGCTAAAGGATATTTACACATAATAAAGTTAAGTTTTTTATACTAACTTAGTTAAATTTCGAGGAGTCATTGTATTAGAGCAAGTCCAACGGGGGAGGCATCTCATCACCTAAAACTATATTTTTGAATTTTTAGCTATTTTTGTCCTTTGTAGTTTTCCATTGGAAGAGCCAACCGGCAGCTGAAATGACTTTTCTTTACATGCAAAGTTATTTCTACATGTTTTTACTGTAAAGTCAAAAATAAAATATAGCCATTGAAATTATACCGTTGAGTTCTCCAAATTAAAACACAACAACAATAATTCTCCAAATTAAAACACAACAACAATAAGTGACAAACAATGAACTGCACAATTGAAATAATTAAAAACACAGATAAATAGCAATATTTTCTAGCCACCGTAACATTAAAAACACAGACAACATTGCTTGCTAGCCAATCATAACAAGAAAAACACAACAAATAACTTCATCAAAATCGTGTTCCCAAACTTATATTTTGGCCAAATTCCAACGGAAAAACATAAACCGATTACTGATATCCAATTTTATTTTAAAACATGAGGAAGATGCAAAATATTTTTTTATGAAAAAAATATGATGAAAAAAATTGGAATCTGGCCGTATGCATGAAAAAAACACATTTTTTTATTTTTTTAAATGCATTTTTTTATTTTTTAAATAAATAAATAAAATAAATAAATAAAAATTCGGATTGGGCCCAACTAAATGGGTTGACTAACCAAGATGGGCCAAAGCCCAATTTTAATGGGATGGGCTGGACCTGACCCAACCACCTGGGCTGAGCCGAGAGCAGGCCAACCCAAGACACACGGGAGAGAAAAAAGAAGGAAAGGGTAAAACGACATCGTTTAGAGCATGTTGATCAATCACAGTTTATGTATTTCGTGAACAGTGAAATGGTGGTCGGCCGACCACGAAGAGAGGTATACCTGCTATCACCGTCGGGTAGAGGAGGTCGAGGTGGTTGTCCCTGTGGTGGTGGCGTCGAAAAAGGTGGCTCGTGGCAGCCGGAGGAGGTTTTGGAAGTGTTGGGGCTGTGGTTGTCGTTCGTTGCTGCTTCACCCCTCTGCCTCGCTGCTACTGCTACGTTGCTCGTCGTCAGATAAGAAGGATGGTCTGTTGCAGGTCACTGTGGGGATTCTCGCCGCTTCTATGCTCGGCGAGAGTCATTGCAGGTCATGGTGGAGGTGCTTGTTGCTGTTGTGCTCGCCAAGAGCTGTTGCAAGAACAGAGAGAGAGAAGGAATTACAAGGGTGAGAGAGAGACCTGCTTCTGTGGTGGAGACTGGCTTCGTCGGAGATGAGGAAGACGAAGCTGGTGGCTTGCTAGCGAGTCTTGGATGGGAGAGAGAGAGAGAGCTGGTTTCAAAGAGAGAGAGGCTCGGCTGAGAGGGAGAACGATGGCTCCAGGGCTGAAGAAGAAGAAAGTTTCTGATCTTTTAACTTTAAAACTGAGCTGACATTCTACGTAAATTTTCTCTTCTCTGTCGTTGGACTCTCTCCTCTGTTTTTGTGAATTCTCCCGTTCTGTTTTCTATTCTCTTAAACGCTCCCCCTCTGTCTCTTTTCTTTCTCTTCTTTTCTCTGTAAAATCTTCATCACTTTTTGCGTGAAATTACGCTCGTTTTTTCTCTATTTTCTGCCCAGTTTTCCTTACCCCTAGGTTTGAAAGGCAACCCTTCGTTAAAATCCAATTCAGTTTCTGAAAACTCCAAACTTCTCAATTGAACCCGAATTAAGTTAAAGAACTTGATTTCTCATCAATTAAGCCTTTAATCAAATTAATTAGACCAACTTAAAGTATAATTAAGTCCTTGCACTTAATTAAATCCTTCAATTGGACCCTAAATTAATTCCCGAACATAATTATATTTTTAAATTTGTCGACGATTAAATCAAATTGGCCCATAAAAATATAATTATATCCCCCGACTTAGTTTTTACACATATTTATCAGATGATAAATTATTTTTGTCTTCAATCTATATTTTCCTCTTTTTTTAGGGACAAAAGAGATACAATTAGACTCTCGAAAGCAACCAAAATTTGCACATTGATTTTTCTACCAATGCCAACCTCTTTTATTTTATTTTTGTTATTTTTGAATTGATTTTGAGGAGTAACCCAGAAATTGGGTGAAAACAGTTAAGACCAGTGTACTATGATTTCCAGGCTACCATAAGCTAAACAACTAGGAAAAGACTCCTCAATCCCCTCGATATTTAAACAAACAAAAGGCATTGAAAGAAAACACAATGGACACTCAATATAGAATATAACAATGAAAAAAAAGGACGGGGTGTTCATTAAGCTATACCTCCTCATCAAACTCGAAAGCTTACCTTATCTTAAGATGTTACCTTCTTAGTATCTTTCCTTGAGTTGTGATGGTGTGTGTGGTACTGTAATTTTGTGTCAGATAATGTTTATAGAGCTTGGTAACAATAGGTAATATTTTTCTTATACTCTTTCTTCTCTCATCCTTTCTTTCTTCTTTTTTTCCTTTCCTTTCATGGCTTTTTGCATGAGCTGTTAAGGGCTATTAGGATCCTTTTAGAAGCATTGAGTTGGATTATTCACTTCTATTGAAAGATGGCAACAGAGTCAACTTTCTTGGAGTCTTTAGAGAATAAGGAGATTTGTAATGTCTATATAACAAGTTATCTAACAATTTTTAATTTTTTTAATTTTGGATTCTTCAAAACAACGTTGTTTTGAACTAAAACCATATGTTTTGGCCAAGACACACCATTTTTATTATAATTTATAATAAAAAAATGTTGTTTTGATAACCCATGGCTAATTAGGGTTTTATATTGGGATTTAACTAAATTTCAATTAGTCTCTAATCTCTTTTAATTTTTTAATTGCACCTATAATTAACTTGTAACTTTAATTTAATGCAATTTCACCCTTTGTTGAAGACATGGGAAAACTATAGTCTCAATGATAGAAATATTATTTAATTTATTTTGCCCTCACCCATAGAAATTAATTTTTTTACGAAGATTGAAAGAGAATGAATTATATTTTTGTTATGTTTTCCACACACAATGCCAAAGAGTACCTTTTCAAGGTTAACGTGTGCTATCTAAAAAACATTCCCTAATGATCATCCACTCTAATGTTAAATCAACATATGGATGAAAATGGGAAAATATACAAGTAGAGAAAAATAAAGTGAAAGTTATGGAGTTCGTATTCAGTCTGGAAATTAAATGACCTAGCCTGGTTTGTCCTGGCTTTCATAACCTTTGGATAGCTTTTATAACATTTAGCTAGCTTTGAGTAGGACTTGTCTTGCTAAAAATTGCTTTCTAGCTTTTAAACCTCGTCGTGTTTTCTGGCTTTCTTGCTTGGTGATTGAGTGTATTTATATAGCAAAGCCTTTGAATATCATTATGGTATTGGTATGGCTGGCTCTTGGTTGATGTGTTATGCCATCTATTGGTATGAGATTAATCTATTACTACTGATCAACTACACATATTTTATCGTTATTTAATATATTGAAATGATTTTTTTTTATCACTCAACACTTAAAAACTATAAGAAAAGGCATTTAAAAACATAAATTTAATATTTTTTTCAAGTTAAATGCCCGAGTTAAATGTATCTAGATACAATTACAAACGCGAAGACAAACAAGTGCCTTGTTTTATCCAGCAGACTAAGTAAGACTAGGGTAAATTATTTTGATGGTGCTCAATAATTTTACAAGATAAACTTCATGATTTATAGAAGAGTAACCCTAAGAGGATGCAGCTCACTAGTTAGACTCTAAGTTTACTCCTTAAAGATCATTAATTCAAATTCTATATCAGTTATGACCACTAGAGATTTTAACTTGTTATTAACTTTATAATACGTGAAATTAATTGAGGTATGTGTAAACCATCTCAAACATCCATGTTCAAAAACCTTTTTACATAAGACAAACTTAAGATTAAAGTAACAAATTCGTAATGCCCTCCAAAAGTACACATGAGAATATGGAGATCGAATGCATGAGAATACAGTTCCCAGAATAAAGATACAGCTCTATAAAGTAACTTGAGTTTATTCTCTACTCGACGTGAGCTTACTTGAAGAATTTCCAGTCATTTTCTCTTACCTCATCAGCAATTACTGTGCGATTGGTAAGAAGATTGAGGCTGTGTAATAACCTCGGACAGCCGGAGATTTACACATCTTCAAGACCACAAAATATGCTTGCGATTGACCGGTGATAAAACGCATCATTGGTTTCTTTCACATAATGCTACAGTTAACCGTTGACATACCAGTAGTTATGCTTGCAATACCAGTAGTTATGCCTACAACTCGCACTCCCATTTTAAGAATTTTAAGCACCTTGCTTCGCTTCTGAAATGAAAGATAATACGCAAACATATTAGAGGCAGAGTTAATAATTTTATACTTATTATAACACTTATTTATTAATTAGATAGAGAGAGTATTATTATCAATGAATAATTAAACTAGGTTCATCCTTATGGGCGAACCGATGCCAAATGAAAGTTTAATGTAGAATATTGAGAGATAATTATATTTATTTATATGAATAAGTTGTATTTGATATGGAGAGGGAGATCCCTATTTATACTATTGAGGAGATGTTACTTAGCGGTTAGCACTAAGTAACACCCCTAGAATAATTAGACTAGATTCATCCCTCATGGACGAACCATTGCCAAACCCAATAACTAACCGTAATAAACAGTGAAAATATCTTATTGTTTTAGTTTCTAAAATGAATTACCGTCACGGGGGCCTCTTGTATCGCGCTCCTGCTTTGACGAAGTAAAGTATAGTTATCACAGAAGGTGGCACCACCGTGGTGGGTGAACCTGTTACCACCATAGCAATCACAGCAAATGTCATAGGTGCTGACTGAAGCATCCTTGAAAAAACATTGAGAGCAACTGAAGTACGCTCCTGCCATGAACGTCTTGCAAGACATGCAAATTATAGCCCTTCCACTCTGCATGATGTAGTGCAAGACGATTGCTTCCTCAAAATCCAAGCTTCCATTGTCGTCCTTGTCCAGCGCTCTAAAGATGCTCTGATCAGTAAAATCTGTGGCTTTTTTTTCTTGACATACTTCATGTATTCAAGCAGGCTAATTTGCCCGTCTCTGTTCTTATCCATGGCCTTGAAAGTTTTACTGGCCAAATTCTTATCCTTTGCCGGCAGATGTTCGTAAATAGCTCCAGCAGCCCGGCGAATCTCCTCCATCTATAATTATGCGTCAAATGTTTACGAGGAAGGAGATTTGAGAGGATAATGGAAGAGGTATCTTGTTACTACATCTGATTATAACGCTCTCCTGTCGACAGTGATTTACAGTACTGGAAAGTGACCACACAATGAAGAAATATTAAATAATTGAAATGAATTTGGGTGTGGAATATCATTCTATCTCTGCTCCTATGAGACGACCCGCATATTTGGGAGACAATATATTTTCTTTGATTCCAAGAATTATTTGTTTTTCCTCAAACCCTTCTGTTCGATAGTGATTTATATTACTCACAAGGGAACACACGAAAGAGAAAAGGAACATGACAAGCTCGGGTCTATTTTTAATTTATTGACTTTGACTTAGTCTAGTTCGTCTAAATTCATCAAGTAAGGGACTCATACATTGAGCCATCAAAATTTAATTAAGTAAATATGTATAGAAAAAACAATTTAAATTTGCAGACTTTGGCGTCTTTACTAATCCTTCCATCATAAACTAATCCTTCCATCATAAACGAAGAAATATAATGGAAGTGAAGTGAAGCAGGGTGGGTGTGGATACTTTGGCGTCTTCAGTCATCAAAGCCTGTTCAAGAATGCGATTTCGATAGCTTTTGAAAGTACTTATTGTTTACAAATATATTAAAATGATATTTTTTATTTTTTAAAAATCATTTTTGACATCAGCACATCAAAATGATCTAAAAACACTATTTTTTAAATTTAAAGTAAAAAATAAAAATAAAATTTATTTAAATTTTTTCATAAGCATTTTCCGATAGCAATACCAAACATCCGCTTATCAATCAATAGATTCCTCCAACACACATCCCTGGTTAATACATCAATGCCATGAAAAGCAAGGTTGCATTTGTCAAAGGAACATGACATACCAGCCATGAGTTGACAATCTTTACATAAAAATATTTTTTAAAGTCGTTATCCGACACACAATATTATCTGCTATTTTATTATGATATGTACAACAAGTGCCACGCCAGTTCTAATTTATAAATATCATGTGTCGTAAAAAATAAACTTTCATTCGAAAAACAAAAATGTGTTTGCCTGATTCTAAAAGTTTTTTTATGCATATCTTTTAAACAGACATAAAAACATTTTTATCATGTCTTAAAAATACAAAATGGATATAATAATTAATTTATAATTATCTATTAGGGTCTAGATAAAACATCAAAAACCCCACAACATTTATTTTATTTATTTAATAATTAGAGTATTAGGATTTAATTATAGACTTTAATATTTAGGGGTTTAAAATTGCACTGTAAAATACACCTTAAATATTAAAAATACTGAGTAGAAAATAAATGCGATGTTAAATATAAATACCTTACAACCTTGTTTCTCCCTGGCCTACTAGCTACCACCATACACGGATACACCCTTTGACGTCTACAAGGTGAGGTAGGGTGGGGAAACATCGACGTCTACAATCATTAGCATTTGTCCGAGGAACATGACAACTCAGGTCTATTTTTATATTATCGTTTTAGTGTTTTTTTTTTTATTGACTTTGACTTAGTCAAGTTCGGTTAAATTCATTAAGGGACTAAAATACAATGAGTCAACGAAATTTAACAAAGTCAATAAAAAAATTAAATTAAATTGTGCTGACTTTGGCGTCATAAACGAAGAAATATAATAGAATTGAATTAATAATGACAACTCATTCTCGCCAGGATGGAGTATTTGGTAAGTTAATAATAATTCTTCCATCTCACACCCCCCATTTTGGTAAGTTGACACATTTTAAATGATATTATTGGGTAGGAATAATGATAATGATGGAGTATTTGGTAAGTTATCATTTATAAAAATTATTGGTGGTAGTAGTAGTAGAAATATTGACATCATAACAATAACAATAATAATAATTATAATAATAATTTCGTTTATTTGTAAGGATTAATCCTGCTAAAATTTTATTTATCTTATGTTAACATTAACAAAAAATTATGGTTTTAATTATTATTTTTAATTTTTTTTTTATTACTAGGATAAATTTATTTTGAGGGTTTTTTTCATCCAATATCAATCTATGATAATAAAATTACGATAAAAAATTATTGATAGTAGTAGTAGTAGAAACAATCATGTTTTTTTATTTAATATATTTTTTTACTATTATTTTGAAATTGACTTATACAGATAAAACTCATTGAGTATTATATGATATTAAAACAACAAATATAAGAATAAAGTCAAGTTGCATTTGTCCAAGGAACATGACAGACTAGCCTTGATGGAGTTTTTGGTAAGTTTGTAATCTTTACAAAACAATATTTTGTAAGGTGCACGCCCGTGCTAATTTATAAAAATCAATTACTACTCATGTGTTCGTAAAAAGTATATTTTTAGTAATTTTGATGTCTTGATCAACTTATATTCATCTTAACTAATCTCACGAGCTCTAAATTTAATGATCATATGTGAGCATTTACAGTCTCTCGATGTGAGATCGCAAAAAAAACAAACCATTTAATCTTAAATTTGTACCACTTGACTTGTGTAACAGAGACTATTCGGGATAGTTTATTTTTTCATTTGCAATATTAAAATACCATTCACATAGACACCATATAACTAAGTTATAAATGAATATGTTAAGGCATTCAAATCTAAGTCAATCAATATAAAAATAATTTAAATAAAATAAAATCATTTTGATTTAACTTGCAAGATATTATATTTATGTGTGTAGGTAATTTTTGAATTATTTAATTCCTTAAAAACTAAACCAATTTATCTAAAATTAAATGGTTTTACGGGTGTCATTTCATATCATTTTAATAATATTGTGTTTGGAATTTATCTTTTGGATATCTAAGATAAATTTCATACATAAATTTTGCACACCCCACTAACTAGCCATTAGCTGTAAAGTAAATAGACGACGGCAATAACTCTTGAAAAAGAAAAAAAAGGAAAAAAATAGTCTGCATAAGTACTTATTCTCATTGAAAGCTTAGATCTTCATAGTCAAGAAAACATCTGATCATTTGCTTTCTTTCCTCAAAACATGAAGATACAAAATCCACGCATTTAGTCGTTGAATTTATCTATAATCATTTTAAAATTAATTTTATTAATTTATTCCTTTATTGTTTTTTTTATTTATTCTTGATGTGAAATGATTTAATAATATTTATTATGTCATTTATTTTATTTGTTTTTTGATGTTGTTTTTATTTTAAAAATAACTTTTGCAATATCTCAAATTTAATATCAAGTAAACAAGAAATATATAAAGTCACAGATAGACAAAATTGGTGAAAAAGTTGAATAAAATTATCTACAATAAAAAATACGAGTTGCTTGCCTTGCACTTCGACATACTCAGAAACAATTTTTTAATATTTAAAATAAATATTAACGATTATAGAGTTTTTTATAATACTATTTATCTAAGAGACATAATCAACGATAAATCTTTTTATTATTTAGCTTTTTTATATATATAATAAACGAGAGCATGGAAAACATGTTTAGTTTTTACTGGTAGGTCATCATCATTTTAAAGATGCAGAAAATCTATGACTGGATCCAAGCATTTTACTCCAAAAATCCCATATAAGAAATAACAAAGTGTGTATATGTATATATATATATATATAAATCAGCTCCCACTTTCACTGTACCACTAGACATAGATTAGTGTGGGTTGTAAAGTAAAATTACTATTTTTTAGTAAACAAGAGTTGATTGTAGGGTTGTATAGGTAATTTATCATTTTATTATTATTAATTTCTATCAAATACTACAAGCGTGTCCACAGGATACGCCGACAATTTTCACCTCAAGCACCTTTCAGGTGGCACATTCGACAAATTTTGACAGTAAAAAATGTTCATCCGGCATCTCACCGAATGTACCCCATGTCCTCCACCTTATGGTGAAGAGCGTGGATGCACACGGTGGTTGAAAACGTGCCAATTAGCGGTGGAAATTTTCTCCCATTTTCTCTCTCCAATAGGCAAAAGTGCTTGAAGATCCCCTGTGTTGTTTTTATTTTCATTTTAGTTCATTAACTTTTAATTGTCTTGTAGAATCTTGATTTGTGTTATAGAATTTTTGATTTCTTTCAATTTGTTCTTCTATTGAAATTAATTATATATTGAGGTTGCAATTATGTTCTTATTCTTTTAATTTCTGGATTTGGTTGAAATCCCTTAATATTTTTGGTATAGAGGTTTTCAATTTTTCAATTTTGTCCTTCAATAGAAATTTATTATATATTTTATTTTCATTTCAACACTTGTACTTTTAATTTTTAATTTTAGTTCCTCTATTTGTTTTTTATATTTATGAAATTGTCTCTATTTTGTCCATATTTACATATATATGCTCTTAGTTTTGGTTTTTGGTTTTTATTATTTTTTCTTTTCTTGAGGTCATATTTTTTAAAATTATATAAATCTTAAATTTTAGTTTGTGATTGTGATCATTTGAAAATTCATATTTCTTATTTTTTTCCCTTTGTTCTTTCTTTTATTTTTTCTATTATTTTTATTTGATTTTCAAGTCAAATAATTTTTTCATTTAGTTTTATTTATTTATTTTTGCTTGGTCTTCTGTTAAATTGTTTTAGTTTTTTTTTTATTTTTTGATGTAATTTTACTTTTTCCATTATTTACGCAATAATAATAATAGTTTTAGTTTTTTTCTCACTTTTTTGTTAAAAAAAATGAGATTTTTTTATTCCTCACATAATTTAAATCTACTACATTTCTTCCCCTTCATCCTAGATTATCAATATTAACTTGTACTCTTTATTTCCTGTTAGAAAAGCTAAGCCTTAAAATAACCTAGTTGAAAACCAAAACAAAATTTTCCCTAAGAAAAATTATTAAAAAGTTTGAAAAAAATTACCCCCGTTACCGCTACCTTTAAACGTAATGTATGAAAAGCTATTACGCATAGACATGTAGCTCTAAATCCTATTGCGCCTTTGCAACCTCTTACCCCAATTGGTACACACCAAACCTCACTTGCAAATACCATGTTGACATTGTAAGACATAACAATCATACTTGCAATGCTTTTAAGAAGAAGATCTTATGATTAATTAAAGTAGGGTGGATACCATTTAAAAACAAATCTAAACATAAGTACAAAACCCCTACCCCGACATGTTTCGGGTCAATAAACATACTAAAAATAGAAGAGCTAAGGAGTTTAGAAGTATCAATGAAAAGAAATTTATGAGATAATAATAAAAGATAATTACAAAGAAGATATCATGAATTTTCGCAAGTATTACTATTGAAAAGATCATGTGTACAAAATTGTTTTGATTTTGTCATGTTTTAACTTGTTTTAGTCTTATCAATGATTTGACTCATAGATCCACAAGATGATTTCTGTCAAATGAGTTTTTCTTTTTAATAAAATCATATATTTTCTTGTATTTATGATATATCTTCATTTTCTTTTATTAATTAAAAGCCAAATATCTACGTTACGTGATCAATTAAGAATCTCTAAACTTAATGATTTATTTATTTTTGTTAAAATCACCATACTAGTCTTACTTTGATCTCTAAATCTAGAAGACTCCTCAACCTCACCATTAAAATTAAAGTTTAATAAAAAAATTAAGGAAAAATTGATGAAAAGCTCTTTAACTCACTATTAAACTCGTTTTAAAGCTAAAAATATTGTGTTACACTCATATCAATCACTAAAACTAGAAGCATGATTACCTAACAATTTTAAACTAGTAAAATCAATTTAATCCTCGATGAATGTTGACCTTAACCTACCTCAATGAGTGGGGTTTATAATAATAGTTACCTTACCCAATAGTTAATGGATAAAATATAATTATTTTAATATCCAATCTTGTGTATTGTAATACATATGGCATAGTGGAACTTGCAATTGTTGTGATTTGTTCTTGATATATAAGAGTACACTTTTGTTACTTTCAATATTTATGTCTAGATTATTCTGTTAGCACCTATGATCTTTATTGTGGTTTGTATGGATGTAAGAGTTCACACACTATGATGATGTCATCTTTGACGATAACTATACTATAAGCAAGTGTGTGTATTTAAGAGTTTTTTTTTTAAATATTTATTATTTTTTTAATATTTTTGTATAAAAATAATTATCAAAAATAAAAATATATTTTTAATACTCTTGACTATGCTTATAGTTGCTTGTATTATTTTTTAAAAGGTGATAACTTACAGGTACTTAGAAATATATTATAAATACAGTTCAGATCTTTCAACAATGGCGACAGAGGCAGGTTCTTAGAGTGGATCCACTTCCATAGAAGTCCCTTTGGAGTCTTGAAATTGCAGGCTTATTAATTAATATGGAGGAGATGCGCCGCGCTGCTGCGGCTTATTATCAAAACCTGCCGGAGGAGAAGAAGAGATATGCCAGATTCATTTTCAGTGAAATGGACAAAAACGGCGACGGGCAAATTAACCTAAAAGAATTCATGGAGTATCATAACAAAGACACCAACTCGGCTCTTACTCATCCAAGCTTGTTTAGAGCGCTGGACAAGAACAGCAATGGAAGCTTGGATTTCGAGGAGGCAATGGTCTTGTACTACATCATGCAGAGTGGAAGAGCTCTATTCTGCAAATCTTGCAATACGTTCTTGACAGACGTATACTTCAGTTGCTTTCAATGTTTCACCAGTAATGATTCAACAGTCTGCACCTATGAAATTTGCTGTGATTGCTATGGTGGTAACAAGTTCACGCACCACGAAGATGCCATCTTCTGCGATAACTATTCCTTACTAAGTCAAAGCAGGAGCTTGGCACTAGCAGCTACCGCAGAGGTAAATAAGCTTCGATCCTGTTTGAAAGAAATACTTGAGATTGATTAAGATTTCCAATTTCTGAAATTACCTCTAATTATGTTTCTTTAATTTCTGGATTTGCTTGTTCATCATATCATTAGGAATATATCTAATCATATGCTTCGTTATCTTTGATTTCAGAAGCGAAGCAGTGTGCTTGGGAAAATTAATATGATGGTGGGCGTTGCAGGAGTTGTAACTGACTGTGTCATTATGTGAAAGAGTAATTTCATCCAATAAATTTTTATCTTTACTCTAAATTTATTAATTAAATATTTAATGAATATTAATGATAAATAAACTTCTACTATCATTGAATATATTTACATGAATTTAATGACACTAATACACTTCTACTATCTTTGAATCAACTGATTGAAAACATACCTAAGGGATATTAGCGTGAGTAGTGAGGGCACTCTCGTCCCTTAAAATATGTCAGGGGCTCGACTCCTTCTCTTGTTTGGAGTCGACTATTAGGGGAACACTTTAACCCCTTTAGAGTCCACCCGGTGTGAATGTGAATTAGTCTAGGCCAACGTTTAGGACATCGTGTGATTTATAACAAAAAAAAGAAACTGATCGAAAACATTACATATACAAAAGATAAAATAAAAAATACTCAATGAGTTTTATCCGTATAAATCAATTTCAATATAATAAAAAAAAATTATATTTTCAACCCTTAAACATTTATATCATCTCAATGAGTTTTATTATCATTGATTGATATTGCATGAAAAAAACCCTCAAAATAAAATTTATCCTAGAAATCAACAAAAATAATTATAAAATATTTTCAATAATAATAATAATAATAAGGTAAATAAAACTGCAGCGGGATCGATTATTATTATAATTATTATTGTTGTTGTTATGTCAATATTTCTACTACTACTAATTATAATAATTTTTAAAAATAATAACTTACCAAAAACTACATCCTGGCGAGCATGAGTTGTCATGTTCCTTGGACAAATTCAACTCGGCTTTTCATGGCTTTGATGCCTGAACTGGGGATGTGATTGAAGACGCCAGAGTTTCCACACCCACCCTCCTTCTCTTCAATTCTATTATATTTCTTCGTTTATGGGGGTGTGAGATGAAAGATTTATTAAAGACGCCACAGTCTCCACAATTTAATTTAATTTTTTTATATTGACTTAGTTAAATTTCGATGACTCAATGTATTAGTCCATTACTTAATGAATTTAGCCAAACTTAAATAAGTTAAAGTCAATAAATTAAAAAATAAACTAAAACGATATCATTTTGATATTATAAAAATAGACCCAAATTGACTCGGTAATATGAGAACTAAACCAGTGACTTGTACCTACATTTATATTTCTTGGATGTTAATATATGTTAGAATTTGAGCCGATTGGATGCGTTTCAAAGCACCCAAAAAATAAATATAATTTAATTGTTATCAATTCCATAAAAAATCAATTCCTCTAAATTTTTTAACATAAAGATAAAATTGATAAAGTATGATTGTTACTTATTAAATAACCCATGATTTGTTTTCATTATAACACACTTAAGTTATAAAACTAAAATCAAGTATATCAAAAGACACAAATTAAAAAATTTTAAAATCACTAACAAACCTTAAAATAAAAATCAAACTTTACTTCTTTATGAAAAGATTGTAAAACGCAACAATATACAAGCAAACTACACTACAAATAAAACAACAACAACAATAATACATTAACTTATAACAATAGTACTGCACCAAACGTGCCACCATGAAAGTGCGCTAGGTGTGGCACTAGCCAGACCTAGGTTGTGGCGGATCTAGTCAATGTTAGACCCAAAGGTTGATGCAAATCTATTATTATTGATGCAAACTTTATGATCGCATGGTTGCACAACACATAATCAAGATTGAAATCTAATCCAAAAAAGTCAAAATAGGTTTAATAGGAGTGACACAATGAAAACTTGTCTCAAGACACCAACTAATACGAACTTTGTGGTCACGTAACCCACAATCAAGAATGAGATTTGATCCCGAAAAGCCGAAATAGGTCTGATAGGAGTGTGACATAATGGAAACTTGCCCCTGGGCACCAACACTATTGGAATTAGTATAATGACGCCACGAAACCAGATAATCTTTGATAAGTCGAATTCACTTTGTTCAAGAACCACAGAATGTAAGAATTACTCTCACATATAAAACTGAAAGTTCAAAATTAATATTCATCAATGACTACCGAAATTTAGGTTACATTAGTTTAAATAGTTCAACGTTCGTTATCATTGTCATAACCTAATTTTTTGGTTATTCCAAAAATGTACCAAAAAATAACAAAAATAAAATAAAAAGGGTTGATGTTGGTAGAAAAATTAATGTGGAATTTTTGGGCTTTTTCGGAAGCCTGGTCGTACTTCTTTTTTACCCAGAAATGAAGGAAAATGCAGATTCAAGGCTAAAGTAATTTATTACTAGATAAATCTGCATGAAAGTTAAGTCGAAAGACATAATTATATTTTTATGGGTCAATTCGATTTAATCATTGGCCAATTTGAAGTGTAATTATGCTTCGAGATTAATTGAGAGCCCAATTAAAGGATTTAATTAAGCGCAAGGGCTTAATTGTACTTTAAATGGGTCAAATTAATTTTATTAAGGATTTAATTGATGAGAAATCAAATTTACAAGCCTAATTTGGGTTAAATCGAGACGATCGGAATTTTCGGTGACGAAACTTTTTAGGTAGAAGCCAAAATTAAAGATAAAAACATCGTTCTTCCTAGTTTTTCCCATAAAAAATTCTTTTTTGTCACAACCTATTCATTTAAAATTTTCAAAAAAAAAAAATCACCGGAGCCATGCTTCACCCATACTTTGCCATGCCCTACAACCCACTCTCACACTCAATAACCCATACTCGGACAATACCCCCATGCCTCTTCAGCTATAAATAGAAGAAGAAAATACACGAAAAGGGGGGAAGAAAAATTTCCAAAGGGGGATAAAATTGGGTTGAAAACAGAGGAAAGAAGAACACGGTCACGGGGCTGAGAATAAAAAAACGGAGAGAACAATAGAGTCTTACGTAGAAACAGAGGGGGATTACAGAGGAGAAAGGAAAATCATGGGAAAAAATCAGTTAACACAAAAAAGATGAGGAATTTTACGTAGGGCAAGCAACGAATTCATGCAGCAAAAAAAACTACACTGACAGCTAGCTATCCCTTCATCTCTCTCGGGTTTTCTTCTCCAACGCCGGCAGAGCAGCTCCGGCAGCCCTCTCTCTTCATGTGCAGTAGTAACAGGGACAAGGAGCAACCAACGGTAGACCACCACCACGCCAGACCAGCTCTTCTTCTCCGTCCAGCAGCAGCCATGCAGTGACCATCTCTCTCTCCAGTTGCAGTGCTCTCTTTCTCTCTCCCTCATGGTTGCTCTCTCTCTCTAAAAAACCAGTCGGTTTGCAGCCTTCTCACGCCTCCGACAACCATCAACGCCGCCTGCCACCACTTAGCACCACCATCCTCTCTAACGATAGCTCCTCCACCAAGCAAGCCACCCAACAATGACTCTGGCGAGGCAGCAAAGCCACTATAGCAGCAACAACAGTCCAGGTCGGGTAACTTCTAGCCCTCCTCCTGGCCACCACGGGCCTCCGTTTCGGACGCCACCATGACAGGAAGAACCACCTCAACGTCCTTTACCCAACAGCAGTGGCCGGTGAGCCCCTCGTGGTGATCGGTCCACCACCACTGTACATGCATGAACTAATTCATGCATGAATATATTTATATATATTCGGTTCTGTGTGCGTGCGGGTGGGCTAGGCTGTTCTCTGCCCAGCCTAGTTGGTTGGGCCGAGGCTAGCCCAAGCCCAGCAAGTTGGGCCGGCCCATTTGGGGGGCTAGACCCAGCACGAATTTTTTTTTTATTTCCTTTATATATATATATATATATTTCCAAATTTGTTTTCATGCAGACGGCCGGATCCCAAGATTTTTTCCGTCATATTTTTCGTAAAAAAATGAAAATTTGGATATTGTAACCAGTTTGCGATTATCCATTGGTATTCGGCCAAAATGTCAAAATAATTTAACAATTTTTCTGTTCTAGTTTTCATGGTGTAAATTTACATTATGAAATACACCCGCAAATAAAAAAGATTTTTTTATTACGGTGTAAAATTACATTGTAAATTACATTCATAGTAAAAAAACTTATAACTGCGGTGTAAAGTTACATTGGAAAGTACACCCGTAGATAAAAAATATATTTTATTTTAAAAAAATAGTGTAAAAAAAATAAGCTTAGGAAAAACAATCAAACAACAATGCAGCTTACCTTAGGTAGGGTGCACTAGGGGTGATACGTCTTCCCTTTGCATAACAAGTCCCCTTACCCAAGACTCTCGCAAACCAATAGGTTCTTAGTGACTTTAATACTAGGTGGCGACTCCTAATAATTATAGTCGTAATTTTTGCGACTATAAAACAACCCCTTTTTTTCACCGCGCGCCTTTGTTCCCCCTAATCCACAAGGTGATCGTGGGGCGCGAAGCGCGTCCAAAATCGCCGTAGCAACAATCATTTGAATGTTAATTTTCTCAAACACATCGCTTTCCTCCCGAAATCAAAGATAACAAAGCATAGGTTAATTAACATCTATTTTTGGTTTATGATTGATTTTATAAATGTCTATTTTTGTTATTGGTTAATTAGGTAAAGAAGTTTTTTAAAAATAAAGTTCTTAAACTCGAGTAAATTCCATTATCCGATTGCAAATTCATAGCTTAGGTTGATCTAATATATCAACATTTCAATATTAAAAAAGCCATCTTAATTGTGCGATCCCTTGCTATTTGATGGATGAACAACATTTGCGATGCCATTGTAGAGATATAATTTTAAGGCCAAATCCGAGTTACAAGTTTCTTATTCATATGCTCCTAAAAGTCCAAGCAAAGATACAAAAGCAATGGGATGCAGTGGTTTCTAGAGGTCGTTCATTATCCTCAATGGGTAGCTAATATGGTTGTAGTCCCCAAGAAAGAAGAAAAGATTCGAGTGTGTGTAGGTTATAGAGATTTGAACAAAGTAAGCCCGAAAGATTATTTTCCATTGCCTCACATAGATATCTTGGTGGATAACGCTGCTAAAAATGCCACATATTCATTCATGGATGGGTTTTCTGGTTATAATCAGATTAGGATGGCAGAAAAGGACAAAGAGAAAATCACCTTTACCACACCTTAGGGAACTTTCTGTTATAAAGTGATGCAATTTGGTTTGAAGAATGTTGGGGCTACATATCAGCGAGCGATGGTGGCTTTGTTCCACGATATGATGCACCGAGAAGTTGAAGTCTATGTGCACGACATATTAGCTAAATCCAAGATCGATGAAGACCATGTGCGAGATATTAAGGAAACTATTTGAGAGATTGCGAAAGTACTAGTTAAACTTGAACCTCGCCAAATGCTCCTTCAAAGTAAAGACAAGAAAATTCATGGGTTTTATTATGAGCAATCGAGGAATAGAAGTTGATCCGAGATAAAGCTAGGGCCATACAAGAAATGCTCGCGCCTAAAACCGAAAAGAAGTGAGGAGTTTTCTCAGACGCTTGAATTATATAGCTCGTTTTATATCCCGATTAACGACAACGTGTGAACCGATTTTCCACTTACTCGTAAAGAAAAATCCTGGAGTGTGGGATGCTAGTTGTCAAAAACCTCCATTGTTGGTACCTCCGATGCCGGAGAAACCATTGATCTTGTACTTAACGGTAATGAAACATGACCATGGGTTGTGTGTTGGGACAACATGATGAATTTGGAAGAAAGGAGCAAGCTATATACTACTTGAGTAAGAAGTTTAATGATTGTGAGTCTAGGTACCCCATGATTGAGAAGCAATTTTGTGCTTTGGTTTGGAGTGCAAAAGACTCCCCAAAATATATGTTATACCACACCATGTGGCTAATTTCCAAGTTAGATCCACTTAAGTACATCTATGAAAAGCCCTATTTATCCAGCAGGATAACGAGGTGGCAAGTGTTGTTAGCAGAACATGACATTGTTTTTATGACGAGGAAAGCCATAAAGGGCAGTGTAGTTGCTGACCATCTTGCGGATCAAGCCGTGGAAGATTATGAGTCTCTAAATTTCGATCTCCCTAACGAAGACATACTAGAGATTAGGGATGATATGGGGGCAAATGCGTGGTGGACACTCTATTTTGATGGAGCAGTAAATGTATCAGGAAATGGGGTTGGAGCTGTAATAATTTCCCCAAATGGAAAGCAATACCGTTTCTCAGCAAGGTTGCAGTTTGAATGCACTAATAACACAGCTGAATATGAAACATGTATCATTGGCTTAGAGGCTGCTTTAGAGCTCAAGATTAAGAAACTTGAAGTCTTCGGGGATTCCTTGTTGATTATTTGCCAAGTGAAGGGAGAATGGCAAACTAAAGATGAAAAGGTGAAACCTTACCAAAACTACCTAGTAAAACTAGCTGGTGAGTTCGAAGAGGTCAAATTCACTCACATGAGTAGGGATAAAAATCAGTTCGCTGATGCTTTGGCAACTTTGGCTTCAATGGTACAAATTGTTGCTAGAGAAGAAATCCACCCAATCGACATCAAGGTTCGAAATCATCAAGCCCATTGTTGCACACTTGAAGAATCATCAGATGGGCAACCCTAGTATAGTGACATCAAAAGATTCATCCAACACCAAGAATACCCCCAAAACACTTCTAAAGCAGATAAAGAGACTTTAAGGAGGATGACCGTGAATTTCTACTTGGATGGTGAAATCTTATACAAGAGGTCATTCGATGGAACCTTACTCAGGTGTTTAGATGAGAAGGAAATTGGGCAAGCTTTAAAAGAAGTTCACAAAGGAATTTGTGCAACCCATGCCAATGGTCATACAATGGCAAGACAAATGCAAAGATTTGGGTATTTTTGGCTGACCATGGAAAGAGACTGCGTGATTTATGTTAGAAAATATCATAAGTGTCAGATTTATGGTGATAAAATAAATGCACCTCCAAGACCTCTATTCAACATGTCCTCACCGTGGCCATTTGACTGTGGGGATTAGATGTCATAGGACCAATTAACCCGAAGGCAAGTAATGGACATAGATTCATTTTGGTGGCAATTGATTACTTTACTAAATGGGTGGAAGCTAATTCCTATGCCCATGTAACATAAAGGTTGTTGAAGTTCATTGAAAGAGATTTTATTTTTCTCTATGGTCTACCTGCAAGGATGGTAACTGATAATGCTCAGAACTTTAACGGAAAATTGATTGCCGAACTTTGCACCAAGTGGAAAATTAAGCACCTCAACTCCTCCCCTTATAGACCAAAGATGAATGGAGCCGTTGAAGCAGCCAATAAGAATCTTAAGAAAATCATCCAAAAGATGGTTGTTACTTACAAAGATTGGCATGAAATGCTACCATGCGCTTTGCACGCATATCGCACTACTATGCGAACTTCCATAGGGGCAACCCCATATGCTTTAGTATATGGAATGGAGGCAGTCACGCCTTTAGAACTGGAAATTCCATCACTAAGGATCTTGAAAGAGGCAGAGTTAGATGAATCAGAATGGGCAAGGGTGAGGTTTGAACAATTAAACTTAATTGATGAAAAAAGATTAGCAACTATTTGCCATCACCAGTTATACCAAGGTAGGATAGAAAAAGCTTACAACAAGAAGGTCAAGCCAAGGGTGTTCAAAAGGGAGATTTGGTATTAAAGAATATGTCGATGAGAGAGGACCAATGGGCGCCAAATTATGAGGGACCATATGTAGTGAAGAAGGCTTTTTCTGGGGGAGCCTTAATTTTAACTAACATGGATGGAGAAGATCTGCCTAGACCTGTAAAATCTGATGTTATGAAGAAATATTACGCTTAATGTATCACTCAGGACATCTAATGAAAATGAAATTTGGCCATGAATTTTTAGTGTATCCTCTTTTTCTGCATGATCCCAAGATTTCATAAAGATTTTTTGGCAGACCAAAGTCTTGTACAAAAATGAATGTCAATTTGGTGTTTATTTAATAAACGTGTTCTGGGAATTCAAAGGATTTCATTGAAAGGTGATCTCATACCACCAAAATCCACATAATAAGGCTAACCTCTTATCCAAATAAATAATCAAAAAAATCAAAAACTTGTTTCGCATGGAAAAGCAAAGCTTGTTGATACAGATTGCATGTTTTTGAAATGACGAAAGGCCATCTTTGATATACCATCACAATGTCTCAAATATCCTTTGCAATCCCTATTTGAGCCTAATAATCTTGTTCTCTTGATAATTAACCCTGACAAGGATCATACCCTACACTGGGGGGCAAGTGCACAAAAAAATCTACAAAACAGTCCTCAATGACAAGTGACACCCGAAGAAAGCTAGGGGGCATAAACATAAAAAGGTTTTAGCACACCATAACAAATTAATCCAACATTTTGGTAATACTAAAAACCCAACATAGAAAGCCCAAACAAAATGCTAGGGGGCATGTCGTAAAAAAAAGCCCAAACAAATATAATTTGGGAGCCTGTCAAGTCAGCACAACGTCAGTGCCAAATTCCAATAAAAAAAACAAACAAAATACTTGGGGGGCATGTCAAGTCAGCACGATGTCAGTGTCAAATTCCAATGAAAAAGCCAAAACAAATACCAGAGGGGCACGTCAAGGTCAAAGCTCAAACCAATACTAGGGGGTATACTAGGTCATTATGAAAATCAATCATGAGGGCTAAGTGAAGTTCTAAGAGTAAGCACTAAGTGATCCTTAGTCTAAAAAAAACCTTAAACACTTTTTGAGCCTACAAATATCATTTTTTCGTAGCCAGTAACCTAAGCCTAGGTTACAAGCCTAATAAAGTCCTTTCTGATCAAATACGAGTTATCTAGATTGATAAGCAATGCTTGTCCATTTGAAACAATCCTTACAAATGTTTTACAACCTGATAGAAACCTTCCTGACATACAAGACTTACAAATATCATTTTGCATTCTTGTCAAAGTCATCATAATACTTGACAATGAGATCACTTGAATTCTTTCGACAACAAGCTTGTTAAACAAACATCAAAATTGTTTTTGTTCTTGCAATGACTTTGAAATTCCAAAAGTTCTACTTGAAAATAATTTTTGCAAATAACCATCCCTTTCCTGTAAATACTCAAACCTAAAATACTGGTGTGACATGGACCAGTTAGGGAAATCAAAATGGTTTTGTTCTTGGAATGACTTCGAAATTCCAAAAATCCCGCATGAAAATATTCTTTGCAAATAACCAACCCCTTCCTGCAAACACTTGAAACCCAAAACACTTTTAGGGCATGACCAAACAAGGGGGCAATCTAAAATGCAATTGAAGTTGGCTCCATCGTTTCCTTTTCAAAGAATCTGGATCAAACTTGGGAGGGCATGTTGATATGGAAAATCTATCATCCCCAGTGGTCAAAATCATAAGTTGCTGCTTGAATATGCAGAAGCGAGAAACCGTCAAATCCAGAGGTCCAAATCCGGGAAAAAAAGGTCTGGAGGACGAAAGGGGACCTATATCTAGGTAAGTATACATGCATCATCATGCATTGCATCCCCATTGAAAATCTAACAAATATTCTGGAGGGGTCGTAATTTACGAACCTTCCTTCATTTTGTATGCACGCTTTTAAGCTTTATCTTTTTGCTAATTTTGGGTCACATCATGCATTGCATCCCCATTTGAAAAACTAGAAAATATTTTGGAGGGATCGTAATTTACGAACCTTCATTCATTTTGTGCACGCCTCCGAGCTCTCACCCCTTTCACTTCCTTAATCATGCTTTTCGACTTTATCTCTTTCCTAATTGGAGTGTCATCATGCATTGCATCTCCCTACTAATGATCTAGAAAATGTTTAGAAGGGATTGTAATTTACAAACCTTCATCATTTTTCTGTGTGTCTTTGAGCCCTCATCATTTTCATTTCCCTAAGTGCACTTACGAGCCTTTCATTCAGCAGATAGAGTGTTTTTCAACCCTATCTCTTTCCTTATTTGAATGCGCTTTCCAGCCATCAACCCACTCAGATAGTATACTTTTAAGTCCTATCTCTTTCCAGAACTTGGTGAGCTTTCCAACCCTCGATCCATCAATAAAATAGTGCGCTTTCCAGCCCTATTTCACCCATCTTCGAGTGCGTTTTCATACCCTCGACCATCCATCAAAATAGTGCGCTTTCAAGCCCTATTTCCCCCCATCTTCGAGTGCGTTTTCATACCCTCGACCATCGATTAAAAATAGTGCGCTTTCAAGCCCTATTTCCCCTCATCTTCGAGTGCGTTTTCATACCCTCGACCATCGATTAAAATAGTGCGTTTTCCAGCTCTATTTCCCCCCATCTTCGAGTGCGTTTTCATACCCTCGACCATCGATTAAAATAGTGCGCTTTCAAGCCCTATTTCCCCTCATCTTCGAGTGCGTTTTCATACCCTCGACCATCCATCAAAATAGTGTGCTTTCAAGCCCTATTTCCCCCCATTTTCGAGTGCGTTTTCATACCCTCGACCATCGATTAAAATAGTGCGCTTTCAAGCCCTATTTCCCCTCATCTTCGAGTGCGTTTTCATACCCTCGACCATCATTTTCACCTGGGTAGGTCACCCATAACAATGAGACCAGCTTCACCATTTTCATATGGGTAGGTCACCCATAACAATGAGACCAGCTTCACCATTTTCATATGGGTAGGTCACCCATTACAATGAGACCATTTTCCTGTATCATTCACGAACATCCTTTTTTAGTGTCCTTCTTAGGCCCTAATTCTTTGATAGTGCGCTTTCGAGCCCTATTCTAGCATTCTTTTCTGAGTGCGCTTTATAGCCCTCATTCTCATTTTTGGATGGATCAACTATTTCTTGGTTTGGTACATCCACCATTCTTTTTCTTTACAACGCTTACTACCTAAAGTCTTTTCCAAAACTTTAGTCGTAAGCATTGTAAAGAAGGGGGCAACTGTAGTAACCCAATTTTTGGGTTACTCCCCAAAATAAAATAAAAATGAAAAAAATAAAATAAAAATGGTTTGGTGTTGTTAGAGAAAATTGTGGTGAGAATTTTGAATATTTTCTAAGCTGAATCATATCCCTGTTGCGCCTAAAAATGAAAAAAATACAATTTCGAGGTAAACATTAAGTCAAAAATCATAATTATATTTTTTATAAGCCAAGTTGATTTAATCATAGGCTAATTCAAAATATTCTTATGTTTGAGAATTAATTTAGGGTCCAATTGAAGAATTTAATTAAGTGCAAGGACTTAATTATGCTTTAAATTGATCAAATTAATTTTATTGCGGGCTTAATTGACCAAAAGTCAAATTCTTGAATTTAATCTGGGTTCAATTTAAAAGATTGGAATTTTTGGAGACCCAATTGAATGTTTTCTAAGCTAATTGTGCAAAATTAAGGGTCAAATTGAAGACATCAAATTACACAAAACAAAAGGCAGGGATTAAAATAAAAAAGACGCAAAATTTAAGGATAACTTTGAATTTTTCAAGGGGATATAATTGCACAAATCATAAATTTAAAACTAATTAGGGGTGTAATTGAGCTGATTTAAAATTGAGGGACCAAATTGATTTTTTTCATCCCCTCTCGCATGCCTGCACTGTTTAGTCCACTAAACAGTGCAGGCACGCGACCTGCAAGCGCCACCCATAGGCCCATAGCCATGCGTTGCCTGAGAATCTTTGCTACCCTATTATTAGGCAAGCAGGAAATGTCCCTCGGCTGCATGCCATGAGCAACCGAAGGGGCTGCTTCTCCTCCTATAAATACTGCAGGCTGGAGACAAACCAAGGGAAAAAGTGGACGATCACGCAGAAAGACTTCAAAATTTTCCTCTTTGCTTTCTTCAATCATCAGGCCTTCGCTTATTTTCTTTTTAATTTTTTTTCTTTCCTCCTCTCCTATTTTCCATCTGTCCCGTTTGCTCTCTCTCTCCCCGATATAGCTCTTTCTCTCTCTAAAAAAACGATGCCAGTTCCTTCTTCTTCTCCGCTTGACAGCCCCGACGGTGTGGCTCCTCTCCCCGACGACGAAACAACTCCTCCTCTCTCGTCAAGACAGCAACCCAACCATCTCCCCAGTCATCTCCCTTCTTCTCCGGCAACGAACAGTGAAGAAACAGAAGGTGAACGGCAGCAAGAGGTCCAGACACCTTGGGCCACCAGCCATCGACTGATAACCACCCCGATCACCACCGTAAGACTCCCACGAGCCCAGGAAACCTCACTGTGACTTCAGATTCTTCTCAGGCGACGAGCAGCACGAGGTAGCCGACGCAACACCAACAGACCAGCGACTTCAGCCCCTTTTTTCGGCCACCACAGACCTCCATTTTCAAAACCACGATGACAGGAAGGATTACCTCGATCCCCTCAACACGACGATAGACTAGGATGACAACCCAGTCCAAGATAAGCTGGGCTTCCAGCCCATAAGGCAACAAGTCTCCTTACCCTAGACTCTCGCAGACCAATTGGTTCCTAGTGACCTTAATACTAGGTGGCGACTCCCGATAATTATAGTCGTAATTTTAACGACTATAAAAACACCTCTATATTTTCACTGCGCGCCGTTGTCCCCCGAATCCAGGAGAATGGCTGGGCGCGAAGCGCGTCACAAAAAAATCGTCGTCGCGACAATAATAAAACCACAAAAAATAAAAGCACTACTCTAACAAATAACATTAAATCAAA